>JBBIGA010000126.1:7118841-7134215 GCA_037576975.1 Alestes dentex
ATACATACACAGACACACACACACACACACACACACACACACATACTGTATGTATGCAAATGCTTGTGTGTAGACTCCCCATGCAACATATATCACCATTTTCAGTTATGGTTTTGCCTAATACAGGAATTATTATGAAAATGACCATTCTGTCATATGTGAACACACCACAGCACACAGTGTGAAAAGCATGAAATTCTCCCTTGGGAGCCTTGGGGACTGAACCCAAAAGTTCCAGATCGCAGGGTGGACACCCTAACCACTATGCCACCAGCTGCCTAGTGCCTGAAATACAGGCCACAAAAAAACATTTAGGAATCAAAGCCACTTAATTTTTGTATGGTAAAATGCTACATTCACCTATCCAAATAAAACACACACTGAACATTAAACATACTTTTACTGTCCTGTTTCCGAGAAAACACATGCCCATGCACACAGATGCACAGTATTGACCAGCATTATGCAGTTCATTCAGAAATTCATTCGTCTGTCTTTTCTCTTGCCACAAGCTTGGGAAAACTTCTTGTTCTTGCATGCTTTAGCCCTGGGCTTAAGACTCTAGGCGTATTTCTTCCATCTGGGTAGAAGTATGATCTGTTGAGCTTTAAGTGTATTTGCATCTCTCCATTTAGAAATCTCTGAATCAAGAGTCCATGGCAGTAAGTTTGGCATGTACCTTCTGATTTGCCACCCTCAGATGGTTTTGTTTAGACTTTGGGTCCCAAAGCTACTCAAGTATTGGCAGTAGTCCTGGCTTTCCGGGTGGCAATGTTGACTTGGAAAATGTACTTTGGCAACCGTTTGGTGGCCTTGCTAAGCTTTAGGTTGCTTTCCTTTGGCACAGTGAAGCTTCATGGTCGCATTACACATAGTAGGGCAGAGATAGAACAGTGACAGGATTCACTCATCTGAAAGGAACTGGTGTGACAATGTCTTGCTTTGACTGATTGTAAATGTTAGGGGGTGGTGGTGAACTAGTGGGTAGGCTTCTTGCCTCTGGACTAAGTAGTCACTGGTTCGAATACTACCTTTAGCATACCACTGCTGAGTTCCTGAGCAAGACCTATAAATGCCTGTTTTTATAGTCTAAACCCTGAGTATGCCCCCACATTTGCTCCCAAAACACTTTAATTTCATTTTAAACTCAGTTTAATACAATACTGTAAAAAAAAAAAATGTAAAGGTAAACGTGTAGCTGTTCTGTACAATGTACACTGAACTGCTGTCTTCTGCAGTACTAGAATGTAAAATACTGATGTTACCCCTATATATATATATATACACACTACTGTAATTCATGCAAGCGTGTTTTCTTTGGTATGTGCTGTTGTTTTCTTTGGTATAAGCAGATTAAATAGAGTAATAATTTAATTTACAGTAATAAAAATGCTGTGCTACTGCGGCATAACTTTTTCCTTTCTGGAGCATATCTAGTAGTTCAGCCTTCCCCTGGAATGTCTTCTTCTAGCACTTAGGTTCATTGCCAGAAGTCTTAGAAGGTGCAGGGCATTTGGGCAGCATCTTAGGGCTTTAAGAGGAACAAAACAAAAAACACGAGAACACTCAGCCAATATATGGTTGCTTTGTGTTCTCTCAACAGTACAAAAAAAATTATACAGTTATATTTTATATGGTAATTTAGCTGAATTTACATTCATATTTATGTTACAAAATTAGTAAATTATATTTTTCATAATAATTTAGCACTAAAATGCGTGACAATGATATATTTCTACAAAAAAAAGTAAAAAAGGTTCTAAGGTTCTAAGAACTAGTCCGCGAACTCTGAACTGTATTGCACTCAACTATTGATTCAGTTTCCTGGGCAAGGATTAAGCCTAGGCTTGGACTAAATTGCATTGGCAATTCTGTTTTAATCCAAGTGTTGATATAACAGGGAAAACTGGTCAAATGGATGAACCATAATTAATAACAGAAAATGTGTTGATGGACAAACCTAACATGCTGGAAGTGCCCTAATGCACTCCCAAAGTGACCACTCTCAGCTCTATTAGGAAAGGAAATGTTTGGAGACAGATGCTCTTCTATCTGCCTGGCTGTTCAGGGTGGCAGGTGCCAGGAGAGAATCTGAGAAGCAGTGGCAACAGCATTATCAGTGCAGGTGCATGTCCACAGCAGGCCTAGCATGCAGGCAAACTGCAGGCACAAGCTGTTTCTCTGCTTGCACAACAGACAAGAGCCCATGTGACTTATAACATAGTGATTCATTATGTCTGTATAAAATAACAGCAGTAGATACATAATGTTAAATGTAAATGTATATAAATATAAATATATATAAACAGTAAACAGGTTACATTCCAAAATCACCCGCATATAGCGAAAATCTGAATTTGTGATGTGGTAAAAAAAAATGCCAAAAATGTCTATTTTCATAGCGTAAACCCTAAATATGCCAGCAAATATGCTCCCAAAACACTTTGATTCATTTTAAACTCAACTTAATACATTACTCTTAAAAAATGTAAAAGGTAAACCCATATCCGTGCCGTACACTAAACTACTGTCTCCCGCAGTGCTAGAAAAGCTACAAAGTTTTAATGCTGGTTTGTTGCGCATGGGTGATGCCATTTATAGGTCTGTACAATATTTACATGAAATGCCCCGATGGATCAGTTTCATTTCATTTTAACAGATTTACAGAGCATATGCACATATATCATATATAGCACTAGCACTAGCACAAACGTTAAGTGCCTCTCTCGGTTCGGTAGCAACAGTCCCAACGTCCGATGTGCTATCACCAGCAGACGGTTGGTCTTCTTGATCAGCATGTTTGGCCTTCTTTTTAAAGAAATAGCCCAACGTGCGTTGTTGCTTTTTTCTTTTCGACATGTCAGCAACAATGCCATGTAAACATGTATTGCTAACTAAATGAGCTCGTGTGAGTGGGGCAGTGGGTGGGGCTGCAGGCAGCGCCCTCACGAGCGTGCAAGCAGGCTTTGTATTTTCATGAGTAATAAGCTCTAAATATAATTTTATTTTACTTATTTTAAACCTGTGAGAAAACCCATGCCCAAAATGGCATTTGGTCTTCATATCAATATTTTAGAGCTCCCTTAAAATTTCACAAATCATGTTTCCAGGGGAGCTCATGTCACCACTAGGGGAGCTATAGCTCCCCCTGCTCCCCCCTAGTTCACACCCTGACCATCCCAGGACACCCTTTCTTTGTGTAGACAGTACAAAAAATGTATAGTTATATTTTATATGGACATGTCACTGAATTTACATTAATATTTATGTTACAAAAGTAAACTATTTTTCTTAATAATTTAGCACTAAAATGCATGAAAAATTATATATTGCCACGAAAAAAGCTGTGACGTGGCCCAGACATCACAAAAGCACAAAAGGATATCTGCGATTTACATGAATGTGCGGGGGTTTCCGCAAACAATTATTAGTTCGGTTCTCAGAAAAAATCCGCAAGAGACGTATATACACATACAGCCATGGAACAGAATAAGAGTTCACTGTTTGTACAATTTGCGGCAGTTCGTGTGTGTAAAATGCACAGGTTGCTATTCTTTGATGAACTACTGCAGTGTGAGCTGAATAAAAATAAGAAATGCCGCCATATGTGTTGTGAGTGCAGTAGTGTTTGTGAGGCAACTTTTCTATGTGCTGTATTCCAGCAGCTTCACTCCTGATTCAGTTTATAATGGGATAAAACAGAGTCACACATGCACACACTCTGCCATTTTAATTGTTGCAACTGTAAAATAATGTAAGAGTGTTGTGTGATTTTACATTTCCAAAGTATTGTAAATTATTTGTATGTATCACTTTTAAATTTTCTCTTAAATTTTGTTTGAAATTTTGAATCAATTGTGTTCAATAGTGTATAAAACACTGTGACAAGCACATTTTACACAGACACACTCCCACAAATTGCAAAAGCAATAACCATGACTGTATATATATATATGTGTGTGTTTGTGTGTGTGTGTGTGTGTTTATTTGTGTGTTAATACAGCAAAGATGAAAATGACCATGTGTAAAACCCTCTTTTACACATTCTTGCAAGTAACTCCTGATCACAAGCTCTGTTGTAGCCCCATGTTCAAAACAAGAAAAATGCCCTTGGACATATTAACAGCATTTATTAAAGGAAACTTTTATGGTATATGTCATTAGGATTCTGTAAATGCAAATGAGTCACTTTTAAGATTAATTTGGCAACTATTTCTATTGTATTGGATGAAGGAAACAAATTCCATTGCTTTTCCTGAAGCATTTCACATGTCTAATTTGAAGCTTGGCAGGCTGCTATTGAAATGCAGAAGAAAGAAACTACCCTCAACAGTCGTTGGTATTTATTATACATCAACTTTTGAAACACTGAATGCAAAATTCTCTGAATATGAAATTCATTAAGCCAAGCAGCACACTTGAGCATATCTCAGGGTTGAGAAACAGAATAATTTAGTTTGACTATAGACACAAGACTGGGAGATACCATATTGTGAGCCTGAAACAGACATCATTTAAAAGCAATATTACGTAACCAATATGCTTAAGTTTAAATGTCTGTAATACACGCTCAGCATGTTTTCAGTTTCCAATTCTGAAACAAGTCAGCCCCATCATGTAGGCATATTTTATAGTTGTGAGTAACCAATGTGATACTACTATCTAAATAATGCAGAGAAGTTATTAGAGGGAGGGACTGAAGTGAAAGCCCTCATACAGGTATTCTGGGTTTAAGGGGATTTATTAGATCATTTTACTATTTCAGAGAATGCAGTCTGGCAAAAAAACAAACAAACAAACAAAAAATCTACTGTATTAACATTACAACATGATGAACAGGTGAATTCAGTCAGCTGAAACACTGAAATGAGACACAGAGAGGTCAGATGCTTTCTACCCACAATCTGCCATTCACCTGTTCTTTAATGGGCCATTAACCAAAAGGTGATGTTTCAAGCTACTAGCTTCAGGTCAAGCATGATACAGTAACCGTCTGATCCATGACCTAACATTCTTGTGACTATTTCTGCCAAATTTTAATTATACTAGATGAGACTTAATGACATAGTGTAGTTCATTTGTCTCCTCAGGCACAAGGAAATGGAAACAGTGAAAGAAAGCTGCGGTCCTGTCAACTAGTATCATTCACTGTCTACAGTCCCCTGCTGTATGTTCTTCCACCACACATTGATGTTCTGAAGACAGACAGAGGCTCCACTGATAAAAAACATATACATTACCTTTATTAGATGTATTTATATGAACATGCTGCTTAACTGACCTATACAGGAAATCTTTTGAAGCCTTGTTTTTTATGCTTTCTTTGCATTCACACACATTGTTGCTGTCAGAACTTGTATCTTCATTTTTATTTTCAAATGTTTTTTTTCCCACAATTTGAAAATGCCACATGCCCTAAACACTCATGAAAATGGACCAATAGATATTCTCATGAAAAATGGACCAATAGAAAAGTTGCAAGATCAATTGAACATTAGGATAAAATTTTCTATTACATTACCTTTCTGAAGATGCAAGCATTTGTTCTGACAGTGACAATGTATTTACATGCACACTAAGTGTAGGATAAATTGTATTTTAGGACATTTAGAGCCATCTAGTCATTCAAGCTGCAAGAATATGTAAAGGTTTATATAGTCAGTCCACTATTTTCACACACTTGCCCATTAGGATTTAAAATCTCAGGCCATGTTTTTGCAATATTAGCTGAAAGCTTGTGTGGTAAATTTGCTTACACTCTTTCTCCTTCTGCAAAAGCAGTTACAACAGTCTCAACATACAATGTTTCAGGTTTACAAAGCTCACTGCATATTCTTACTGCATATTCTTCCACCACGCACAACCGAACTAGTTCACCCACGTAGTCCTTAAGTCCGATACTAATGGTGTAAGCCGAGTGGGAGGGGGAGTGAGCGTTGTAAACTTGTATGTCGGGACTGACGTAACTTGAGGACCCCCTGTAATGTTATCAATGCAAAACATCTCTATGGTCCAGTCCTTATGCTCACATGCCCATTGCATTTTGGTGGTACAGGGGTCAGCATGAACACTCTGACCACTCTGTGACAAGGAACCCCCAGATATAGCAACAGCCTAGCCTTCACTCTCCACTCATGTCAGGGAGCCTTGGGTGCTCATGAACCTGCTGTTAGCTCACCGATTGTCTTTCTGTGGACCACATTTGGTAGATACTAGCCATTATATATCAAGAAGATCACAAGGCCTGTTATTTTGGAGATGCTCTGACCCAGCCATATAAAAATGGTAATTTGGCCCTTACTAAACTTGCTCAGATCTTTGCCTATTTTTTCTGCTTTCAATGTACCAACTTCAAGAACTGACTGTTCACGTGTTGCCTAATAATATCCCCCCTTGACAGGTGCCATTGTAATGAGATGATCAATTTTATTCACTTCACCATCATTCATCACCACTTTTAATGCTGTGGTTGATCAGTACATATGCTCTTCTGCTGAGCTGTACAAAAACAAACAAACAAAAAAGTATTGCTTATAAAGAGGATGAAGTTAAAGTATGACTTTCGAAAACCTTTTGAATTAATAGCTGTATGGCCTCACATAGAGTATCAGGCTGACACAGCTTATGATTTTGAACGAACTACCTTCATAGACTGTATGTAATGCATGTAACTGCAGCTAATGTTTACAAGGTAGCAAACTCTGAGAGATACAGCTGACTAAAAAGTACCTTTGAATACCTTCTACTTAGGGTCTTCAGAAGCACTTTTAGCCATAAACACACCAGCATAAAGTCCTCCACTGCACACCACAGAAAATCCATCTTCCCCACAATTATCAGACTCTACAACTCCTTCCTCTGTCACACACTCACACAATAAACTGTGCAACAACTTGCTTCTACCCAGGAGTAATATGTTTCTTATGGTGTACTAAATCATTTTCATTACATGCAATATCTTGATTATTATGTGCAATTTATTATGTGCAATGGACTTATCATGTGCATTATCACTACTTATGTCACTATTATGTGCAGTACAGACTAGGTATAGAGTGCAACTCCAAATGACTATTTGTGTAAACAAGTAAACAGCTGTCAACATTATTCAGTGTTATATAAAGTTAACACTCTGTTTTTTCACTCTACCAGCTATAAAGCTTCATTTATTCTCATCTATCGTGCTTGCTCCTCTCACCTCCTGTCCTTGCTGCAGAAAGATCTATGTAGATGTCCACTGGGGTAAAAAAAACATGAAGTTGGAACAATTTTACATTTAAACATTGTTTAGGTCTCAAAATGTGCCATTCATAGGGAATACATCATGGGCAAATATACAGAAAACACTCGCAAATTCACGGTTCAGTCATAGTGGATTTTTTCTTAGAACCGAACTAATAATTGTTTGCGGAACCCCCCATAAATTTGCAAAAAACACAAATATATATTTTTATTGTGCTAAATAATTACGAAATATAGAATTTACTTATTTTGCAACATTGAAATTAACAAAAATTCAGATAACTTCCACAGAAAATATAACTATATACATTTTTAGTACTGTTGAGAGAGCGCAAAGCAACTGTATATTGGCTGCTGCCCTCATGTACTTGTGTTTTTCGTTTTGTTCTTCTTAAAGCCCTAAGATGCCGTCCAAATGCCCTGCACCTTCTAAGGCTTCTGCCAATGAACCTAAGTGCCAGATTAGTGCTGGTTCAAGGTTTAGCAGCGTGAGTTGTGGCCTTACAGAAAAAAAACTGTTATAAGAAAAACTTTAAAAACAGAAGTGTCCAGTGTTTGCTTTAATCAGCGGGTCCCTACAATATAACTCCTCCTGAAGTGCCTGAAGAAGAGGTGCACTTTACATTTTCTGTAAATTCTAATCTTTAATCAATATCATTATTGGTGATTACCCATACATTTTACTAGTTACATTAAATTATTACTGTATATATTTACCCTGCTTATACCAAAGAAAACAACAGTGCATACAAAATAAAACATGCTTGCATGAATTACAGTACAGTGTATATATAGGGGTAACATCGTTATTTACATTCTAGGACTGAAGGAGGCTGCGGTTTAGTGTACACTGTACAGTACGGATACGGGTTTACCCTCACAAGGGTAATGTATTAAACTGAGATTTAAATGAAATGTGTTTGGGGAGCAAATTTGGGAGTATATTGAGGGCTTACACCATAAAAATAGACGTTTTTAGACTTTTTTTTCCAACATCACAAATTCGTGGGGTTTTTTTTTGGAACATAATCCCCGTGAATTTCGGGGGTTTACTCTACCATATGTGCCAAATATGGCATAGACGCCACTCTCAGGCCTGTTCTGCCACCCTCTTAGTCTTCTTTAAAAGGTAATGAAAGCTGAAAAATGCCATACAATTTCAACAGTATTAATGTTTGATAGGCAAATACATAAACATTTTTAATACATTGAGCAGCAATGCCTATTCTTCCTTTCAGATGTGCTCAGCTATGTCGGTGGTCTGTGCTGCTTACAGCCCTGCCACAAATGTATTATTTATCAACAATGGCAGGTTGGCCTGGTTCTGCAAAAAAACACAAACAAAAGTGCTGTTCTTATAGACAAATTACTGTAGAATATGGACTTCTTAAATGTCATTATTCAAGGTGTCAGCCATTCAAAACAGAAACTTGATTTTCTGGTTTCTAGAATTTGTGATTACATTCATGGCAACATATTATGTTTTAGCTGCACAGTATGAGACACATTTTAGGACCCAGTCACACAATGTTGTTCAATTTTCCTTAGCTAGACCTCCTGGATCTGAGTATTCTGTTGATTTTTAAGCACCACAATACTCAACAGTCAGCTGCTGATAGATGGTGATTCTAAAATGAGGTATTTGGGACTCAGTTGGTGATACAGTTGCAGCTTTGAGGCACCTGCTGTGTTACTCAGCACTGGTAAATTTGTCTGTAATAGACCTGCATTCCAATTGTTATTTGTATTTGACTGCAGCATGTGGGTTCTGTTGATAGGTCAGGCGGTCAGGCTGAGAGTGGGATAGGAAGGGACAGTGTCTGGGAGACCAGCCAGGAACCATTCTTTCACACCGGGGGGGTCAAGGTGAGCTTCAAGTGCCAGATAGGCGATGATGGGAGCTGGCAAAGACACTTTTCCACATTGCTTGTGACCCTGCCAGCATCTGGTTGGGATAGAAGTAAAGTGTGTGCGGAGGGGCATAGAAGTAAAAAGAGAAGCTAAGATAGAATGAAAGACACAGCTTGGTATGTTAGCGTGACCTTGGCTTTATCTATCATTCATGAAACAGCTTGACAGAAAAGAATGAGGATGGGGCAAGACATTTTCTCAACAATTAATAACTTAAAATAGCTTTTTTCTCTCTCTTTTCCTCTCGCACATTAAAATGCAAAACTATTTTTTATGACCTATGACTTTTAACTTTTCTGCATTGTATCCACTTTGGGACTAATATCACTTTAAAGGAAACTCATTAAATCCAGTGTTGGGGAGTAGCTAGTTGCAAGTATGAAAGTTATGTGTTTTTACTAAGTAGTTGTTATTAATTACTTTTTAGTAGCTTGACGATAGCACAGCTATTTTCTATACAATGTGCAATAACTCACATATTTTCCACAAGGGACGTGTAGCAATATTGTCAGATCTGACTTTTCTGATTGGTAGTCACTGGTATTTTTATAGGAGATTCTTTGAACCATCTGAACTTTTTTCTATAAAAGATAAAAGGAAACGTATATATCCAGTTTTTAAATATTGATAAAATACAAAAAACTAATGACGCCTTCAAGAAACTACCACATTACATAGTCACATAAAAAAACCAGATGAAAGTGTTACAAACATGAACATACATGAATCATCAGCCACGTCAACTATTTCAGAGTGTGCCTGTATCAAATTATGAGATTCTCTAACTACCAGAACAATAACACATTTGCCAAGTAAATCAAAGTAGTAAAAATTGACCTTATCATAGAAATGAATGCTTATAGAGTGTGCCAAAGCTTTGTTCATGCTTGAAAAAAGTGCACATTTTGATAAAAATGTGGGATTTTGTCTTTTTATCCACACAACACTTTTGGACTTAAATTGTAAATACTTTGAATCACTAATCATAGAACTTTCTTAATAGGTTAGCCAGCTGTTTTTTTTTTTTTTCATTAAACTGGCATCAGGCCTACCGCTGAGGAATCACGTTTTCTGACCTACCACTCTAAAACATATTGTCACCGACTGCAATAATTCCAACCAATTCATTTTCATGTAAATTTCATTTTAAACAGTAATGGGTATATGTTATACTCATTACTGTGTGTACTGTGTGTACAATTAAGTGTATACTCTAGCTTTTTAAATACAAATTGCTTTACTATGAAAACATGAATAAATACAATAAATTAAAAAATACAGGTATTCATTTTAATTAGCTTTAAATGTAAACATATAGAATATTGTGCCTTGAATGCAATGAACTTTAATGCAATTAACTACCTTTTCCTTTGACTACTAAGAGAACAGCATTTATTTTCTAAAATGGCCATTTACCTTTTACACTCCTCACTCAGACTCTTGTTCATGCTTTATTTTAGAGAAAATACACATTTAGTTCACATCCCATCATTTTTGTCTCAATTGCTCAGCTTTATAAGAAGTACTAATGTTACACACCAGCAGTTTTGCCAGCATCAACTGAAATTCTCAAGGCACAATACATTTTCCATTCTCGCAACGTATGATCCTTCTCCATTTTTTTAAGCATAACAGCTCATCCATTTTTTATGAGATAAAAACCTTTTTGGGCTCTGCGCCAACATCATAAAGGCAGACTTTGTGAGACTATACAGAAAACCAGTGTAGGCCTCAGAGTTGCAGAGTGTACATGCTATTACTATACATACAACTGCATCTCAAAAAAGGACAAATAAATTTGGATAAGGCCCACTTGTGAGCTGATGTCAGCAAGAAGAGCAATGGAGGATTGGACAAGGAAATTTAAGGACGCCCATGCCGGAGGTCTTTTCAGTGCTGAGCTGTCACATAGGGATTACGAGAATGAGCAAGAAGCCTACAATGGGCACCAGCTTACTTTTGAGGACAGGATTTCATTTTAATCCACTGTAAATTGGGGGGGGGGGGGGGTTGGGGGCACACAGACACAAATACACAAACAACTCTGTGGTGACTCTTTCAGCTATAGGAGGAAGAGGGAAAATGAAACAGGGGTCCTTGTATTGAGATGAGCCCACCGATACACACTAAACAACAGGTAATCAGCACATTACTTAAAACAGAAGCCTTCGAGTATCTGCTTAGTTATGTCAACCAGGTAATTGACATATGCACCAGTGGCTTATGGTACAGTAAATGATCTAGCAAGCATACCTGTACCCTGCTTTCCTGCAGTCCTGTATTACATTTTTCATAACATTGTATCACCTGGAATTCACACTATAACAACAGTTGGAAGCCTCAGGCATAAAGGGGAGTTGAGCATAGAAGCAGTGTAAGGCAGAGATGCTTAAGTGTCAATAACAAGAGGAGCTGAGGCAGCAGAGATTGGAGAGACTGCAATGCCAGGGGTCAGATGAGCTAAAGTGCTTGAGGCTGGAGAGGCTGGCGCACCAAGGACCACTGAAACAAGATCAATGCAGACTGGAAGGAGTGAAGCTGCAGCAGCTGGTGGGATTGATGTGGTGGTGGTGGCTGGAATACTTTCTGAGCTCAAGCACAGAAAGTAGTGATGTGTTGTTTGTGAATTTAGTGACAGGGATTCAGGGAATTAACAATTTAATAGCACTCAAGTATGCTACTTAGTGGACAAATGATCAAGCAATACATTGAACTTTAATCACACCGTATAGGTTATTATTAAAAGATTACAAGCCAATACATAATGCTTGATCAGAAGCATTGAGTAAATTTGGAGGAAATTCAGAAGGAATTAATCATTTCAGTGAAGAATTCATTTTCAATAAATAATCTTTGCAAGGAAATGTAATGCCTACCAATTATAAGAAACAAAGGGAGAGGCAATTCAAGAGTACAGAACAGCACCAGTGGTGGATATAGAGCTTGAACACAATCAGACACCTTTCCAGGTTCATCCTGAAAGCCATCACTTTATACTGGGCTTGTCAACCTCTAAAGAATCATTTTCACCTGCCATGCTAGATTTTTTGGCAGGATCACCTTCTGCTGCAAATCTCAGCATGGGTACCAGGACTATAAGACAGTGTTGGCTTTGTTAATTCCTTCCTGGATTCATCCACTCACAAGCATATTGAACTGGGACACAACAATAGCCATTTTTAGCTTTTTAATTCCTTCTGAATTTCTACCAGATGACAAAGTTGAAGGAACACTGAAAGAGGAATTCCTTGTATCTACTGAGGATAACAAGCAGGGCAATCAAGGTCAGAACACTAGAAAAAGACAAGAGGGACCAGTGCCAAAGGACAGAGCGGCTTACCAGTGACCTGCATGGATTTGGATGCAGTTGAGAATGATAGTCATACATCTTCTTAATAACCATGCCTAATGCCAAATTATTTCAGCTTGCAAGTTTAATGGCTTGTCATCAAACGAACATTTCTCCCTGTAACACAAGCTTATATCTTTAATATTCTTACTAGGAAAAACATCTTATGATGTTTCACACTTATAGGCAGTAAGATATGAGAATGACTTTATTTTGGCTGTTGTAAGTGTCGAGAGGTACTAGAATAATCAAAGGAATCCAAAGTAATCTAATCAGAGCAGGCAGACAAGGGTAACTATTAGGCCTACATTAGTAAACAAATAAATTGAGAATAATCCTCAATAATACTAGAATGAACTGGCAATCCTTTGCAGACTGTGAGAAAAACAGAATTATATATGCGTGTATATGAGAACAGGTACAGGTGAAGATGAGGGGGAGGTGCCAGATTTGAGCAGAAACAGAATGGGGCAAATCAGGTGATGAGGACCCATACTGAAGTCTCTTGAGGCATGATGACAGTTATAACCCACTGTACAAATGTTCTCTTTTTTATTTCTTCCTTGCGCAACAACCCATGCACACAGTTCACAAGGCTTAATGACATCTCAAAATCCAGGTGTTTTTAGTCACTCATTCACACTTTACATTCACTGATAAAATGCAAATGATGGCACTACAGAGACGTGGAATATAAGAAATATAATTACAGGGTTTGGTTTTTGTTGGAGAGAGAGAGAGAGAGAGAGAGAGAGAGAGACAGCAAAATAATTGCTGTCACAATCGAGGCAATAATCACCTCACATAGGTATAACTCATCTTTTCTTGGTAGATACCTCTCAGCAGATACTAATTTACATCCCTGCCCCCACCTTTAACTTTATTCCCATTCCTCAATGAGTCTCGTATAGTGTTTTGCTCCTGTCCACCAATCCACCATCAGTAAATCCTTTTACAATGGGTGTCTGAAGTGAGGAGAGGACGTGCTTGGGTTTATTACATCCAATACAATACCTGAGCCCTTCTGCCACCCCTTCATCTGTCCAGTCATCAGTGCAAGTCTGCATGCTCTCACTTGCTCCATCTCTGTCCACTTGCCTGTCCAAAGTGATGAGTCAGGGGCTCCCTGCCATGCTAGCTCTAAGGATGCTGAAGGAACTTTCACCATCTACAGCATACTGCTTTTTCTATTTAGATGAGAAGGATGTGCATCCTTGCATTTTTCTGCCTTGTCAACAGTTTGTCAGGGAATGGAATCAATTAGCTTTTCGTCCCTTTATTATAACCCTGTCCTTCAACCATCTGACCCAGTCACTTAATCTATGTCCCACTGAATGGACATCATGCCAAAGTGACTTGCACGGCATACCGTGTAGAATGCGACTTGAGCAACGTATTATGGAGGGGGCAGCAAGTGGGAGGCTTGGCACACATTTACAGACACACGAATGAGACATGTTCAGGGTCTAGGGACATGTCTTTACCACTTTGGCGCCTTTGCTTAAAACGAAAATCAGAGGTATCTTTTACTTTTCTTACTTTTAAGGCAGCAAACTTTTGGTTCACTATCCCATGCGACAATGTATTAGGTGACACAGAATAACGTTTTCCTTCTTTAGACTGTTTTTGCAACATATAAACTTACTGCATATAAAAACAGTTTTAATATATTCTCAGTCAGTCCAAAACGTCTTGTGTAGAAATGCATAAGAAACAACTAATATAAATATATGCAGAAATCATATTAATCTGGTAAGCAGTGCTGATCAATGAAGCAAAAAGTTCAGAGATTCTAGCTGCAGCTTTCATTAAAATGGATCTTGTAACGTCTAATGAAATACAACTGCAGTCAGCAAAGCAGGACACACATCCTGCACCCTTACACCTTTATTCCTTTCTACTGTGATATGACAATGACAGCTGTGTTCCAGGCCTCAGTCATTTAGAAGTTTACTTAAAGCAATGTCAGTAACAGTGCAGTGCCTTAGACTGTTCCCTCCTGATAATACACAACATTAACTGAATACAGTGAAATTTTCTCACTTTCATTTTTTTTGTGTGTATATAAATATATATACAGTGAGGAACATACGTATTTGAACACCCTGCGATTTTGCAAGTGAGAGACAGAATGTAAAAAAAATATATATCAGGAAATCACATTGTATGATTTGTAAAGAATTATTTGTTTTGCACTGCTGCACAAAAGTATTTGAACACCTGGCACTCAGCAAGAATTCTGAAGACCTGTTACTCTGCCTTTAAGAAGTCCACATCTACTCCACTTAGTAATCTTAATTAGTAGCACCTGTCTGCGCTCTTTAAAGACACCTGTCCACCGCACAGTCAGTCAGACTCCAAGTACTACCATGGGCAAGACCAAAGAGCTGTCAAATAACACCAGAGACAAAATTGTGGCCCTCCACAAGGCTGGAAAGGGCTACGGGGAAACTGCCAAGCAGCTTGGTGAAAATAGATCAACTGTTCGAGCAATTGTCAGAAAATGGGAGAGGCTAAAGACGACTGTCAGTCTCCCTCGGACTGGGCCTCCATTCAAGATCTCATCTCGTGGGGTACCACTGATGGTAAGAAGGGTGAGGAATCAGCCCAGAACTACATGGGAGGAGCTGGTCAATGACATGAAGAGAGCTGGGACCACAGTTTCAAAGGTCACTGTCGGTAGACCACCATGCCATCATGGTTTCAATTTACGCATTGCATGGAAGGTTCCCCTGCTCAAGTCATCACATGTCCAGGCCCATCTAAAGTTTTCCAATGACCATCTGGATGATCCAAAGGAGGAGTTGCATCCAAAGAACACCATCCCTACTGTGAAGCAGGGGGGTGGAAACATCATGCTTTGGGGGTGCTT
>JBBIGA010000126.1:7134315-7144831 GCA_037576975.1 Alestes dentex
CACCTACAATGTGAATTTCAGACCCCTCCAAGTGGGAGAACTTGCAAAATCGCAGGGTGTTCAAATACTTATGTTCCTCATTGTACATCGATCCATCAAAACGTTATTCCCATGTAAAATTTTATCTAGGTCCCCTTTGTGCTGCCAAAACAGTTCCGATTCCACAAGGCATATGAAGGTGTGCTGTGGTGTCTGGCACCAAGACACTAGGAGAAAGTGCCTTAAAACTGTGAGGTGGGACTACCATGGATTGGGCCAGTTTGTCATTCACATCTCATAGATGCTCAATCAGATTGAGATTTGGGGAATTTGGAACTCTTTGTTGTTCTTTTTCTGCCACACAGAAAGAGACAACTGCCATAAGGAAATACCATTGCTATGAAGGGATGTGCTTTGTCTCAAACAATGTTTAAGTAGGTAGTATGTGTCAAATACATATGCACACTCCAGGACTCACTGTTTCTCAGCAGAACATTACCCAGAGCATCACTCTGCCTCCACTTCCTTGTCATGTTGCCATAGTGCTTCCTACAGCAGTTCTTCTGTGGGACCAGAGAAGACAACCTTGGGCACCCATGATCCTGTCACTGGTTCACTGCTTACCAGGAACACCACACAAGGCCTGGAATTTTAGCCATCACAATTTGTCCCATGTTGAAATCACTCAGATCCTTATGCTTGCCCATTTCTCCTGCTTCAAACAAATCAAACTGAAGAACTGACTGTTCACTTGGTGCCTAATGTATCTCACCCCTTTGGAGGTGCCATTGTAACCAGATGATAAATATTATTCACTTCACCTCTCTGTGGTTTTAACGGTCAGACTGATCAGTGTAATTTGGGACCATGCAAGTTTATGAACCCTTTAGAATGTTTTATATTTCTGTCTAAATATGACTTCAAACATCAGATTTTCATATCTATCCTAAAAATAGATCAAAACCACCCATTTTTACACGAGACCAAAAAACAAAAAAAATGGTCATTTTTTTACACATATGTGGCAAAACTATATACATCTCTAGGTTTAGCCATTAATTTGAAGGTGAAATTAGAATAATGTATATTTTATAAATGGCATAAAGGATTCTGTCACGATTCCGGTTTGCGGCCTCCCACAGCTGGGGATAGTTTACCTGAGGGCTGATTAGCCCCAGGTTGGGTATTTAAGGTGTGCTGTCCTCAGATGTGGTGTAGAGCATTAACCTCACCAGTCCCTTTCCCCAGTCTGTGTCCGCCTCCTCAATTCTACTCGTGTCATCTCGTCTCAACTCGTGTTTCTATTTTTATGTCCAAACCTTGTGCCTGTTCTGTTCTGTTTTGTGTTTAATAAATCATCTAATATCATGGAAGTCTGCGCCTGTGCCTCCATCTCTTCTCCTCTGTCCGGACAAGGCCAATTCGTGACAGATTCTTTTGAATGGGTGTCTGG
Organism: Alestes dentex; assembly: GCA_037576975.1. Taxonomy (NCBI): domain Eukaryota; kingdom Metazoa; phylum Chordata; class Actinopteri; order Characiformes; family Alestidae; genus Alestes; species Alestes dentex. Next base: position 7,135,748 of record JBBIGA010000126.1, read on the forward strand.
TTTTATTTAAAGAATAAGGATCTAAATATCAAAATCTTCCCAACACACATATAAACCTAAGAAAAAAAATGCTATTGATGCTCATCAAAAGGTTACAAAACCATTTCTAAAAGGTTTGGACTCCAGCAATCCACATGCAGACAGATCAAGTACAACTGTAGGAAATTCAAGGCCATTGTTACCCTCTCTAGGAGTAATCAACCAACAAAGATCACTTTAATGTTAATGAGTCTCCTATAAAGACAACTCTGAACAAACCTTTTCCAAGCCAATGTGCAGGACTGATTAACACATACTGGAAACATTCTATGGAGTTTTTACTGCATAAGGAGGTTACACCGGATACTTTAATCAACGGTTCACATACGTTTGTGGCATACAGATACAAATACTGAATCATTTTCCTCAAAATAAATGGTCAAGTATATTTTGTTTCATTTGTTTACATTTAGTGTGAAACTCTGATAATGTTTTAAGTCACTACAATGAACTGACAACCTGTATTTCTTTGACTTTTGCTCAACATGTGCTGGAATATGCTGCAGCACCCTCCATAATCCTGGTTGGGATAAACATCTCAGAAAATGTTTTAGGTCATAATTATGCAAATACAGACAACTTTTTAAAGCTTCACAAACTTTCAAGCACTGATGTGAGGAGTACGATAACTGTGATACAATATTTAGACAAATGCCATTGTATTCTGTCACCTTTCTTGTGGAGAGAGAGAGATGCTTTGCAGTAGTGAGTGGTTTACTCAAGAGAAATCATCAGGCTTGGCTGTACTCCTACCAATTTTCCAGCTTCTCTCTGATTATCTTTCCACTGTCTATTCTATTGTCCTGGAAATGACATGAGCTAGCTATTAAACAGTTTAGTCATACCTGAACTTTGGCGGTGGAGGCTCAATTAATTTAGGCTGTGTGGCCAGTGGACAAATAATGTTTACTCCAACAAATCAAATACGTCACTTAAGACCAAGTAGGTGGATGAAAAAATGAGAACATAGCAAACCAATACACAAATGAAGATACTTTCTTCACAAATGTAAAGGAAGCATATTAAACTTTGCAAGTAAGTAACATCAATCCTCCAGCCATTTTCAGAACTTGCTTACTTGTTTGCGATTGAAAAACTGTTATTGTAAACCTGAACTCTATCCTACCACTTCAAACTAAAGGTTCAAACAGAAAATCTAAATATATCTATATACCTTAAGACAACCATAAAAACATAGTTTCTTAACGTGTTCAGTGGCAAGTTATGAATTTTTCAAAATTATGTATTTATGAAAACTAAGGTCAGCTTTTAACATATGTGTCATAGTCTTTTCCTAACCATCTTCGTAAACATATAGTTAAATCAAAACAACAAAAATGTTGCCAGATGAGGAAACAGTTTTCTATCAATACTTCTATTGTCACATTCGGGCTATGCCCTTTCAGGAAGGAGGAGGCAGACTGAACTAAAACACTCTTTATACAAGACATTCACTAACCAAAACCCAATCAGAACCCCAACACAATTATTCCTTAATCCCTGGCTGGCTGAGAACCCTTACTCCTAAAACCGACCAAGGAAGAGACCACACCCAGTGTCAATACAGGAGTTCCCGCCAGTCCTGTCCAATGGCGGTCCCTAGCGGCTGCTGACCGGGGACGTTACATCTATAAATACTGTCAAATTTTAATATTTTTTTTTCTTTAATAATAAAACAATGATCCATTTTGTAAATGTATAGTTCTAAAAATTGTGTCTGATTCTGTAGGAGCTCAGGGTGAAGTAATAATATGTTTTATTGGAGGCTTAAATGCTTTAAGTAATGTATTCAAGTCATTTAAAAATAAATGGTTATGTATGTCTTTAGAATTCCAATGATAACACTAAAACACCCTCACAAGCACTTGAGTTGGAACAGTAGGCACCAGATGCTTTTCCTGATAGTCTGCTGAGAGCCTCATTTTTGTTTGTATAATCTTGCAATGTACACTTAATAGAGGTTCTTTTGAAGACTGAACTCTAAAGGAGGTTAAACATTTTTATTTAAAAGCAATTAGAGTTGCAATTGTGTTCAAGTATATGACAAAGCCACACAGTGTCATGAAAGGGACTGCGATGTCATTGTTAAATCCTTCATTTTGATTTGAGATTTAGATCATTTACACACATAGACAGGTGGTCCCTACTCTTTGCTTTGCTACTGATGTCTGTTGCTGGATGGAATTGAAATTCCAGCCACGTAAGCAGTATGTCGTTAGGGGAAAGAATTGGAAGGCCTCTATCTGATAAGTCGTGCGGAGGAGGGATTGTGCTACAGGCAGTGGGCAGGTAAATGTGTGCATATTGAGAAAAGTTGCAGAAGGGCCAGTAGCAGTAAAATAACATGCTGTGCAGTAATGAACAAAAAAACCTCTTGTAGTCATCTAGGTTTTCTCACCATGATAACAAATCCATAAAATAAAAAGTCTAATCAATCCAGTATGACTGTTACAAAATCATCTTAAGGAAAAATGTCTTAGCTGGTAGTTTCCATTGGGTCCCCACTGCACAATGTCAGCATTGGGAATGCTCTGGTGTGCTGAAATAGACAGTAATTATATTTACACACTTAAGTGTGTAAGTTGAAAATAATCATTTATTTTCAACTCATTATACATTCCACTAAATTATATGTGTGAGCAATGTGATTTTGGTCACTAATATTTAGTTAGTAACTTTCCTCTTTGTATTTCATTTCATTATGTCACATTGGTGACAGTATCTGTATTGCTTTGTGATTGGTCATACTTCTGACATTTGAGCACACATCAAAGAGTGCAAAAAGATAGGAATAACATCTAATGAAATTATGCTAATATATCTATGCTCATAGAAGCTGACAATGATCCAAGAAGTTATGCTGCAATTCTAGAAGCTACTCAGTGTTTACATATATTTTTTTTCTTCTCTAAACATTTCTCTGAAATAACAATAATTTTGCTTTAGGCTATTTCACACAGATCTGTGGAATTTCTGACACAAATATAAAATGAATGTACAATCAGTCATTAAGATGTAAACACAGTCTTTCTATGTGGTTTAGCTCTAAAAGTAAAAAGCAAAAAATCTGTTGGTAACAGATCTAAAATGGTGACAAATATGCTATTTGATAGCAGGTCTGAGATAAGATTGTGGCCATACATTTTTTAAGCCTATTCATAGTGAAAACACACAGTAACACAGAGTGCATTATACAGTAACCCCCACCCCCCTGTTGTGGACATTGCAACCCCTGGTTTTTATAAGAATCATAATAAGGGATCCGAGTTAGTAGATTTCTCTACAACGTACAATCTCACTCCAAACCACCAAGAATGGTTTTACTGTCATTTCAATGTACTGATAAACACCTTATTGTACATTAATACTTATATGAATAATTGTTTTATTGTGATAATGGTCATGATACTTGAGGGTTTAATGGCCAGATTACTTCTTCAGACAGAACAGTGCTTTTATTGTCATTAAATTAATTTCAAACTGTTTTTGAACAGTTCTTAACTTGGGTGTACAGTTCTCGGGAACAAAAGTAAATAAAACTTTAGTTAGTGTAGAACCTTTACATCATATATGGGTTCTTTCAATTTTAAAAATACTCTTCAGATTCACACTTTACATGTAGAAAAATTGAACGTTCTGGATAGTTTGCTCAAAGTGGTGCTTCCTTTAGAGAAAATATAAAGTCTGGAATTTAATTTTGCCATTCTCTTAAATAGAGTAATTTCTTACTCAAAATAGACTGGATACCCAGTTTCTCACCTGGTCCTAAACTAACTAAGAACCACATCATTCAGATAAACTGAAAATTTTCTGGCACCTGTTTATCCAGCATTTTTTTTTAATTAGGGGTTTGTCACCCTTTGTTTTAGTAACAGTGTCTACTCTGCTGGGAAGGCTTATAGATGTTGGAAGCCCCAAGAGCATAAATGAAATATTTACATTGGATGATTAGTTCTGGATCACAAACTCCACTCCACTTAATCCCAAAAGTATTGGGGTAGACCACTCCACTCCATTTCCATCACTGCCCCATATCCCAGTCCTCAGCTTTATACTTATTTAACCTATGGCATTAGGCATGGTGACATAGGACTCACGAGTGCTGCTCCAGAGTGTCTTATACTATTAGTAGTGCTTTTCTACAGAGATTCTACTAGTTTACCCTTAATTGATCACCCGCGTTTGCAATGAATTGTATTTTACTGGAAAACAAGCTGGTATGTTCTGACTTCATATACAGATTACAGTTTTACAGACAAACATTTTTTCTATTAGTTTGCTGGAACCTGGAGAAAATGGCATAATTTATGCTAAACTTATGCTACAGGAATTATCCACTGTGGTAATCGAGCGTCAATGAAGAGGTACACCAACTCACATATGAGAGAATGCTATCGGCTCACTTTTAATTAGTTTTATTGGCCAAGCGAGAGAGGATTTTCTAGATCATTTATTTTTTCAGCCTAAAACATCCAATTATTCACTCTACGGGCCCCTATGAGGAGTGCCATAATTTCAGAGCCTCTTTTATCGAGCAGGACACTAGGCTGCTCTTAATTAAGTCAGATGGCTATTACCATTCACTTCCACTCAGAGCGCAAGCTCGAAAGTCATTTCCCTACCACTCTCTTGGTGAATAAACTGATGATAATGAAGTCTGGACATGTGAATAGTGTGATGTGTGAAATGCTTATCTGTCCACCGTGTGACTCCATGTTGGATGATAATGTACTTTGCAAATATGTACAAAAGCTTTTTTTTACCAAATCCTATTATGGAGTTTTCTGAAGATAAGGAGTCATATGCAAAGTTCTAATGTAATATAGCCTTGAAATCATGTCTTAGGAGTGCTGAGCTTCGTTTACATATTATTCAAATGGCTTACACTTTGCCTTAAACAAAAGAGATTAAATTAGTGTTTTCTTAAGATTTAAACACATGGATATATAGTGGTTCTGTAGCCGCTTTGGGACTGTAATGGTCAGAGGCAATGTTTAAAAGTTATTATTCAAAGGTTTTTCAAAATATTAACACATTTTATATGTATTGCTTAAGGGGGGCTAACGTACAATCAAAGTCATACAATCTAAGAGAGATCCAGCTGAAGATTCAGATTTCATGAAGAAAGGCCATTCATTTAGACACCACTGATTTCATTGTACTTTATAGTTAAATAAATACAAAAGGCCAGGGGAGAATAACAGTCTCATTTTTTATACAAGATTCTGAGGCTGATTATCTGGCAATAAATCAGAAGTGCTGGATATTAAGCTGGCATGACCACCTGAGGCTCATTCCTTCATTCCACCCTTGCTTTCTTTCAACAATTACCATGAAAGAGGGTTGGTCTCTTTCACTCCTCTCACCTTTCCTAAAAGTTGTTAGTGGTAATGACTTTGGATATTTGTCTCTTGACTCTATTCTTTTTTTTTTTAGTTGGTAAATGGATGCTCCAGCAGCTTCCCCGGAGGGAAGAAAGACATATTACCATCAAGCCATGACAGGAAGAGACATGAATGAGTAATGGTGAGCAATGCCTTTGTTCACTGTACAAAGCTTTTGTCTCCTGCTCTTGCAGGCACAAGATTAATGGCTGTCTGTAAGGGTGAAGAACACCTGCTAACTATTCATCAATTCAGGTGCAAGATGGCAAGCCTTATGACAGGCAACTCATTTTGAAACGTTTAAAGATTATACCACAATCAAATACAGCAACACTTGAAATCATCCAGTTAGATATTTAGGCACAATTATAATTATATCTTTAAAGAGTAAGAAAAATAGTCAACGATATCCCAGCTGTATTCCAGCATGACTACTTTAAAGGTAAGAACTATAGAACAGGCCAGGTAAAAAAAAAAAAACAGTGTTATTAGTTAAGAAGATAAACGAGATCAACAAGCAGGGTGTTTTCAAATATATACCAAGCGGCCATAAAATATAAACCACCTGCCTAGATATAATCATGCTGCCAAAAGCATGTCAAAGCATGGACCCTCACAAGACCTTTGAAGGCGTACTGTTGTTTCTGGCACCAAAACATTAGCACTAGTTCCTTTAAAACCTACAAGTTTCAAGGTGGGTCCTCCATGTATTGGACTAGTTTGTTCAGCACATTCCACAAATGCTCAATCAAATCGAAATCAAATTTGGTGCCCAAATCTTGAACTCCTTGTCCTGTTCCTTAAATCATTCCTAAAAAATGTTTGCAGGGTGGCAGTGTGCTAAAAGAGGCCACTGCTGTTAGGCAATATTTTGCCATGAAGGGGTGTACTTGCTCAACAATGTTTAGGTAGGTGGTACATGTCCTTTAACATCCATATGAATCCTAAGAGCCAAGGTTTCCAAGCAGAACATTCATCAACTATTTTCTGTTCTTTACAGTATAAAAAGTATGGTGTCTTTTTGAACCTGGTCATAATTTGCCCAGACTTGGAAGGTAAACTGTGGAAATGCAAAAAAGCCAAAAACAACTAATAGAGCTAAACTGGTTGGGTGAGTAACAAAGGAGTAACTTGTGACAGATTTGTTTTTGTAACAAAGTTTAATGCAGTAGTAGAAGAATAGATGATCACCGTCTGGAATAAACATACTCGGTGCAAGTTACTTATCTAAAATGCTACAATGACTAGTGCAAACTAGATGGAAATTCTTTCTATCTTGTTTCTTTGTCAGTTAGTTGTTCAAATGCAAGTGTTAACCCCTAGTGTACACATTTGTAATGTTCACAGATATGGACACAACTGCAGAGTACAATGAATGAGGGTTTAATGAGTAGCATAGTTCACAAAGACAATAAGCCAAATTCAAAAGCATAGCAAGAGAGCCCAAAAACCAGTAAATCCACTCAGAGGCAAACAAGTCCACAAGGCAAAAGAATAATCCAAAGTCAAGAGCAGGGGTCAGAGAAACACAGTCAAGTTTAATGGGGAACCACTCGGTAACTAGACATACTTTACACTGGTGGAACTCCCCTTGTGTCTATTTATACCCCTAGGCTTAGTACTCAGATGATCCTGATCTCCTTGTTATGGGGCTATGCAAAACTCCGGAGTGGATATCCAGAGAGGATTGTCTGGTAATGTTAGTGGCTGACTCTAATCCAGGGCCAAGCCTTACAACAGTCAACTTGTGTCCAGGTAAAACTGTATCTATTTATAATTCATTTGTATATTATTATTTATTATTAGGGATGTCAAGTGATTAAAAAAAATTAATCTAATTAATTACAAGCTTTCTGATGAATTAATCTAAATTAACCGCACACATTTTTTGCTGTAAATATGCTTACAGCAAAACTTTTTTTGCACCGTTCGTGTGCAATATGACCTAATATACTGATAGAAAAAAATAAAAAATGCTTCTGCAAGAACAATGCATACAAGGCATCTCATGCCACAATTATAACCTAAAAGTAACAATAGAATTTCTCCAGTGCTTTAAGGGACAAAATAAAAGAAACCCTTTTGTCAGGGAGTTAGTTAGTGGGTCACAGCTAGACTTGATCCAGAGTGGCTGGCCACTGGTGCTGGTATCGGGCTGTGCTGGCTCAGACTGCCGGGTTTGCTCCTAAATGCTTTGGGTTATGGTGATATTTTAGACCTGATGTACTCAGACATGCTCCACTCTCCACACGCACACATACACAAAAAACCCCCCACTACATTACGGTATCACCCGCCTTCCATTTCAGTCCCCCTCAGCTGTACTTCCCATGCCCCCCCACACTTAAGAATTCTTCCTTATTGCATAAATTGAAGAGAACAATACTCCTATCAACTGTTCCATCTGTCCATTTTTAAACGTAAACTTTATGTTCACTGGGCCAAGCAGTGCATTCTCGTCTCCTCCTTCATTTTACAGAGCACTTGTGGCCAGAATCGGACCGGACCGGGCTAAAGAGTCACCACAGCATGCAATTAATCAGCGTTATTTTTTTAGGCGTTAATTTTGATCAATTAATCACAGAAAAAATAACGTGTTAAAAATTAACGCTGATTAATCGCATGCTGTAATGACTCTTTAGTCAGACACCCCATTTATTATTTATTATTGCTATTTATAATTAAATTGTTTGCTTCTGTTCATTTTTTGGAGTAGTCTTGCAGACCTCTACAAGACTGATTCAGTGACAAAAAGATATCTTGTATACTGTGTATACTGGTTTTCAGAAATTTGTTCATTATGGGTGGTCCAAATAGTTATGCCAAAAAAAAAGAACAAATAAACATACTAAATATTATTAATGTTTTTCTAAATGGTTATGTCTTAATTTGAAAAGTTTTCGTAAAACTGTCTGAGGGTCAAAAATATTAATGTCATTTTACAAATCCTTTTTACACATTTTAAAGCTTTGGCTTAAGGCTGTGTTTGTGCTACAGCTTGTGGATTTTTTACTGCTATTTAATTTTTCTATACTTCCACTGTGTCACGGTGAGGATCAGAATGCTGACTTGAAGTTCACCCAATGTGGCGTGGTGGAAGAGCCCAGTCGCGGATTACACAAAGGAGCCAGTTAACCACGCGGTTATTCTGAGAACGCTCCCTGAGGAGTAGAGATTCCCACCAAAGGAACCTGCGTTCTTACACACACACAGAGAAAGAGAGAGAGAGAGGATGGTTAGACTCTGGAGAGTCGTGAGTACTCACGGAACCGGAGAACCAAGGGCGACACGTTGAATGGTTGGAGAACCAATGTCTGTGTGAAGAGGAAACTCCGACTTCCTGCTTATATACGTGAGTCATTTCCGATGCCGATTAACGTCACGTGCTCTGGTGTGTGTGACAGTACACCCCCCTCCAGGACCGTCACCAGACGGACCAGGCTGGGAGGACACCCGAAGACGGTAGTCCTGGATGAGGGTGGGGTCCAGGATGAAGCGACCGGGGACCCAGGACCGTTCTTCCGGACTGTAGCCCTCCCAGTCGACGAGGTACTGGGTGCCACGGCGTCGCGAGTCCAGGATCCGCCGGACGGTGTAGGCAGGACCACCGTCGATGATCCGGGGCGGAGGGGGAGCCGGAGCCTGGGGAGACAGAGGGGAG
>JBBIGA010000126.1:7176604-7192734 GCA_037576975.1 Alestes dentex
CCTCATGTATGTCTTGCCATTGCAGTCCTTGTTCCCAGCATGCAAACCCATCACATGACACATCACTGGAAAGCCCAAGATGTCCTCTACAGAATACGATAGGGCCTGATGTGGTAACTCCACATCCTTAAGGAAGATATAGGTGAACAAAATGTCCATTATAAAGGACGTAAATGAAGGAGGATATTTGGCATTAAATCAAGAGAATACACTATGAAACGTATAGTGAAATCATAGTAGTTTATTACAATTTACCAGCAGCAATTCCTCCAGTAATCCACTGTGTTTTTTCTAAATACAGACGATTGCTGTATTTGTTCCATTTTTAGCACACAGCAGATCTATATAGCTTCCTAGTAAACTAAATCACAAGACACCATCATGGCTGGAATATTGAAACTTAAAATGCATCCAAATACAGGAGGACATGTTAAAAAAAAGATCTGAACTGAGCTGAACTAATTAGCAAACTTGCCAAAACTTCAAGGAATGCTGAAAGCTCCATCCTCATTACAACATAACTAAGGTTCCCCCGTATCAGTCAATGTAAGATCTAATGTTTTCACTCCTTTGACATGAAGACCTGTATCTATCTTAATGCAAATGTTTTGGGGGGTTTTTTGTTTCTGCCTGCTGTTTGTAGGACTGCAGTATTTTGACTGTGAATAACATTTTACAGTGCAGAAACAGCCATTAAAATCCAGAGACATGCTAAAAAGGCACTTGGAGGACCCAGCATTAGGAGGCGAACAGGTGCTCCTGTCTAAAAATTTTACGCTCGGCAGCATAAGCCAAGATAATAATGTAACTTGTGTCTCTGTGGATCAGTGTCCCCCCATCATGTCACTGCCTGTTTAAGGAGCATGGTTCCACAACACATTGCTTCCATCTGAGCAGCACATGAATTGGTAATGAAATTCAGCACCGCTAGCGCTTTCTTCCTACCATGTCTACCTCCCATGAGCAGGGAGGGCAAAGGAATGTTCATTAAAGTCTCAACAAATTCAAGGTGTCACATGTCAACTCATTTCACCTGAACACATGAAGAAGCCTTTTGGACTGCTTCAGTCATTAGTGATTACGCAGTTACAGAGTGTAGTGAATAGCAAATGTTCAAAACCGTTTAAGCTGCGCTTGAATTAATCAAAGCCTTTTGGAGATGTGTTAATTTTAGCTTTTAAATTTTACTCTTGCTGTGATTATAGTAGCTATCTTCAGCATTATTCAAACAACCAAATGGCTATGCCTCACAGTTTCATCTCGTATTTATATTCTAAGGTATCATTTGAACCTCAGTTCTGGGTACCTGTAGAATTAAAGATATGGCTCATTGGTTTACTGACAAAACCAACATGGAACACCACCAGCGAGCCACATCTTTAAATACACCTACCTTGTTTCTACACTCACTGTCCATTTTATCTGCTATACCAAAGTGCACCATATAGGTTAATCATTTGTTTGCACCCTTTTCCCTGTTCATCAGTAGTCAGGACCCTCATAGTGAGCCAGTAAAATTTAGGTTGTGGAGCATTCTCAGTACAGCAGTGACACTGACATGGTGGTGGCATGTTTGTGTGTGTGCGCACGTGTGTGTGTATTTGTGCGTATTTGTGTGTGTGTCAGTATGTGTATGTGTGTGTGTGTTTGTGTGTGTATGTGTGTTTGTGTGCTGCACAGCAGCGCTGCTGTTTTTTTTTAAATATCACAATATTACTGCTGGGTAGAGAACAGTCCATCAACCAAAAACATCTAGCCAACAGTGTCTTGTGACCAGAAATTGACAACTGATAAAGGATTAAAGGATGGCTTAAAAAACCGTCCAGCACCAAATGGCCTATCAATAATCTGCAAGGTGGACCAACAAAGCAGGTGTGTCAGTAGAGTGGACAGTGAGTGGACACTGTGTTTAAAAACATCAAGAGCACTGCTGTGTGTGATGCACTTATACCAGCACAACACATACTACCAGTGTCACTGTTGTGCTGAGAATAATCCACCACCCTGTTCACTGGTGGCCCTATGTGGGTCAAATGATGCCGAGGATCAGATGGACAGACTGTCGTTGTAAACTATAAAGTGCTTGTGTGATAAGCTGATTAACATGACAATGAGTGTAGACTTAATGAAATGGCTTATCTGTGTATGCACTAATTTAACCTGTAGGAGTTTAGCCCTGCCCATTTATGTAGAAGTGTATGAGCCTAAACTGTTTTTTTCTTTAGACACGTTGGGGCACAGCCAATCAGAACCAAGATCATTTACAAATATATTTAACAAATATCAAGGAATGGAAAATGAGAATGTGAGAGTGAACATAATATAAATGTTCACATAAATGTTGTGAGGACAACTTGAGAGAGAAGCGAAATAGTCAGAAATGTAGGATATGCACCCTTTAACACTCTCTCAGGGAGGAATGGACTTCTATAGATGAGCTCTTTTTCCTTAAGCATCATTTTCTCAATTATTGCAGTTGAAACTCTTTTGATATGATCTGTAGACATGGTGTTATGTTTCATGAGCATGGTTCCTCCAGGGAAGAGTCATGTGGTTGCCTGGAGCACACAATTCTTTGGTGAGTGAAGATAAACATTTGGCTGAGCAGATTGCACAGCACTGGTAGCTGACGGCAGAGCCTTGTCCCTTTATGGCATTGTCCACAGAAAACTAATTAGCTGATTCATTTAATTCCATCAGGGTCCAGGGAACAATCTATCATGGTAGAGGGGGACAAACAAAATACAATATTCATATAAATTAAACCACCAAGTGCCCCTGGCTTAAAATAGATCACTTTTATTCGTGTATTAATTTATGTCTTTAACATGCTTTATCACGGAAATCGGTTTCCCATACTGCTGCCCAGTACAAGCTTCAGGGAAGGTGCTAATTCAACGGAGAACAAAACAGAACAGAACAGTATCTTCGTTGAAATATCCCGACTCAAATGGCTGCATTTTTTTTTTTAGCAGTTTTGGCAGCATTACATGAAAAGTCAGTTCACACATTCCCCAACTACGCCATTGTGTAACTAGACATTACATGTGGACAGGTAGTCATAATTCATAATCTCATTCATGAAAATCCGTCATTCAGATATCCCCCATATAAAGTTTATCTCAGTTGGATACCACTGTATAGTAAAAAAATGAGTCAGCAAATTACATATTCTCCTATTCTGTTTGCGTGGTTCTTTGGAAGAGCCAAAACAGGATTTGCATATTTTGGATAGCAGAGGAGCAGAGAACATATGCACAGAATAATGTTAAGCTCATTAAAGGATGGGCAGAGTATGTTTATGTTTTTATGAGATTGATAAAGACTGAATCCAAATGTCTCTACTCCGTCTCTACTCTACTATCTTATCTTCAGCATTTGAAATAGACCCTGCAGGAGATGAGTGTGATTAGTGCCACTATAAGTCTGTCTGCCTAGAGAAACATCTGGGTTCTGAATCCAAATCGCTGTGCCACAGTGAAATAGAGGCATTAGCCACTAATACTCAAAGGACTTTTGCTGAATAAATGGTTTGGACTTAACAAGAAGGATTTGTCCTCAACTACCATACTTGAGCTTGAGTCAGCTAATCTTCATAAAAGTTTTAGGGAAGTTTTTTCCAATTGTGGTACCTGACATGGAACTTACGGTGTTATATAATTATGATTATCCTAATGCAGTTAGGATTAAGATGCTGCTGAGTACAGTTTTAGAATAAGTACATAAGTGAATTTATTAGGGGAATTTAAATGATGCCACTTAATTTTTATTGTATATTATTATTATTATTATTATTATTATTATTATGTTTTCATCAGACAGAACTGCTCAAGAGCAAGAGGACAGATGTAAAAGCCATTCACATTTTTCATTCACAGAAGTGCAGATGCATTCACATTTTGCCAAGAAAGATTTAGTAAAGTGAACAAGGAATGAACTGTCAGTCAGAATTTTTGTGCTCAGCTGTGTTGAGAGAGAATCCCACATACTAGCAGCTTTCCTCCCACAGGCCAGGCTAACTTCTCCCTGTAGCTGCGTTCTAATTACCTTATTGAGCTCAATTATGAAAGGGGCCAGTTCTTTAACTGTTAGTAATTATATTCATGTACTTCCATAGTATTTTATAAATCTCATCAATTTATTTTGTATGCTCCCCTGAATCCTTAATAACCAAACCGTTTGCCAGAAACACCATCATGCTGTAGGAGTGCCAGTAATCAAGTATAATATGGATAATGCATTTGGGTTTTAAAACACTACTGATACACAGAGATGCAGATATCACTATATATATTAAGCCTTGGACCAAACTGTGACCATTGTTGAGGACATACACTAACCATAAAAACATATCATTTTAAATACACAGCAGTAGCATTTATGCCTAGAGATTTTATCACTATCATTGTTTCAATTAGGCATTCTGGATATTATGGTTATACTGTGTATATAAAATGACACTTTATTTTAGAAAGGTAAATATAAATGTGATGATGCTAATCAATAACTCTTTGTTCCCATATAACTTAAATGCTAAATAATGGCAGCTATTTACAAAATATGAAAATCTTCATTGAATAAGTCGACAAAACAATTAGCAACTCCATAACCTAAAACTTTCACACATGCCTGAAATATTTTTCACATCTCTTTTTTCCAGGAGATGTGCAGTCATTAAATATTGTTCTGCGGAGGCCAGGGAAGGAAGGCTGGCTTGTAATATTTTGGCATTTTATTGCCATTTTATTTTAGTTTAAATGTCTTTGGGGAGCTCTGGTACTACATCCATGGTTTGTGGTTGTAACTTGAGCAAACCTAAATCTATGGCTGGATACAGAATGTTGGCTGGAAACAGCTGCATTAAGGGCTGCATGATCTTGCAAGTCACAATGCAGGAACGTCCTGCTGTTTGAACTTCTCCTGTCTCCTGCTAATTTCTAGCTCACAATTTTTTACTGCCAGCCCAGCCAGCCAAGGCTTAAAGTCACTAGCTGTTTATCACAGTGACCGTAAATTTAAATGTAACAATATCAAGGGAAAAATAACTAAAAATACCACGAACTGAAGATTTAGTGTGGGGATAACATGTTGTAAGAAAACGAATGACAAATAAGAAAAACTCTAATTAATAGAAGCCAAAACTTCCAAGCATACGATTAAAAAAAAACAGGTGACATGAAACAAAATCAGTTAAAAGATAAAACACGTTCATTACCATTAAATGTGTTTACTTTCTCAATCCAGCATTTCCAGCAAGTGTTTTCTGAAGCATTGAAGTCTTTAAATATATTTTTTAACTTGGCAACTACCTGGTTGTAATGCACTGAAATTCCTTTAATGTCTAGTTAAAAGTAATATCTACTTCAATATTCTAGTTTAAAAATACTAACATTTCTGCGTAAATATAACACCTGCTGACACTGATTAAGAGCTGATTAATAAATCAAAAGCCAAATCTCAAGATTTAATATGTCACATACACAGTTGTCAGAGATGTCACACACACACACACACACACACACACACACACACACACACACACACACACACACACACACACACATATACGTGTGCACAAAGGCAAGCACAACAGTGCCCCAACCACAAAATGCGACAGCGTTCAGCACCCATGTTTGTGTTTTGGACAGCCCATCAGCATGTGGCAACAGGGCGTCCACACTTAACACAGCATGGCTGGTGTGTGTTAAGCACAGCTTGTGCTTAGCCTTAATGAGCAGAGGGAGTATACAATGGGTCCTCAGCAGGGAGCAGAAATGTTGGGTTGTTGGATGACTAACATTTGCTCCTGTTGCAAACAGTTTAAAGCCCCAATGATTGAATCTGATTTCACTATGATGACATCGGCTACCTCCACCCTCTCCTGCAAACACCTTTTCTTGAAGGCCCTACCCCACTCCTGCTGCTGATCCCACTGCCGTTCCCCTTATCATCACTCTTTTGTAAATAAAACATGAATTCCTCATCACTACTACCACTCCCTCATATCTGTGTCTGAGTTCAAATGCTAGGTGGCGCTACAATGGTGGAGACTGTGGGCGCCTGACATGGATATACATAGCAAACCCCAGGTCCCATCTTGACCCTGTTTTACAACAGTTATTAGAGACTAGCATACAGCAGACCCAGTTCACCCAAGAAATGACCAGAGGCCTGCACGGTGCTACAAAGAAGCTGCTAGCTCTGTGGCTGCTGGGCCCCTATCCCATCCTCTAGCGGTTCTCCTACGACATCAGTCCCACGGTCACAACACATAACATGTATTATGATTAAATAATATTGCATGATACATAGCAGCACCCTCCTTCTATACTGTAACCTTGCATAAAACCGACTGTCACATGGTACAGTCATCTCATGTCATGATTTGGACACATTCAATTAAAAACAAGTTACCAGTTTTGCCTCTGACATGTCCAATTAATTAATCATAACTCTCTAGAGAATGTTATTTACACAGCCATCCCCAAGAGATGTAGAGGCAAAATACAGGCAAAATACATCTTCTCATGTGAAGAGGAAGCTGAAGAAAATAACACAACAAGCAGATTAAAAGGTATTTTGTAAAATGACAAACAGAACACTTCCACTGATAAACAATAAGCTAACAAGCAAAACAAGCTAACCTTTCGCTGCCCATTTCTCTCAATTAATCTATAAATAAAATGAATAAATTACACATTTCCTATGAAAGCCTTACATTTTTTTGTCAGAAAACTCATGCATAACTTTTTCCTCTACAATCTTTTACCTTATTTTTGTTTACTTTACAATCTTGTTAATTTCTTAACATTAAAAATGTTTTACATGTAAAGTGTCTCAACCATCATAATGTTATTTTCCTCCTAAAAGAACATGTTGCTAAGGTCCCTTGTTTGCATCCAGGGTCTTGGCAGCCAGAAGCCTCTAGCACCCTCCAAAGACTGAGATAAAATTTGCACATACAAATGTCACAATGTCAATAGATGTAATCCTTTCAAAGGTGGTCAGGGCTGTTCATGGAGCTTTTGGCCTGTTTCCTTAATCTAATACTAGTAGAAGGCTTTTTACAAGCCTGGATGGGGAGGGGAAGAGCAGTGGAACCTCTGTCCTGTAGATGAAATTGCATGGCCTTAAGTAAATTGATGACCTTAGATTAGGTATGAGTCTGAGCATCAGAAAAAAAAACATTTAGTGGGTTTTCCTGCCTTGTGTTTTACCAGATTATTTTAATCTTAATTTTATAATACAGGAAAAACTTTAAAACCATGAAACAACCATACTTAAAACCTACTTAACCTAACTTAAAAGGTTAGTTGGGGTAGTAATCCATGACTAATTACTTATGAACTTTTCTCAAACATCGGTGTTTCATATTATTCCTGGAAAAGTCTCATTACTCACTTTACTCATGTGTTACTCTGTAAAATCCTGTAGTCATTTTCAGTTATCTAAATGTAAATGTTTACATGTTGCTGAAAGTAGATTTAGTCTGGTCGGTTTAGGTGAGGTTGGGGCTCTCTTTTCTTTAACATAAGAATCTTATTGGCATAGGTTTCACATCAGCAGGATTAGGTATTTCAACAAGTTGACAGCAGTTGCATGACCTTTGCTCCTTAAGATTCATTTGTGAAGTAGCGCCACCTAGTGAATAGCCAATATCTTGTGATGTAAAGGTTCAAACCACATAATTCGACACACTGTATCACTGTCACATTTGCTGGAAGCATGCCAAATTTTGTGAAATTTAGTCAATAGGCTGCATTGCAACCCGACATTTCAATATTTCAAAAACAGCTAAGCTAAATTTTTACATTTGGTATGCCTGCACTTGGCTATGTTTGCTCATATCTGCTAAAGTTCAGTTTAGCATGTTCAAATTTCTACATTTTGTCAAAATTTAGCTGCCAATACATGTCTGGGCCAATATCTTTTAATGTTAAGGTTCAAACTTCATAAAATTGTGCAACATGCATCCCTCCCTACATTATATGGATGCACAGATTTAATTACATTTCATCTAAGAGGTGTACATTTCAATACCTCAAGAACCACTAAACCTTACATGCTGTGTTTATAAGTACCAAACTTCATAAACTTGTGTATCATCTAGAATCTCAAGTCAGTCATTCAAGTGCAATTTTCAAGTGAGAAAATACTCAGTTTCACAGTTTCTGATGTCACTCTAATGTAGCATTACAGCATTTAAATCTCTACGGCTGAATCTGAATATAGTGCTGCTCCTGCTCCCCATATAGTGCACTGCGTGTACTATGAAATAACTGCTTTGAAATCCAGATTTAGAGAGATTCAGCCATACACTACTTCTCCTTTTACATTTAGAGCATCATTTGGCTGTGAAAGCCTTACTTTTGTGACTTATGTTGTGCACTATATAGGGAGTATGGAGCCATTTGACATTCAGTCTGTGCTAGAACAAAAGGCTAAGGGGAACTGGCAGGGGTTTAACCTGTCAGTCTCCTGCTGTTGGTAAACATTAACAAACACCACCTAACATGCCAGCAAGATGCTTACTGGCATGAGCTATCAAATAACACTGTTCTCAACAAACAATGACATAAACACAAACCATGAGCCATGTGTAACTATTACTAAAATAAAATCGATTTTTGTTTGTTTGTTTAAACTAGAAATAATGCAATAAAAGTTTGGTACTTCACTTGAACCTTTATTTAACAGTCAAGAGGACAAAGAAAATATGTTCAGTGTTTTCACTGACAAACTCAATTCTATTTAGTACACATAAACAAATTTAGAACTTGATGCCTGCAACACACTCCCAAAGAAGTTGGGACAGAAGCAAATTTACCACTGGGCCACATCTTAATTACACTTCTTAATCATTTAGGAACTGAAGTTTTGCAGGTGTAATTTATGCTCATTCTTGCTGTATGCAGCCGTCACCATTGTCTGATTCTCCTCTTCATGAAGTGACAGACATTTTTAAAAATAGACAAATCTGCACTAAAGGCAGGCAATTCAAGCTCATGCACTCTATATCTATGGAACCACAGTTTTGTAATTAGTGCAGAATGAAACTTGGCATTGTCCTGCTGAATTATACATGGAGTTCCTGAGAAAAAATATCGCCTTGACGAGAGCATTTGTCTCGCTAAAATTCCAACAAATGATGAGCCTCTACATTGATGATGCCTTCGTATATATCCACATATGGGCACTAATGCACCCCCCATACCATCACAGATGCTGGATTTTGCACATTTCATTTTTTTTTTTTTTTACCTAGATGGTCAATTTAATCTTTGGCACACAGAATCCGATATCTATCTTTCCCCAAAATAAGCTGAAACGTGGACTCATCTTTCAGTCTATCTCAGATGAGCTTGGGCCCAGAGAACTTGTGGGTGCACAAAACTGATGTGTGGCTTCCTCTTTGCATAATACAGAGCATTTCTTGACACAGTGGTGGACTGTGTTAAGTAACAATAATTTCCCAAAGTATTCCTGAACCCATATGGCTACGTCCATCACAGTAGCATAACGGTTTTTTTTTGCAATACCATCTAAGGGCTCTAAGGTCACGCACTCAGCTGCGGTTCCCATCCCTGGCCTTTATGCATAGATTTCTCCTTACTCCCTTTTCACAATTTCATTAACTGTAGATGGTGACAGACCTAAATTCTTGCTATCTTGCCCTGAGAAATAAGGTTTTTAAATTGACAGATACATTTCTCAGCACTAAGTGGCCTTTGCTGGATGCTCCTCTTATACCCAATCTCAATACCCACACCTGCTACCAGTTAACCTGTTAATTGAGGTTACTTGTATAACCTTTTCATTCTGACTTTGCTTCAGACCCAGCTTTTTTGGAGTGTGTTGCAAGCATCAGTTTCTAAATTTATTTATGTTTGCCAAATAGAATTAAGCTTGTCAACGAAAATATTTTTCTTTGATCTTTTGCCTGTTAAATAAAGATTCAAGTGAATTACCAAATTAAAGATTTTAGTTTTTATTGGATTTTTAGAAAGTGTCCCAACTTTTTTGGAAATGGGGTTTGTAAAATGCAGAAAAAAGACTGTGTTCTTTTTTTAGGTCATTCACATTCTAAGTATTTAAATGTAAGCAAATTTGTACAAAAAGGTAATTTTCCTCTTCTTGTCCCCTTGTCCCTTCTCAGGTGGATTTGAGGGATAACCAAATATTTTTAGGAAAAAATATAAATCAGGAAACCACATAATAGATCACAGTTCTCTTCACAGTTCTCTTTACAAGACACTACGGCATTGCATGTGAATTGGGAGTTTAATTATTCAGATTTAGAACAAACAAGCCAAAGGAATTTTTAAATGTATATATTTTTAAGGAGTTTAATGAGGTAAAAGCTGTGATCCATTAGGCAGCTATATCACAGTATGGTATGTTAATGCACAGTGCTAGTAAAAACGTAAAGAAATAAAAAAAAAACCACCCACTTGGATGGGTAGGAGTGTACTCATCAACCTGTGCTGTACACTTACATTGGTGCCTTGACTTACATGAGCAAAAAATAAACCTTAATAATTTACTCATTTGCTAAAGGTTATGCTTTTGTACATATATGTACAAAATATATTGCTGTAAATATGTATTCTCGCCTTCTGTTTTTAGAAGATCTTCTAGAAAAAAAATGTGGCTCCTCTGCATGCTTGTTTCCAAGAACAAAAATGAGCCTGTGGACAGTTACTCATTGCACAGCTACTCTACTTCAGATTGAGTGTCCTGAAAAAGAATGTGTGTCCAAACTAGGGCATGAAGGACTTCAGATTTTATCAAGTGGACTTATCCATCAAGATAGTCGAAGTCCAGTCGACTACTCGTGATGACGTCACACAGACGCAGCGGAGAAACACAGGTGTCTAACACTGAGCAACTTTTAAAGTTCTCTGTAACATTAACAGTCACCATGACAATTAAACTAAACAAAGGCGGATACCTTGAATTTTCTAGTAAATTTAAGTGTCCAACTGAGAGTGGGAACAGTTTAAGCTGCGGCAGGACGACCCTCTGCAGTGCTAGCGTTAGCCATGTTAGCTAGCGGTGCCGTTTCAGATGCTGTGCAGAACGCTGGTACTGTTACTGTACTTTAACACCGACTTGCAGGTTGTGCAGGTCTCCGTGCTGTTTCTGTGTCTAGAGTAAAGGATCTCCACACATGTGATGTGTCTCTGTGTTCTCTGTTGCATGTCTCTCGTCTTGTTGTGGTCTCGTGTTTAGATTCCACTCTACCTGCCAATGGTACCGCCCCTTTCATGAAGGGACTATAGTAATTGGTTAAACCAAGGAGCGCGTGTCAGCGTCAGCCAATTAGAGGCAGAGACTGCATTGCATACACAAGCGAGGGCAGAGAGAGAAAAAAACCACGACTAGTTGACTACTCTCAGGGCGCGTCGACTCGTGCCTCTATAGTCGACTAGTCGAATTTTGTGTTAATGCCCTAGTCCAAACACATTTTAAAGTGTTCTGTTTGCAGGTATTTGTTTTTATTTTACTGAGACTGATGGATGTTCCCTATGGTGAAATGAAATATGCTTTCAATCTTGTGGAGAACTCCTGACCTCTGAAAGTGTTCTAGTGCCCTTCAGTGTATCAGAGTCATTCATATCAAACAGGCCCCTCATCTAATCATGAATCTTCTGTGAGTGTTTTACCATTTTTCCCCTTGGTGCTGGAATCTCTTCCCTTTATATGTTGATTTAAAGAAGGCCGAAGCCTACCTTCAGTCTCAAACACTTAATGAAATTGAATCAATTTGACTTTGAGAAAATGCAGTTTTCTTAACAAAAGAATTTTAGATTGATTGGCAGGACGCAGGAAAGATGTGACCAGTAAAGCTAGTGGAATGAAGTGTGTTCTTGGCAAGGGCTGCAGCATTAGTAATGAAGGGTTGATTCACTGCTGCTGAACTGTTGTATATGTACCATTGGCAATCGGCAGGACCTAATGAGAACTTCTAAAACATTAAAAATAATGACATTTCATGATATACTGCATTATGGGGGTTAGATCATGTGGACCTTCAAGAATATAGTCCAGGTGCTTCATGTGGAAAGAAAGCTCAGTGATGATTCAGTGTGAAAGTGTAGCCCAGGCTTGTCCAAAGTCCGGCCCGCGGGCCAATTATGGCCCGCCGTCAGATTTCATACGGCGCAGCTTCGGTCTTATAATGTTTTATTTATGGCTCGCGAGCTCTGTCAGAATAAAAAAAATCATAATTCCTTCTTTTACCACACGGTGGCAGCACCATTCTAATGCTATCTGGCTCTGCATTCGTGCCACAAACCCACGCATTTCTGCCATGGCAACTGCAAAGAATTAGCAAGTTATCTGTTCCTTGATCAATCTACGTGGAGTGTTTTGGATGGTAACATCTGTCACTATTAACAGTGAAAAGCCTAAAGCACATTAATGAACTTGGACTTATGGCACTTATTTTATTAAACTCTTGAATAAGATTTGGTTATAACTGTTGATGTTATGTACCTGTAGTTGTGACACAAACTATTGCTTTCTGAAAGATCTTGTTAAAGACAAGTGCAAAATTCACTTGTTTTAAAATTTACTTTGCATTACCTGTAACTCCTGTTTAAAATGTTCATGAGACAAAGATATTTATCAGACTCATGGAAATGTAAGGTATTGTATACAGTTTGTTCAATTTGATCTGACTCTCCAGATAAGAATGAAAAGCAGAATGGTGTTTTCAGAGTTGTTCACGTCTGCCTGAGTGTCTTATATTTGGTTACATTGCTATTTGAAAAATACAGGTAATAGTGACAAAGAAAATTGTTTTATGACAGTGTGTATTTTCATGTAACTTTTGTGGTTAAAAAATGTCAGAAGGAACTATTGGCCCCCGGGCATCTTCACTTTATCAAATTTGGCCCTCTTTGCAAAAAGTTTGGACACCCTGGTGTAGCCTAGAGTGGTTCACTTCCTGTTTATATAGAGTGGTTCACTTCCTGTTTGCTTATTGATTGACGTTAAGGTCAAACAGCAGGCTTAAAAGTATGACTTTATACATTCACATTCTTGAAAGTATTGTAATGAAGGGTTGATTCAATGCTGCTGATCTGTCTGTATATGTACCATTTGCAATCAGCAGGAACTAATAAGAACTTCTAAGAACTTCTAAAACATTATTAATAATAATAATAATGATAATGATAATGTTTTGGCTTAGCAGTTTTTGTTCAGGCAAAACCTAAATGTATCATCTCCCCAAACATTTGTTTATATATGTGCTGAACTTAATTTAACTACTGTAGACTTGCTTATAACCAACAGACTCTTATGAGTAACTCGTTTGAGCAACACATAATACAAAGAAGTATAATTATATATTAAAAGAAATACTACCTTTCTCCACTGAACTAAACTCTCAGTGATACATCAGTAATTAATCATACTTTGTTTACATCTACCGAATCACACCAGGGGGGTATTCCATGAAAGTAGCTAAAGAAAGCCAGACTCGCCCAAAAAAGTGAGACTTAAACTAGTGCCATCTCCCAATTAAGCTTCAAGTTGTTCCACTAAAGTAGCTCAGGCTTTTCCAATCAAGGCTAATTCAAGACAGACTTGCATAGTCTCACTTAGTGTGCGCATCCAAGATATTTAAGAAGCCCAAATGAATGGATGGTTGCGACGTAGATGAAATAACGTGGAACGAGGGCAAAACGAGAGCAGACGCTTTTTTCCTTTCTTTTTCAACAGCAGAACAAACGCTTCTGATGGAGCTATACGAAGAACACAAAAATATTATAAAAAAAAAGGCAATACTGTAGCCATAAATAAAGCCAGAATGGTGGCTTGGCAGAACATTGCAGACAGGCTCAGTGCGTAAGTCATGTACATATTACGAGTATTTGTGAATATCGTGATTTGGTGCTACAGTGCTTAACACTGTCACCTCGCTGCAAGAAGTTTCCCAGTTTGAGTGTTTGTTTTACTTTATAGTGAACTTTTTATTCTCCATAAAGTACTTTAAATTTTGTTTTTCCAGGTTACTAATAAACTTAAACTGAGGATCTATGTGACTTAGCAGTGGTCTAGAAAATTCAATTTCAGCCTATGTGTAACCCCCTTGACTACAAAGGCTTCAGGTTGTTAAATAAAGCTCTACTGACTTAGATGTGTTTGATCTCTACTAACCCTCTTGCTTATTAATTGACTTGAATATCCATCCTTTCAAGTCAGTCAATTTCAGTGGAGAGCGAAGAACATGGCATCAAGTAAAAACTAAATATAAAAATATCTTCCACAGTGGTAAGTATCTTATGAAAAAATGTCAGTTTGATCACAATAGTTTATAAAATTCATAAATGTAATTGTAAACTATTGTGGCCTGGCTCACTAAGAAAATGAGCCAGACCACTGCTACTGGTGGAATGGCTCCACCTGAGGACCTTGCACTGAGCTTCAATAAAGGATGGCCTCAGGTGGAAGGAATAGAAGCGGGTATATCAACAGAGATCATCCCCCCAGGTGCCCGGGAAAAATATGTAGAAGGTATTGTCCCCTTCTTTTCCTATAGGTGTCCATCCCTCAATAGTGATATCTGATAACTGTTGGTATGCCTGTCTCTGCAGTGAGAGGAGATGTAATATTTCTGGCTGATCCCACAGCCACATCAGTCCATGACACTCTTGACCCATGTGTAAGTATGTAATGTTTTTTGTTTTAAATAAAGAATAGTGTCAGGTATTGTCCGGGATTTTGAGCTGCCTAAACATTTGTCACGTCATGGGCATCTCTCATAAACTAGTTACTATCCTACACGCCTGTTCACTTCCACAAAGGGTCTGTGCGTTCTGGAAAAGTCCAAAACGGCCGTCTGGTGCACAGCCATTGGCCCGAGATGCATATACCACATATCAACCCCCCCCACCCCCTGGCTGAACCACGGTACTTCTAGGCCGAGATGCAAACGCCCCACCCCGCAACCACCACTCCCCTATCTCACCCCGGGAAATGCCACTCCCCTATTACCCCCCACCCCACCCCCGGTAACCACGGCCAAGCTGGTCAAGAAAGTCTGTGCTAAGGTGTCCTCTTTTTCACAATCCCAAATCTGGTCACCCTAATTAAACCACACCACGGTCCCCTCCAGCAAGGAGTGAAGTGAGTAACTACTACTTATAACCAACATACAGTGGGGGAAATAATTATATGATCTCCTGCTGAGTTTGTAAGTTTGCTGACTTAAAAAAAATGAACAATCTCTAATACATGAGGTAGTTTCATTTTTATGGAGAGAGACAGACTATCAACCAAAAATCCAAGTCGATGTTACATAAAAGTTGTAAATTGATTTACATTTCACTGAGTGAAATAAGTATTTGATACCCAAGCAAAACATGACTTAGTACTGGGTGGAGAAACACAGCATTTAGATGTTCACTGGAAAACTTTTTTTGTACATGTGCCTTCTTGAGCAAGGGGACCTTGCGGGCACTGCAAGATTTCAGTCCATTATGATACTCATTATTTAGTGTGTTACCAATGGTGTTCTTAGTGACTGTGGTCCCAACCACCTTCAGATGATTAACAAGGTCCTCCCATGTAGTTCTGGGCTGATCGCTCACCTTTCTCGTGATTGTCCTCACCCCATGAGGCAAGAACAGTGAGGACCATAAGTATTTGAACACCCTGCGATTTTACAAGTTCTCCCACTTAGAAATCACGGAGGGGTCTGAAATTCACATTGTAGGTGCATTCCCACTGTGCGAGACAGAATGTAAAAAAAAAAAAAAATCAGGAAATCACATTGTATGATTTGTAAAGATTTTATTTGTATTGCACTGCTGCACATAAGGATTTGAACACCTGGCAATCAGCAAGAATTCTGGCTCTCTGTCAGGTCTGGTGTCAATTACAGTAGGTGGCCGCTAGAAGTCACCCTTGTTTAAGTTTGGGTTTTTTGGGTCATGACTTTTAATTTGAACTTGGTTTATGTTATGTCTCTCATGTCAGCTGTTTTGTGTTTTTGAGTTAATGATTGTTCTGTGCTGATTGGTTGATGTTTGAGACTGTAGTGTATTTAAGTTCTTTGAGTTTCAGATGTCTTTTGTCGGACAACCCAGCACTTTGTTTCCTTTGGATCCCAGCACCTT
>JBBIGA010000126.1:7192834-7209156 GCA_037576975.1 Alestes dentex
ACCAAATATTAACACTGATTTTCTCAGGTGTTCAAATACTTATGTGCAGCAGTGCAAAACAAATAAATTCTTTACAATTCATAGTGTGATTTTCTGAATTTTTTTTTACATTCTGTCTCTCACAGTGGAAAAGAAAAGAAAAGTTAGACATCAAGAAACTAGAGAAGGATGTAAGTACACAAAGCACAAAGGCATATGGTTTGAACTGTTCTGTTTTCTCTCCACAGCTTCAAAAAATGTATGAATAAACACATCTTTGAATAAAGAAAATTCTCAATTTTCTGCATGTGTGGTTTTTAAAAATGTTTTAATTCGGAACGGTGGAGGCGTGACCATCACCAGTGGCTTTGAAATAGTCTCTATAAATGTTCCTCACACTCCTTCCATCTATTCCTTCTGGCCGTACTCTAATCTACACAAAGAAATATGTTAGCCTGAAAAGTTGGTCTAAAAGAAATGTGGTGTGTTTGGTGAATTTCGAACCTCGACTTAAGTTGGCCAAAGGTCAGCTCGATTTATGCCCTTGTTCTGCTGTGGGCAGTGTTAAATGCCTTCTCTGCCTCAGTTTGAGGTTCTGGGTAAGGGGCTAAAAGGTATGGCAGGCAGGCATAACTCCTGTCCCCATGCAGGACTCCATTAAACTCCCCTGTAGAAGAAAGTATTGCTGTGTATAACATTCCTACAGTTCAAAAGACACCCCCCAACATGAAAGTCCCTAAAGACCCTTGGAGCTGGTGGTCTGAATGCCCCTTGAATTATTCGTGCACCCTCCTCCACAGGGTCTTCTATAAATGGACAGGACAGGCTATACTTGTGTCGTTCTTCTTTCTGCTGACTCTCCAGGCAGGTGTCGGTCTCACTCAGTGCTGCTTAAATAGGCCTGACCGTAATTATCTTAATCCACAAATTATTATTTTAAATGTTATATTTTTAATAATAATAAAGCGTTTTGTGCTTTATGTTCTTATTATTAGTATCTATTTTTATTTCTGATTTAATTTGTTGCATTTATTGTTTGACATTTGCACTACTATAAGTATTTAATATTTTAATACAACAAAAATGCTAAGACGTTTATAGTCCCTCTTTTTTTAAATGAGTAGTGATAGCACGGGAATTCTCATGATGGAATGATCTCTTGGGAATCCGTTTCCACACGTCTGACATTATAAAGCTTAAAGATAAAGCTTAACTAAGTGAGAACGTTAACCTGGTCTGGAGCAGACTTGTTCGCCAGTGTAAGTTACCATCGTAACACAGCGGGGATTTATATAAACTGTGTTGATGGAACGGAACTCACACTTAACTAAGTGAGACTTTTTGAAGTAAGCGAGACTTTCCCTTAATCCTGTTTCATGGAATACCCCTCAGTATACATTTTTTTTATTTTGAACACTGATGAAATACAGAAACATTTTAAAGTCAAAGCACACCAGAGAAAGAAGTAAGAAGTTTATACAAATGATCACATTAATTAGAATAAAGTTTTTCTAAAGCACATCTAAAGAGACAAGAAGTACCACTGTGGATCTGGCCAATACTCCTCTACTGAAAACAATTACTCTGCTTCCCCCATGAGGCTTAAACAAACACTGTGAGGCAGAGAGAGAGAAGGAGAGACAAACAGGGGAGAGAGAGAGAGAAAGCTGTGTTGTATCTCTACTTTCCATTTCATTTCACTGCACTCAGCAAACAGAAGTTTAATCTGTTTTGTGCATAATTGCTCATGTCATGGACATGACTTGCTCCTCTAAATTTCACTCAGCAATCGGTGACTCTTCAAAAGCACTCAAACGCAATTTGGATGTTTGAGATATGCCCAGAAAAAATGAATACATTTTCTGCTATATGGGTACCTTAGTTCAAGTGAGTGTAAACTATAAGTCTTCAAAAGAAATTTTAGAGAAGTACAAATTTGGTGTTTAGAGATAAAATGTAGAAGAATATCTTGAGGAAATATCTAAGAAAAATAAATGCATTGTGAAATATATTTATTAAAAAAACAGAAAAAATATTCTCTCAATTCGAAGTCCATTCATTATCTGAACTGCTTACCCCCTGGGACATGGGGGATGCTGGAAGCTATCCCAGTGGTCACAGGGTGAAAGGGCAGACACATACATTCACACCTAGGACCAATTTAGCCTGATTTATTTATCTATCTATCTATCTATTTATTTATTTATTTATTTATTTATTTATTTATTTATTTAACCGAACTAAAGATTACAGAGGACAAGTCACACAGCCATGTAGTCTTGATCAATTGCCACTATATAAACATTCAAATGGAAATAATGACATTTGCTATATAGTTCTAGAAATGTTTAACCTTTACTCTAATGTCTTGCATTTTTGTGTATATAATGTCATGCCCAGATAAGCAGTTACATGTTGAAGTAATTACATTTACATGTCATTTACAAAATTCTCCACTGTCATGGTCTGTTCTAAACAATGATATTCCAAAAGCCAAGTGGTGAGGTTGTAGTGAAATTAGTAAGTATACATAGGGCAAAACTTTTGGACTACGTTTAGGGCGTAACGGCCTCAGAAGATATGCGGTAGCATTACAGATAGAATGTTCTAGTACAAAATGTTTGTGTCAGCTCAGTTAACTGAAATATACTGAAGTAAATTTATTTTGCATTCATTTTCTCCAGTATTGTGTTTCCCTCTGGTACTGCAGCTGGGGTCATTGTTCGTGTATAATTGTTGATATGATTGTTTCATGGTTGCTTCAGATAAAAACATTTCATCTTTTGTTTTTAACAACTCTGGGAATGTAAATGTGTTACTACACTCCAACCACTCCCATGGCTTGTTCTGTAAGACCTGATGGTAAGATTGTGGTTTTTGTTTATCACTGGTGAGAAATTGCAAGGGGATAGTAGTTAAATGTCTCTCTTTCTGTGTGAAGTTGTGCGAGATAAATTTGAGGTTTGTGGGGAGGTCATCAAAAGTGACTTTTCCAAAAAATTTCCCACACCACAACAACCGTCAACTGTGAGGATGAAGACAACCTTGTAAGCAAGTACTGACATAACTTTCGTAAACGTTATAAGTAAAGTAAAGTGGTCCCTCATAGTCACATGTGAGCACACCACAGCACAGCACACAGTGTGAACTTCTTTCTCTGCATTTAGCTCATTCACCAAGTGAAGCAGTAGGCTGCCACCAATTGTGGGGTGGGGGTTGTGGCACTCGGGGAGCAGTGTGTGGGGACCGTCCCTTGCTCAAGGGTACCTCATTCTAGCAGTCCTGGGATTCGAACCCACAGCCTTTCGATTGCAGGGGTAACTCCCTAACCACTAGTCCACCAGCCACCCCACCAGCTGACCACCAGCTGTTATGGCTGAACCCATAATGATCCTTTTTGTGGTTCATCCTTTGATTTACATTTTTTCATCAATTTTTTGCTTTTTTCATTTTAAAAGTTCTTTTGCTTCATCAAAAGTAGAAAGTGGATAACTATTTAGCACAATGACTAATGTTCTAATTATCCTACACTTGATGCAAGTGTAGCAGCAGTACTCAAATATAGCACAAGTGTATTTACAGGCTTTACGTTATTTATCTTATTTAATTGCAGCACAAATTAACCAAAATAATTTCTGATTCTGCATTCCTTCTAAACTGTTAAACAGTGAAAGCAGTCACTTTATTTTGCCTACTAAAAAGATCATCTGTAAAAGAGCATGTTGCAGTTGTTTAGGGCATTGTTGATTTAATGCATAGTTACCACTTCAGAAAAAAGATTTTTGATTTTTGTTGTGGTGGAAGCAAAAGTGTAATAGAACAATCATACCCAAAGTACATACAGTTGTACACAATAGTGTGTATTTTTGCCATATCCCACATAACTAAGGAGCAGATTTAAATGAATAGAGTAGAGAATTTACTGTACTTAGATGAATGATGATCTTTTAATACATCCTCTCATGCAGGTGCTCTCAGTAAGGCTTAGTGGTGTGTTTTGTGCGGCGCCTGCAAGGTAGTGGCTTCCACCCTTAAAGTGGCATAAATCTAGCAGCAGGGTCCTGGTGCCTAGGCACAGCTGTCTGCCTGTCTGTGATGACTAAACACCTCTGTGTTCCTCTCAGCATGGCTCCAGGCACCAAGACTCACTTCTCACCACAAACACACCAGGGTGAGCTGTCACACATTCACCTTCAGATCAGACTGAGACCAAGGTCAAGGAAGAAAAAAGTCTGTCAACATAATTATTATACAAAAGGTTCTTATAGATCAGACAGAACCTTGTTTGTCACTATGTTTATGGTCATCAAAAAAGAGCTGTTACAATCAGTTTGTAATTTGTAATTTGGTAATCTATTCATTATTTTAATATAACCCAAACAATTACAGTGGAATCTGAAAAATAACAAACCGTTAATAATATTGTAAGCCCGGTCTCACGAGTTTTTGTCAAGCCATCACGATATACTATGTAATCAAAATATGTGCTGCGATCACGCTTTAGGGCTTTTTTTCGTGCTAGGACAACGCTTCACTTTTTCATGATAGGACAACGCTTCATAACCCTATGTATTTTAATGCGCACTGCGTAACATCGCCAGTATCAGCAGTAACTGGTGACTGAGGGACAGTAGGAGAGAAATAATGAGTTGATTCCTTATCATTTTTGTTTGCAAAGCGGTTGAAACAGGTTGAAATGCCGTGCAACGGGGAAAGTCCCTAACCCTAACCTTAACCCTAAGGTAATCTAGAGTTTATCAAAATACCTCATGGCTCTTTGGATACCAAAGACTTGATGCTACCTAATATTTATTTCATATGTGCCCTGGCTATGTTTGCACCCAACTTGAGGTCTGTAGCCATGTCACATTTCGTAAAAGTGCAGATGGGCACAGATGGTTTATGCAAGCACTCTCTTGTCCCCAAATGTCCTATGGCTTTTCCCTAAAGATAGAAAACAAATAGTGCATTCATAAAGCCTTTAGAGTTGTTTTGCTTGGCCTTTCATTAATTAAACCTTGAATTTGTCAGAACCAGCCATAACAAGGTCAACATTCCAGGTGGTTGTAGAGTGGTTATGTTCCAGTCAGATCATGCACTCTGGGCTTCAGTCTGAAGGTCAGTAGGAATACTGGCCTGCTCAGAAGGAAATGGTCAGTATGACTTTTTACCCCTCATAAGGGGTATTATCCATTGTTAAGGGTATTCGTGTGAGATTTTGATTGTGTTCAGAAAATTACATTAAATTAAATTATATGTTATTATATTTTATAATACCTTTCACAACTGATGTCACAAAGCATCTTTACAGAATTCAGGTCTGAGCCTCTAGTGAGCAAGCCAAAGGTGACAGAGGTGAGAAAATGCTTCCTGCAGCTGGAGGAAGAAATCTCGAGAGGAACCAAGAATCAAAAGGGGAACCCGTCCTCCTCTGGTTGAAAAAATATGTCCCTCTGAACAATAGAAGGCCTTTGTGTACAGACTTAATCACTGCTAAACATTTAGCAATCTATGGCTATGAGTAGTGCTAGTAGTATTCAGCAGTCAGTAGTCAGTAATGATAGTTTTTGTTTAAGTCTGTGTGAGGACTAGTTTGAGAGCCGCTAGTCCACAGCAACAGGAATAACAATCTCCGCCAGACCTTTGAGCAGGAATTGCCTTTGGGCAATTGCATGTGGGTGGTCAGTCCAAAGCAGCCAGTTGAAGACACTTGGCCAAGGGACCACAACGATGGCCAGTCCGGAATCTGGTGGTAACCTGGAGCCCTGATTGTGGTCATCCAGGGTAGACAAATGGGTAGCGGTTCCCCTCAGAGAAGACAGGCCCGGATGCAAGTTAAAAAGGTAAAGAGTGCAAGTTGAGAAACAGTGCAAGTCTGGTATTGCTATCTACAGCAGCCTAGCTAGAAAAAGTGGACATGAGAGCACCCTGACATCCCCCACTCCACTGTCAACAAGCCTGAGTGAACATGAGGAGTGAATAAGACTATTCCCATGACCTGACCAGATTTTCTAGTCTAATTGAATTGATTGGTCTGTGGTGTCAAATGCCCCACTAAGGTCGGGCAAAACCAGCATAGATTTAAAATGGACTGCAGATGCTGACCCCAGCTAGGCATTTATTGAGAGAAAGAAATGCAGAACAGGCGTTGACAATCAGGTAAGTGGGAGAAACCAAAACAAGAAGGAAAACCTGCTGTAGCTCTCATAATTCTGGGAACATGTAGATAGCCAGCACCTTGAGATCTAAGTGAGTGTGAGGTTTATAGTTTATTGAAGTACTAAGGGACAAGGCCATTCAGGGCTTTATATGTCAGTAGTAGAACTGTGTAATGAATAAAGTTTGATTTGAAGCCAAAGTAATCTTAACAATATCGGACAATATCAGTCAAATATCCTGGTTCTTGTGAAGACTTTATCTGGACTTAGTTTAGTTTAAGGCCTCCCACGCCAATCGGCGCATTGGGCAGCGAGATCTCTCCATCTGGCTTGGTCCTCGGCAGCTGTAGCAACAGCAAGTCATCAATGAAAGTTTAGGTAATCTTTGAGCGCCCTTGTCTGTGTTTTCCTCTCGGAGGGTACTATCGCAGCACCACTCTTGGTATTCGATCTTCTGGTAGATGGAGAATATGACCAGCAAACCTGAATCAACATTCAGTGACTGTCCTAGAGAGCGGTCCGGTGTTGGTTCGGTGATAGATTTCTACATTCAAGATGTGGTCGAGGTATAAGATCTCAAGGATACGTCATAAGCATTGTTGGTAAAACGTGCCGAGTTTCCGACCAATCTCCGCTGTTTTCCTCCCAGTCTCACATACATACAGAGCCATGGGCATCACGAGCCGAGTTTAAAATTCGTGTTTGGTCACAAGTGAGAATAACGATGAGATCCAGACCAGGTGAAGGCATTGAAAAACAGTGTATGCTTTGCCGATGCAGCAGATAACGTCTCGCTTGGAGTCTCCATCCGCAGCGAAGACGCTGCCGAGGTAAGTAAATTCTGGCACCCCTTCCACTGGTTTTCTGTTGACAGTAATTGGCACCGGAAGTCCTATGTAGCTGATGCAGAGGATTTTCGACTGCTGGTCGCTAATTCGAAATCCTGTCTGTAGAGCTTGGAGTTTCATAGCCACTGTAAGGTCTCGCAAGGCTGGTTGGGTTGGATTGGCAAAATCGAGGATCACGAGTAGGCTAGTAAGAATCCAAGGTAGACTCAGCTGTGTGCAATCAATACACTGTCTGCATACGAAGTCGATCACCAAGAGAAACAGCATAGGATACATCCTTGCCAGACTTGATGGAGAAGAAATTCATTTGCCCTTCATCTGTCCAGTCACAGCATTTAGAGCCACTATAGAGATTTCAGAAAAATCAACGAATTTGGCCGGGATATCATACACTTGTGTGATTTTCCAGAGTGTTGGCCAGTGCACCGAGTCGAAAGCCTTAATGAAGCTGATGGCGTTTCGTTGTTGGTGCTCCAGTGTTTGTTCGATGACTTGACGTAAGATGAAGATTTGCTTGCTACATGACTGGAACCCTGCTTGTTGTTCCCGCAGGTGAGCGTCGACTGCTTGATATAGGCGATGTAAAAGGACAATGGAGAGTACCTTTCTGGGTACCAAAAGGAGGGTAATGCCCCTCCAGTTGTTGCATTTTGACAGGTCACCTTTCTTCGGCAGGGCAATGATCACACCTCGTTTCCGATCACAGGGGACATTGGAAGATGCCCAGCACATGTTGAGCAGGTCAGTCAGCCTCAAGATGTGATGGTCATCAGCACTCTTGAGGAGCTCATTCTTAAGTGCCTTGATCGCGCTCTCCGTCTCTACCATTGTTATCAGACTGAGATTCACCAGGAGATCAGATGATAGAGTAAACAGGGCTGATTCGAACATAATGTGAGGTTCAGGTTGGTTCAGCACTTCACTGAAGTGTTCAATCCATCGTTGGTCCCATTCTTCTTGTGTGAGAAATGGTTTGCCATCTCGATCTCTACCCAGCACACCTCGCCCAGTGGTTGAGCCAGTCAACTCTCGAACGATGTGGTAGAGCGCCTTGGTGTCATGTCGAGCAGCTGCTTCTTGTGCTTCTCTGGTTCTGCGGTCGATCCAATCGCATTTGTACTGTCGACAGTTGCGTTTGACTATGTGATCCATTGTGCTATATCTTGCTTCTGCTATTTGGTTTTCTTCTAATCCATGGGATTGGTGTCATAAACGCCTGGCGTCTCGGCGTTCATCAATAATCTTCAACATTAGATCTTTTATCCATCATTCATGTAAGGTTCTTCGATGTCATCCCATTGTTTCTTCAGCCGAGACAGTAATTGCATCGCGGTATTGTGTCCACTGCGACTTGAGACCGTCCGATTGGGCCAGCTGATCGAAACGGTTTCATACGGCGATATTATATTGTTGTCTGACTTGAGGGTCTCGCAAACGTGCGACGTTAAAAGTCTGGACTAGTTTATTTGGGTTCTTGTTGGCGCATTCCAACAGCAGACCATTACAGTAATGCAGTCTGGAAGTAACGCAGGCATGAGCTAACTTTTCTGCATCATGTAGGGATACTGCATTTCTTAACCTAGCAAAATTTCAAAGATTAATAAAAGCTATTTTAGCAATAGTACCAATATGTACATCAAATGATGAATCTGAGTTTTAGCAGTGTTGAGAATTTTTACAGCTGACACAAGAGAAGCTGAGAAACCAGCAAGATCTAGCATGAAACCTGACAGTTCATTTCTGGCAGCTTTTGAACCTAGAAAAAGACAGCAGGAGAACATTATAGGACATTCAGTCTTTCATATCTGTTAAACAATCCTCATACTCATTTAATCTATGGGTGTGTCTGAAATCACGCACTTCAGGAGTGCACTGGAATGTCGTGCATAGTGCACACTGAACACTTCCTTCTGTAGTGCACACTGCCGTGGGTAAGTACTGTCCTAAATGGAACACTGACGTTTTGCACTTAGCGGAAGTGATGGACTAACATTTGATTGCGATTCTCCAACCCGCCAAAATATCTGCCGGCTTTTGTTTACACAATGAATTTCCTCATGCTTTTATTTGCTTTTGTTTACCCCCTACTACACCCCACGTGGAAACTACGTCACATCCAACGTCAATGCAGCATTTTTCTTTCTGAAAACTTGTTGAAAGTCCCTCCCCTTCTGCCAAAATCCATTAGTGTCCATCGTTTCACACTGTGTTTTTTGGGCAATATCAGTGCACCATCTGGGTACTTTCAATGCTTGGTTGTCAGTGTGAACGCACTATGCACTAAAACATTGCGAAGTGTGCAAGCGTGTGATTTCGGACACACCCTATGTTTATCATCTGGGGTGGCTGATATACACAGTTTTGTGTCATGGGAGTACAAGTGGAAGCTAATTCCATGTTGCAGGTAATTGGATAATTATACCTAATGACAGCATGTAAAATGAACTCGTATGTATTTTACTTTGGTGTGTGCTGATGATTGCCCAATCAAACTTACAAAATGAAAGGGTTTAATCATGTATGATCTAAACCAGGATAAGACTGTTCCCATGACCCGACCAGATTTTCTAGTCAAATTGAATTGATTGGTCTGTGGTTCGAATGCCCCACTAAGGTCGGGCAAAACCAGTATAGATTTAAAACAGACTGCAGATGCTGACCCAAGCTAGGTATTTATTGAGAGAGAGAAATGCAGAACAGATGTTGACAATCAGGTAAGTGGGAGAAACCCAAACAAGAAGGAAAACAAGGCTCAGCACTCTAGTGAATGGGCTGCTAGCAAAGGTCCAGAACAGTGGTAGTTGTTGGAGAGGTGCTTTCAGGTTCACCAGTCAGGACAAAGGGCTGTTGCCTTCTTGAGGGTGTTCTCTGGGACACAGGGGGGCACTGTGTGCACGGCCATCCACCCGATGGGGTCCTTCAGGGGGATTAGGGATTGGCGGTTTAGCAAAGAATAGATTCAGGCTCCAGAGGACGTTTTGGGATCTGGCTGGATTTCCGCTGTACTGCTTTGGTAAGTAGGCATAGATCAGGTTGGTCCTGAGTGTACTGGTGCATGTAGGGTGTGAAGCTGCATACACTTGAGGGGGGGGGGTAGGTTTAGGGGTGCATGACTGTGTTCTTCTGTCATATTCAGGTAACTTACACACTCACAGGAGGTGTCTGTGAGTTTTCAGGAGGGTTATTGGGAAGTGCAAATAAGGGAGATACTGATCACAGCTTAGCCACAAGTAAACAGCAAGACAGAAACATTTCCAGAAGACTCCTTGAAGCCCACCATAGTGTAGAGGAAGGAGGCCCAGGAAATGCCAGGTTCACCCACTAAGGTCCACCTTGTCAGTGTCTTTGATGTAGAAGAGGGACTGCCAGGTGTACAACTTTGGTCTACTCTGTTTAAGAGGATACCCACAAACAAGCCAACAAACAGTGTGCCACACTAGCCAGCAGGCATGATGGAGAATGGATGCCAGACTGTAGCCCAAGCTGAGCATTTGTTGAGAGAGAGAAATGCAGAACAGGTGTTGACAATCAGCGCTCCGGTGAACAGACTGGCTGGGGCACTGCATGCGAGACACAGCCATGACAATAGGTTTGTAATTTGAGAGCTTGCATAAATCAAGATAATTGCTAGTTTAAAGACTTTTGGTGAATGACCAGTACTAAGAGAGGAGTTTATTGCTAAAAGAGGCCTGATTATTACTGGTAAGACTAGTTGAAGGAGACCTGTAGGAACTGAATCTAGTGTACAGGTAGAAGAGAATAGGTAGAGAACAGGTAGAAGTTCTGCCTGTTGAATGGGATTCAAAGATGTCAGAAGTTTTCAAGCGGTTGTGTCACTTCACTCGCTCCCTTCCATCTTGTATGCGGAAGCAGGTAAGAAGTGACAGAGCCGCATCTTTTCTAATCTTGTCTTTATTTTAGTCATCTGTGTATATTTCTTGTGTTAGTGTATTATGTTTGTAGATTATTGCTTAAAACGTATTATTTCTAAGTTTGTGTACGTTTTATGTATATTTTGATTGCGAAGTAAATTATGTAAGTTGTGTGCCCATGTGCTTCTGCCATTCCATTTTGTAAGCGGGAGCAGGAGCCAAACAGGCCTCACACTGGGCAATAAACTGTGGAAAAGGTGAATGCGCCTGCTTTGTGCTTCCATGCGTCCTGCACCCACACACCAGAACCGACCGAACACAACGTAGAAAGGTGACGCCAGTTACACATGGGCAGTGACCGGTTACATTAAGAAAAAGAATTTAAAAAGAGGAGAAGATAAAACATGTTTGCTAATTAATACTTAGGGCACTTCTGTGAATGGTTCCAGTACCTCGCCATCTACCACTTATTCTATGGTTGTGTACACAGTTATGAGCATGGCCTTATTTAGTGAAACAGACTCATCTGGTGTGTCCTGATCAGTGATTATTGAGCCCTGTCTCAGGAGTTTTCGTGCAGCCATCACAAAATATGATTTAATCAAAATACGTGCTCCGATCACGATTTAGGGCGTTTTTTGTGCTAGGACAACGCTTCTCTTTTTCATGCTAGGACAACACTTCACTACCCAGACAGTAGGAGAGAAATAATGAGTTATAGTAGGAGAGAAATAATGAGTCCCTAACCCTAACCTTAACTTTAACATAACCCCAACCTTAACCTAACCCTAACCTTAACCTTAACCCAACCGTAAGAGTCACCAGTTAGCGCAGATACTGGTGATTTAACGCAGTGCGCATGAAAATACTTAGGGTAGTGTAGCGTTGTCCCAGCACAAAAAGTGAAGCGTTGTCCGAGCACGAAAAAAAGCCCTTAATCGTGATCGGAGCACGTATTCGTGATGGCTGCACAAAAACTCGTGAGATCGGGTTGGATTATTTCATTTAAAACAGCAGCTTTAGGAGTGAGCATCATTATGTTAAGCCATCACAGCTTTAGATCTAAGGTGCTGAATTTGCTAGTTGTTACACAAAATATGAATTAAATCATTAGAACACACCTTATTGAGTTTTCTCTATTTAGTCTGGGGGGACAGACAAAGTCTTGATAGAGTGGAGTCAAGATGTGGCCTCAGACCAGGCTTGCCCTCAAATGTAATCCAGTTCTCAATAAAATTCAAATTGTTTGTGGGACATCCAACAATTCAGCACTCCAGGCTTCAAGGCCTCAGGGCAGTTGGGATGGGACAGAGCCCATTATAGCACTGGACATTGTCTGGGCTAATTTACACACCTCTTTTATGTTATTCTTAATAACCTCTGACTGCTGCAGACGTATGTCATTAGCTCCTATATGAATCACTATGGCTAGCTAACAGCAGATTCCCTGCAATATCCAGCTCCCGGTTTTCAGCTAACAGTAGCTGGTGCTGGAGCACCTAAAGGTGTAGCTAATTTCACCTGTTGAATAATTGAATCCACAATAACCAGAGCAATAGGCTTCAAAATAGGCTTCATAGTGGGTGTTTCACTGAGCAGGGCAAACCTATTTGACACATGAAGAGAAGGAGGAGAGTGGTGTTCACATGGGGAAACTCTTGCATTAGGGAGAGCTTTTTGATTATGCTGCAGAATTCCCACCTATTTGCCTTGCTGCAGGTTCTGTACAGTGTTCTGTCTAGCCATAAGGCATCCATAGTTACTAAAAACAAGCTAGACTCTTGCCTTCTAGCCCTGATTAAAGTCTGTATGCAAACCTCTAACTGAGAAACCTTCTCCATCAGTCAAAAGTAGGTGACACTTCTGACAAATAAAATCTACACTATTAGCAATGGGGAAGGAGGATGAAATAAACATACAGCACACATAGCAGAATGGAGGTCAGCACCCTCCATACTTAATTTATGTTGCTCACTGGTCAAAATAGTGCTTAAAAAAAGTATTGAATCATTAATTCAATGACAGTTTGTATTAAATCAATATGTGGAGAATGTCCTGACTCATCAAATAAATAAAACAAAACTATCATTATCAATTGCATAAACATATTTTATAAGCTTGACAATGAAACATATGTTTGCATCTTACATGGAATCAATCCCCTCCTTGTTAGATTATTATATATCAACAGCTGTTGAGCCTGTGACCTGCATGATTTCTGCAGAGGACATGCTTTGCTTTCTCTCTGCTTGTTTGTGGTGCCCTTAATTAAAATGTCTGTCTGTTTTCCAGCCCACAGGCACAAGGATCAGAAGAGCTTCTAACGAGCCCCTCTTTGTGGCCCATTTTGGCTCTAATGATTAGGAGTATTTTAAAATCAACACAGGGTCCAAATATAAAAACTCATACAGCATGAATATTGCTGAAAGTGCTCCGCTTTCAGTTTCTTTACAATAGCAATTTACCCTTTTGCTCTGCAAATTAGCAGTTAAATTATTCACAGCCACTGGGATACCTGGAAAGAGACTGAACAGAATAGAGTGGCTAAAGTGAAGAGTAACATAGGGGACTACATCTACTCCATATAATGTTTTTCTGCTGATTCTTGGCGATGCCTATAAACAATAGTTTCAAACACTCTAAAGGAGAGGGGTTTATGAAGGTTGATCGTGCTGTGAATCCAGGAGATGCAATCAGTCAGCGGGTCAATATTCATGACGATCTCATAAAACCTGAGCTCCAAAAGTTGCAAGGGATTGACTGCAGGCTGTTCAGATGCTTGTGTTGTGACTTCAGTATATCATAACCTGAAATGGGATACCTTGTGTCTCTGAAAAGGATTTTTTCAAGCTAGGAAACACATTCTTGTCTTAATATAACAAGATTTTATTCCAAGTGATCCACTTTTATTGGCCCATTCATCATGAAGTTCTCACATAATGGAAAAAGAAAGCAGGCATTTTCAAACTGGCATTTAAAAAATACTTCCTAGAGAGCATTCTGAAAACTCCACCATTTACTCATCTTTGAACCCAAAATTATTTTGTTTATTCAGTGATTCATACTGCAATGCACTGAAGAAGATGATGACAAATAGACTTTTATAATGATGAGGGATTTGGCAGTAATGCTTTGCGGAAATTATTCAGTCTGTATGAGAAAAGAGGGCTATTTACGAAAGATTATAATTAAATTAACTCCAAGCTTTGGGCTTTTTGGCAGCCCTTTATTGTATTGGTAATTATGTAGCATTAGCCACTGAAAGGATAACAGGTAATGCATTTGGAAAACATGAATAAGCAAAAAATGGCACAGTTGTACCCATGTTTTTGAAACAGAATTCCCAATTAAATTTACTGCATGTGAAAAATATTTCCAACTTTGAATATGCAGCCTAAATGTTACACTCTGGAAGATAATGCCTGATATCTGGAGAAATTAACGGAAAAATGTAAGTGAGTCACTTCATCGAGGCAGGCTTGTCATGCGGTTCATGAATGTGCATGCACAGTGACCCAAAAATATGAACCTGACTCTGCCAACAGCAGGACATATGTGTGGCTAATCTCAGTTAATAGTGTATGCAGCGTTGGTCTGACTCTGGAATTAAGCGCCTATTTACTCTCATTCATCAAACTGTTTGTCCGCTTCCAAATGTTTGCTGACGGATTGAAGCAATGGATCCTTTCCAGCTCTTTTCCACATGATTAGATGGAACTAATTATTCTCACACTCAGTCTGGAATAAACTAATTACTTTCCTCTTAATGAAGAGAGAAAAAATTCCTGCTAGTGCTCCATCTAGCACCCCTCATTCTCTCTGGCACCCTTCAAACATTTAATGAGCATCCAGAAAAACTGTATGGCCAACAAATAAACAAAATATGCATGTGCTGAACAGCAACTGCAACCCGTAGAACAACACATTTGTTTTACCTAAGGGAGAGAGTAACACATTGTTGTTAATTGTTGGATTGATTAACGAATGTAATTAAACAAGGAAAGGGATTAATGATTGTGGTAAAGCATGTGGGGGGAGGAGGGGGAAGGAGTACTGATGTAATTATGATACAAATCACCAACATAAAAATGAAAACAGGATTAGATCAGGTTATTGGTGTCAAAGGGCGAGAGTAAGGGAGAGGAAAAGGGGAGGACGCACTCAGCAGGTTACTGGGTTTTTAATGAAACAAGGAACACAGAACACAAAATGACGATCTCATAAAAAAAAAAAGCCTCCGAGCTCACACGGCCAGGAACAAGGGACCAGGCTGGGGTGCGAGATGCCCAACCCCTCAGGGCAAAACGGGGGGAACACGGGCCTGCAAGACAAGACAAAAGACAGGGTTAGACATGAACACCGAGGACATAAAAGGGAAAGCAAAGCCAAACTAACGACAACGAGAAACACGAGAGATGCGTGGCAGGGTACACGAGAGAAGGAGACAAACGCGACAGGAGAGACCATATAAAGCTGGGATCGACTGGGGCTTAAATAAGGAGGGGAGACGAGGCACAGGTGGAGACAAGGGGAAACAAGGGACAGGTGAACGGAATTAACGGGGCGCGATACAAACCAAACAGACACACTAGGTAGGGAACGAGGGTAGAAAATAACGGGAGAACAGGAGGGAAAACTAATATTCGGGGGACAAGGACCGGGATAGGCGTGATGGGGATGAGGTGGCCGTCACAGTACCCCCCTCTCCAGGCTGAATCACCTCCGGGTGATTCCTGGTTGCACGCCGCCACCCCGATGTTTACGGGAGCGACGGCGGCCGGGGAGGGCGGCCCCGGGGACGAGGGGCCGGACGATCCGGCCGTGCGGTGTGGAACTCATCCTGGCTGAGGATGTCACGGGCCAGTATCCAGCGCCTCTCCTCGGGTCCGTACCCCTCCCAATCGACCAGGTACTCCAACCCACCTCTGCACCGACGGGAGTCCAGCAAGGTATGCACGCGGTGAGCTGGAGTACCATCGATGTCGAGGGCCTCGGGTGGCGTGGCGGCCACCTTGCCTTCGTTCAGGGGACCGGGACACACAGGTTTAAGGAGGGAGACATGGAACACCGGGTGGACCTTCAAATCAGGGGGTAGCTGCAACTTAAAAGACACAGGGTTAATTTGTTTCAAAACCAAAAAGGAACCAGAAAAACGAGGGGACAAC
Organism: Alestes dentex; assembly: GCA_037576975.1. Classification (NCBI taxonomy): domain Eukaryota; kingdom Metazoa; phylum Chordata; class Actinopteri; order Characiformes; family Alestidae; genus Alestes; species Alestes dentex. Next base: position 7,208,857 of record JBBIGA010000126.1, read on the forward strand.
TTAGCACAGGGAAGCTTTTGATGGAGGTCTTTAGTGGACAGCCAAACTCTGTCACCCTCCGGGATGGGAGGACCCTCCCTCCGCCTACTGTCGGCACGATCTTTAAATCTGCGAACCGCCTGCTGGATGGACGTGTGTGCGTCCTCCCACACCCGCTCTGCCCAGCGGAACCAGGCGTCCACTCCCGGAGCCGCAGTGGGGCTCTGGTCCCATGGACAAAGCTGAGGTTGACGCCCGAGCACACACTCGAAAGGAGTCAGGCCGGTGGCGGAGTGGCGCAGGGAGTTCTGGGCGTACTCT
>JBBIGA010000126.1:7217725-7229263 GCA_037576975.1 Alestes dentex
ACACACACACACACACACATACACACACACACACACACACACACACACACACACACACACACACACACACACACATAAATGTCAAAATACATCAGTCACGAGGTGGTCACTCAGTTTCATTTTTTTTAGAATGACAGACTCAATTTCGGATATATTCATTGTAGTTCCAACCTTGCACTATTATTGACTGAGAGGAATTCTCTAAGTGTCATTTCCTGCAATGTCTCTTTCAGTATTACTCTGCCCTCCTTACCTATAACCTACTGAAAATAAATCATAAAGATAATATCTGGCCCTAAAAACCAAGAAACGCGAGCAAGTAACCATTTCTACTTTTAACATGTGTATCATCACGGTGATGCACCACCTTAACTTCTACAGATAATCCAGAATTGTTTTGGTGAAGGGCACACCTGCAAAAGATGGATGAGGAGAAACTGATCCATAAGGTAGAGGAAGAAGGGCTGAATGGCTTCTACTCTAATATTTATAAATATTTATAAATAATATTTGTAAATATTTAATCTGGTGTGATATTGCATTAAACTACTGATATTGTATGTAGAAGTATTACACAAATGTAAAATGTGTTGGTAGTTCTCTTAGTTGTCCATTGCCCATGTGCATAGTTTGTGTATATATATATATATATATACTTGACAAGCAGACTTTACATTTGTAGTGTAGATATCCTCATGTTTTGGCGATGTGCAGCAGCCCTAAATCTAAATTTTTCTTCATTGAATGTTAATATTCTTTCTTGTTAATCAGTTTTGGTTTCATCATTTCATCAAAAACTGTAGTATAATCTCAATAATACACTACAGGCTGTGCTATACCATATATATATTAGCAATGGTATACTGATCTTCTTTCTTTCTGTCTTGTGCCAATGACCACATCCCCCCAATCCAAGTATCTTATGGCATAGAACTCCCCCTGGTGTATTAGTGCATAAAGAATGCACTTGTTCAGTCATGGTGAATTCAGAGATTTCACAATGTGTTGATCCATTTCTTAAAAAAAAAAAATAATAATAATCACTATAATATTTACAGATTTACAGCCCAAGTACACACACACACACACACATGCACACACCCATGCACGCACGCAAGCACTTTTTGCACAAGACAGCACCAAGAGGATAACAGAACGTAGGCAGAAACAAAATTTGCTCACTGATTAAAAATCTCACTAAAGGCAGAGTATGACACAATGTGAAGCTATTAGTCCACTCGACTCTTAGTGTAATTCGCTTGTATGAAGAATGACAGTTTGCTGATGATAGGGTGAACATGTCACACTTCAGCAGCCATGGAAGCTTTCTCTAGGAAGCTGAGCAGTGTTCCGGAGGCTTTTGGAAATCAGGCAGAAACCAGCCAGAGCCAGTCTAGCCTGACAGTGTCCCACCACCCACTGCCAGCACACTGTAACTGTGGATGCTCTTCCATCACCTCATCAGAAACTCAGCCAAGCAGCAAGACAACACAGGCACCCATCTGTCTACCTGCAAACGTGCTTGTACCGAAGTATAAGATGCTCAGGTATAGTAGCCGGCATGTGTGATTACACTTTTCCCTGTGCTCCATGTTAGGTTCTTTGGGGCGATGTTATAGAAGAACTGCCTTCGGTTCTCCAGAGAACCAATGGATGTATGGTTAAAATAACTATTTTTGTGAAGAAATCCACATCATGCAATGGTTCAGTAGCATTTTGTTCTTAAGCCATATGTGCAAACCAAGAACCCTTAAGGAACCTTCATTCTTCATTCTAGACTCGTGAGCTACAAGAGCATTGCAGGAAAGAATGGAACACCGAGCTGCTTTTGCAATTTGCACTGTCACACAAAACCTGTCTATGTGTGCCAGGGAGTGTGCCTGATATATGGCTATAGGCCATATTTATTAGCGTAAGAGCCTCAGCCTGAGGCACATTGCTCAGTCAAACGTCCTGTGCTTGCTCTGTGCTTTCTCTAATGGATAGCCATAATGAGGAGTAATGCAGGTGCACATTAACTACCAGGACACCCAGGATTTAGAAAAAAAAACAAAACAAAACAAAACAAGAAACAAAACAACAAAAAAACAAACCAAACAAAAAATGCAATGGCAAAGGCCTGAGAGTGCTGTTAGAAATATGACTTGTGTGTGTATTGTACTATATGATTAAATAGCATTTTTCAGCATTACATTTGTATGTAGCCAATGCATGTATAGAGAAAGGGAGAAAGAGAGAGGAGAGAAGGCAGAGATAGACAGACACAGAATAAAAGAGAAGCAGGTCTTTCTCAATACCTTAGGGTGGGTGAGGGAGCCTGTCTGAAGAGGTTATTTATTCTTCATCTGGAGATGGAGGCTGAAGAGCAAGAAGCAGAGTCTCAGTGGAATTACCCGACCTTGCGTGCAGACTGCAAAAATATTCTTATGGGGTCCTCTCTTTCCTTCTCAATTTCTAGTGCAGAACTGTTGCTTGCTGTCACTCATCAGAAATAGCTGTTCTTTCTAAAGACACTCCTTCTGCCTGCTTCTATAGTGGCTGCTTTTCTCAGTTTAACCATACAACCAAGCTATTCCTTCAACAGCCTCGAATTTCCAGCAACATAGCATTGATTGGATTTATGTATCTGCTGCTGTTGAATCAGCCATCCTTCTTGAGTGATGTCTGTCATTTCTTTCTAGCAAATCCCAGCCGCAGAGGGCACATTCAAAAACAAAGTTAGAATTCTAACCAGCTTTAGCTGAATACATTTCTCTGAAAGAAACAGAAATTCCTCCTCTTTAATGTCCATTTTTACTTAAGAAAATTAGCAAAGTAGTCATACTACCACAGTCACATCACTGTCAGAACAAATGGAACTTTCCAGAAGAAGGAATATAGCTTCACAATATTTGTCATGTTGGATTATTTCTATTGGTCCATTCGTTTGAACACAGTGTGAACAGCGGCTGGTATTTTCAAATTATGTTTCTCTTCTAGCAGTGACAACAGAGAGATAATGACACTTCCTACAATGCTGTTACAGGGATGAACTTTCTTTCATATATGCATGTTTTTTGTTTTTTGCTTTTTTGTTGACAGACATCCAAGCCAACATAATCAGTCACTTCAACTCTATTCAGTTTCCAGGTTAAAATGTCTGGACTCCTAGTCTCCTATTGGAAGTACTCCACTGTTCAGCTGTCTTTTTTTAGCCACAATGCGCTATGTAGGGTATGTCATTAAAAAAATCCCAAATATCACTGGGCCTCTAGTGAGTCAGTCTCAAGGAACTCCAGCTAGTGTTGTCCCTTTGCTTGTACCAGCTGAGGTAGCTCCGCTGACAGTTGTACTCCACCAGGGGTGGGATGAAATATAGTTAGAGAGTAAAATAAACCTGAATCAGTGAAGTAAATGGGCATGGAGGCTTCCCCTGCATCGGGCCAGCGAGCAGCACCAGGGGGCTCAACCAGCCCTGCATCTTAACTCTGTGCTTCTTTTAATGAGCAAAAGTGTCAATTTCATTCTAAGACGGTTCTCATCTGGGAGGTTACGCAGAGAAGAAGAAAAAGCATCTGGATGCTAAAAATAAGGCCTATTGAAAATAAGCTAGTGAAAGCGCATTCCCCACTCAGCGTAGAGAACCTTTCCCTGTAGTAATCAGGCAAGGGTACCAGCTTTGGCTTTTATTCACTGTGAAGCATAATTAAAGTGGCACCAATGTTGTGCAAAAAAGAGTCTCAGGTGAAGATGGTGCAGGGCGCTCTGAGTTCACTGTGTCTGCGCTTTCCACACCATTACACCATACTGGATGAGTGACTGCACCCTGACACCAGGCCCCCCAATGCATGACCTGACTAAATCTGAAAGGGCAAACAGACATTTCACACGTAGTCATATTATGCGTAGCTGTTTCAGGAAGAAGCTCTCTGGAGCTACAATGAGAGAATAGGGCAGTATCTAGGCAGTCTTGGTTATTTCCTCAACAGAAACAAATCCATTCAACACTAATCTTTCAGCAGCATCACTTGGAGAATGGACTCTGGCATTCAGCGTATCTGAAAAGCAAGGAGACTATCAATGGACTCAGACAAAAATCAAATTTCCCTGGCGCTCTTCTGCTTCCTATTTTTGCTCTCCGCCCTTTTCATCTTTTTTTCTTGCCACTTTTCTAGTCCCTACATCACATGTTTCTCCTAGTGCAGGTTAACTTCACTGGAGAGAGGAAGAGAAAGTGGGAGGGGGTGAGAGAGAGAGAGAGAGAGAGAGAGAGAGAGAGAGAAAGACAGACACAGAGAAAGAGAAAGCGAGAGAGAAAGAGAGGGAAAGAGAGAGAGAGAGAGTGCTGAAGAGGCACTGCACTACAGTTGGGTTTCCGAGTGCACTATATTTCAGCCTGCACTGCCAAATTAGAAAATTAAATGAATGGAGAGAAAATAGGTCCAGTGGAGAACAGATGAAGGCTAAATTTAAACACCCCCAACCCCCCAATGCAGGTCACTGCTCCATGTTGTCTCTACTGTTCTGGGTCTCTTGAAAAATGTACACTCTGTTCTAGGGTCCGTTGCACTCTGCCAGGATAAATATATGCACTCACAGCCATTCACTCCAGTTCCATCAGCATCCAATCGTGGTTTGTGATGCTGGAAAATATTTTTCACAAAACAGGAAATTCCATGTACTTCTATCCAACAATCCACTCTTATGTTCAGTAGTATGAATCTTCCATCACTGCAAATGACACTAAATTACATCAAACTCATTGCACATTCATCTCATTCATCTACCATATGGCACAATCTTGCATCGCTGCTGGGGGGGTTAAGTAGTTTGCCAGAAGAATCAATACATTGGATGACCTTTATAATGAAATTTGTCTGTGTTTATTCCAAGACCATATGTCAGCTCTGTCTCTCCCTGTTTACATACACTATTAACAATGGGTCCTGGTACATAATCAGGAAACATTTCATATTAGCACTATGGGTGTTAGCGTATGAAGGGCTAATGTCTGATCTTCTAACAAATGTATCTAACAGACAACATTGTTGTTGGGATGGTGTGGTAAGTGTCTACAAGTACATCCAGACCACATACTGCTAGATCTCAAACTGCTTAATGAAGTGTGTGAACTAAAAGAAATTAAAAATAAGTTAATAAATACATTTTAAAAATTAGATCTAGAAGTAGGCTGCATATTCTACATCTCACGATAAGAGATATCCCGTTTACAAAATTACACTTAACAGTTCATACAATCTAACCCTTACATCTCAAGTGTCCAGTTTCACTGTTGTAGTTAAATTTCCTTCTTTTAAATCTTTTTTTTTTCTCAGTAACAGCTTCTTGAGCAGTTACACATCCTTTCAGATTCACATAATTGATAAGTTGTCTTCTCGCCCTGCGACGTGCTGGCGACTGTCCAGGGTGTACCCTGCCTTCGCCCATTGCAGCTGGGATAGGCTCGTAAGCTGGGATAGGAAACGTTGGAGTGATGATCGGGTGCTGGGTGTTTTGCAAAGGCTTTGTCTTATTTCTTCTGATCTCCTTGTCTGCTGCTAGTATGAATGTTGGTGTCTAATTGAAAGGAAAACATAATGTCAACGAGAGCTTTGGGAGCAGCTTTTGTTGGGAGGACATATTTTGTGTACTTTTCTGTTAAACATGTTTTCTGACTAAGAATTACTTGTACCTAATGAAGGACTTTGACATTTAAGATTGCCCATTTATAGCACCAGAACATCACTCCTGAAGCTCAATCTCCATATTATTTAAAATCCCCATATAACTTAAGGTATTAGTTATGTGCATACCATTCCAGCGCATTAGCTTCATTATAGCTGTTGCTGACAAGAGTGATATATTAGTAGAACAGTTCCTGATTGGATGGGGGGGCTCCATGGCTTACCTGCATTATGTAGCCCACATAGTTCTGGCTAAACAGTGAGCTGTCCCTGCTACTCTCACTAGTCACTGGCTTTGTGGCCCTTTGACACAGTCACAGGTTCCCTCAAACAGAGCTAGCAGGTTAGCTACAAAAGGCTGCACATTGTCATTGACTGGCTACCAGTATGATGTATAGTTTCCATTTATCATATGTGAACACACCACCGCACACACCAAGTGAAGCAGCGGGCTGCCAGGAACACAGCACCCGGGAAGCAGTGTGTGGAGATTGTACCTTGCTCAAGGGTACATCAGTGGGGCCACTAGTCTTCGGATTCAAACCCACGACCTTCTGATCACAGGGGCAACCCCCTAACCACTAGGCCACCAGCTGCATATATGTAACATATGCAGTTGGTCACTGTTTTGTGTGAGCCAGCTAGTTGAGTAGGAAATAGTTAAGATTGGAACTTAAGTTGTTAGCAGTTCATGTAAGCTGCAAGAAAGCTATATATTGCTCATTAGCAATATTTAGCTTAGCTAGTGAATTAGCTGCTGAGAGGAAGCTTTAAAGTCACCCTCAGGTGACAAACATTCTACTGAATGTCATTCTCTATAACTTTGTCACTAGGTAGTAGTTGACTTTATGTGGAGACAGCCGTAGCAAAGGTAGGAGTATATAATTACAGTATTTGGTAGAGCCTCTGCCCCTCTCATGTGTTGAAAAAATATAAAGTAAGAAAGTTATTAATTTAGTTGATAAAAAACTATTCTTTTTTTTTTTTTTTCATTTTTACTAGATGCAAGTACTACAGCATGCTACATATAGATAGGTAAAAAAAAAATTCATTCATCCTCCAATGTTCTCCATTACACTGTTTGAACTACAGGTGCATTCTCAATTATTCCTCCCCCTCAGAAGCAGACAGTCTAGCATAGAGAGTTAAGACACTTCCAAAGCCTAATGGATTCACAACGCTCCGGCAAACTGCGAACCCCCCTCAGTAATTATTCACAGAAAGGCACATGGTGTGAGGAAAAGGCGTGAAGCTAATAACAACCATAGTGAGACAAACTGAGGAGCAGGATAGATGGAGCAAAAAAAATAAATCCACTCTGAATGAAAAATAGTAAGAAAATGTAATAAAATGTTAAAGATTTTGAAAATCAGTCTAAGTGGTTCTCATCATGAAACATATTCATTTTCTGTTAGCATGCATAATACAGAATATACATAATACTGGACTGTGTTCTTTTAGCTGGTGAAATCAGCAGGAAATACAAATAATAATAATAATAATAATAATAATAATAATAATGATAATCATCATAATAATAAAGGTTTCAATCAAATGCGCCAATCAAATGCATGTTTCACTGTTTTTATGTCTGTTTCTCTGTTTGGGAGATTAAAAGCATGTTTATGTCGAAGTGGAATGACACCACTAAATGAATGAGTGAACAAGTAGTCAGATAAATAAATCAATGAATAGAAACTGCTTGTTATGACTTAAATCCATGAGTAAAAGCTTGTGAAGAACCTTTCAGTAAGGGACTTGTTTATCCACACATAGTCACACTTACAGACACAAATCCTGCCATATTCAGCTTGCAAATCCACCCCTTTTACAGTCTGAGCCTTGGTATAGCTTGATTGTCTAACTGGAGTGTAATAATAGAATAAACACTGCAGTTCCATCTGTTTTCCACCCACCATTCCCTAATGCTCTTGATTGTAATACAGAGACAATAATAAACAGGTTAGTGGAAGTATTTTTAGAAACCTGTGAGAAGAGAGGACAGAAAGACAGATAAAGAGATGAGAAATAAATGAGTCATAGGCACGCATTTCCTTTCCATGTGGCTGCCATTCATGACAGAGAGCGAGGAGGTGTGGGTAGACACGCAGAACATACTAATTTTCTTTTAAAAGCTTTCCCTCTTTCCTTAATCTGTGAGGTGGCCTACCATCATGCTAACCTTGGAAAAGGAACAGGCATTTAAAGCTGCAGCTTGTTTTGATGTCTTGTTTGAATAGATTAATCTGTTGCAAAAGCTATGCTAACAGCCAGGCTACTTTACATCAGCTTTGTATTTAAAGTTTGTTCACCAAGTGACATGAAGTGGGTTGGTTTGAAAATGTACCATCTCGGCATGCATGTTTTGATAACGAAAATACAAATTCATACTCCTACCATGGCTTAGACATTTTCCAGCAGGTGCTTTGTTCGCACTGTATGTGACAGAAGTGGCAAAACTAGTGACAGTAGCTCTGCTCTGTGCAGGTCTTTATCAGACTTTACCGAGTGCATCCACATGAAACATTCATAACTCTTTAGATTATGCATCTCTGTTTACCATCTCTGGTGAATCACTCGGCAATAAAAACATATTTTGAGGTACAATGTTCTACAATGCATACTTACTAAATTTATAATAAAGCTTCCTCAGCTAATTTATGACACAATATGGATATTTCTGTTTTTATATGGCAATTACTTTTTTTTCTTCATTCTTTTCAAGGATTTACCTTCTCATTTATTGTCAACCATATCATATTCAAGTACACGGCGCAACAAAAGAACACTCTTTCATGGTGCAACATACAAACAAGCCCTGTGTTTACAGAACACAGTGCAAGCAACTACGAGATAGACTGCATATACTGAAGATGAAATAAAGATGATGCTACCCTATACACAAGATTCAACAAAGCAAAACCAGTCCAGCACAAATTGCGGTAAAATACATATGCAGACAGCAAATTTGAAAAAATCAAATGTATATTGTTATAACTGTGTCATAACTTTGTTTTATAACTATTTTACATGAATGTTATTCTGTCACTGTCACATCAAAACTGTATTGTCACTTTTAAAATGAATTTATTCAGTAATTGCTCAATTATTATTCAATACTTTTCTACACCATTTGGAAATGCCAGCACTGTAAGCATTTCATGACTGATGGACCAATGGAACTCTTCGTAAAGTGTTGATAAATTAACAATGTTCAGACAACAATGATAAACAGCAACAATATAATGGCAAAGTGCATTAATTTTACTCAAAATTCTGCTGGCACTCACTGTTCATTGCCTGCTAGAGTGATGAGCATTTGGTCTCTGCAGTAGGAGTGCCTCCATCCTGCCATCCCGAGGCACACTCCTCAGCCTCCGCTGCTTCCTCATTATGGCTGCAGCATTTTGGTATTGCTATACTTATTTACTTGGTATGTTTTCTGTGGACACTCCACTGGGACACTTTCCGCCCGTTCTTTGCCACGTGGGACGGAGCGGCAGAGTCTGTGCCAGCAACCAACACATCCATCAATGGCAGATCTATTTGGCCCATGTGTACAAGTACAAATTACATTTCAAATCTGCTACATGTGGCTCCATAAAGAAGGGAAAATACAGAGACGACAGGGAAGGGTGAAAATTAATTCAAATTCATATCATAGTATTTTCCACTATCCTGACTAAGAAATTGATTTACGATATACCAAACACAAAAGGGCTACTATTATTATTGTAATAAATAACAACAATGATAACAACAACAACAAAAATAAATAATTATAACATTTGCCATCCTCTACAGTAATGTGTAGGGCAGCTGTACTGCTTTAACATTCAGACCCACATAAAGCTCTTCCCTAACTGGATCAGGTGTGTTAAATTAAGAGTGAAGTTAATCTCTGCAGGGTGGTAGATCTCCAGGACAAGGATGGGGCAGCTATGCGTGAGCTGATGTGAGGATGGATTCTGGTTCAGTGAGGATGCCCATATCTTGTTTTGAACAGCTCATTAGCGTGCAGAGAGAACAACTGCTTGCTACTAGCTTTTAGCTTGATAAAACAATTAGTTGCGTCCCATCAGACAAGAGCAGATTGCCAGATCCAGTTCAAATTCTGCAGTTAGATTCTGAGAGTGCTGGTGATTTCGACATGCAGTTTAAAACAGACTGCCTGTCAGGGACGTTGGAACCATTTTTAATGTGAGGGGGATGCATTGGTCTACGCGTGGGGGGGCGGGGTTTGGGTGGGTGGGTGGATGGGTTGCTGCCTGTGTGCAAAGTCTCGGTCCTTTTAGGGGGTGGGGGGGGGGTTGGCAATTTCCAATCGATTAAGTGGAATGGATTCTTTCGCGAAAGATTCACGATTCAAGATTCTACAGCACTGGGTGAACTAATATTTTATGTTAAATGTGGGGAGGTCCAAACGAAGAATTATGAAATGTGAAGGGGACACGTCCCCTTCAGATTGAATGGCGGTGACGCCCATGCCGTCTGTGCTCCTGTGGGCAGACTGCCTGATGCTGAAACTTACAGACATACCAAAGAACTCTTCAGTTGTGTCTAAACTGTAAATAGTCACCATTAGCAAGTAACTAACAAAATGCTCTGGAACACTTCTTTTATTTTTAATTTATTTTGCAAATAGTGACCACTCGACTATTCACCTACTCTTTTGAATGACATGTCGTCTAGTGAAATTAATAATCATGCTTCCCCTAGTATTGATGGAGTGATAAAACATATATCATGAGACAATGTCATACAGGTATTCAGTTTTATGTCAGCATACCAAACCTCCCACTGTAGAGAGAGAGATAGAAAAAAAAGAGTTGCTGTGGGCTGAGTCGTGTGTCTAGCTCACATTGGTTGTCTGAAAAGGGTGCTCAGAGATGGAGGGTTGCTGGGCTCTGACAGCACACAGCTGTGTGTCAAGACTGCATTGTTGGGCTGCAATCCTAGAGGACTGATTAACCCAGAAGAGCTTTATATAGGAAGAGAGGATGGGGGAGTGAGGGAGAAGGACAGAGAGAAAGAGAGAGAGGGAGAGAGAGAGAGAGAGAGAGAGAGAGAGAGAGAGAGAGAGAGAAAGAAAGAAAAAGAGAGAAGAGAAGAGCCAGACAGAAAAGAAGTGAGAAGTGAGTACGAGAGAAAGAGAGGGAGAAAAGAAGAGATGGAGTTGGGGAGAGATTGAGAAAGACAGAGAAAGAGAATAAAGGACAGCGAGAAAAGTGTGAATGGATGGACGGACTGATACATAGATTACATTCATGCATACATATGTAGAGAGAGAAAGAGCGAGAAAGAGAAAGGAAGTTTGGAGGGCTTTTTTTGGTCCATGGAGGCTCTTTACCTCATTGCGTCGAAGGAGCACACGAGCGTTTAGCAATCTGTCTCATAATTAATCATGCGTTCTAATCAGTCATGGCTGCTGGATGTGTGTGTGTGTGTGTGTGTGTGTGTGTGTGTGTACTAAATGCAGGTTCCTCACATCCTTCTCAGCTCCACTCTCTCTCCAGCCTGCCCCCATCCCCCCAAAAAGGACTGCAGTTATACAGTTACAATACTTGTTTACTAAACTGAGCAGTTGATCAAATCCACAGGAATATCAACTAATCCAGTTAAGTGTATGGAGATTTGGTGTAGAATATGTAATGTCACGTTCTGACCCATTTATGCCATGGTGTGAAGGATGGAGTGGATCATATTACGTCAACATCTGCGATGAAAATAAACACCAGGTCAAAAAACAAACTCAGAGGAGCAAAAACTGAATGCAGAGACCTATTGAGATTTAGGGCTAGATTTTACAGAATTTCATCCAATATTGTAGACTGCCCCCTACTGTTTATCATTGGAACTGACTCCAACTGACTCC
>JBBIGA010000126.1:7245338-7268678 GCA_037576975.1 Alestes dentex
ACCTTAGTTCTACCATTTACCAGAAAGAGGGTTACATTGGCTTATATCGGATGGCTCGTTACCGGGAACACATTTACTAACTCGTGTAATTTTCTGTTGGACTCACGTGAATACACATAAACTCAACAGTGGGGCCCCCGTTCCTGAGCCCGGTGGTGGGCCCCTACACCAAGGGAGGGGCGCGCGTGGGTTTTGCAGGCTCTTGATCCTACAAAATGATTTACTTTGTCGGCTATTCTTTGTGTAATATGAACATTATAAACTATTACAGAGTGTTTTTAAATCAATATTGCGTAGAAGTGTCAACCTTTTCCAGAAATTATTTGATTAATCACTGCGCATCTATCTGCTCATCACTTCAGCATTCAAGTATAAATATTTAAAAAGAACATAATAAATATGTAAACGCAATTAACGAACGCCTGATGCATTTTAAGGCACTCAGCTGTGCATATACAGATATATTTCTTCAGACAAGCATTACAGATGTGTGTATGTGTGTTTATGTGTATAGGCAGCAGTGACAGTGCCTCATCTTTGAAAGCATTGTGGAGCTGTGCAGGCTGGCTGCGTCGGACTGATCCAGTCATTATTTGAGCCTGAGAGCTTTCTGTACAAGGCCTTTGTGAGAGAAAATTACATTAATGAACTCAGATAAGAACAATCAGCTCCTGCTGCACTTTCCCTTTCTTTGCTTTCTCAAATAACCTATTAAATGCAGATTCTTCCTGGTCCCATCATTAACATTCTCATTCTCACTTTCTCTCTCTCTCTCTCCCTCTCTCTCTCTCTCTCTCTCTCTCTCTCTCTCTCTCTCTATCTCTCGCGCTCAGTCACTATTTCATCTCTCACTCGCTATCTCTGTCTCTCTTTCTCTCTTGCACTCTCTCTCTCTTTCTCTCTCTCTCTTTCTTTCTTGCGCTCTCACTCTGTCTTTCTCTGAAACTCACCTCCATTAAACAGGTGCTTTAGTGTGTCAGGAGGAGGTGAGCAGCAGCGTGTCACCTTTTCTGCTGCCTATTTTAACCTTTCAAATTAGCAGGTAGAATTAATATAGCGACCCAGTGCCATATCACATAAAACAGATGCCTCCCAGGTGCAGCTGAGGCGGTGAGCCACAGCTTACTATGCAGCACCCCCCAGCACACACACACACACACACACACACACACACACACGTGCAACATTTCCTCTATATCAGAGACTAATTCATCAACAAGGCTTTTCAACAGCAGCTGAGCTCTATCTTGAGGTCTGTAATGGAGGACAGAGGACAGAAATAAGAGAGGATGGAGGGCTCAGGTCCTAAACATAGGCTGTTGAGGTGGCTGATGGCATTCTGGGAGTGACTCACACTCTATGCAAAATCCAGGTCATTTGCTTTTAGTTGAGTTTGAGAAAGCAGAGGGCACCCACATTCCTGAGTCATTAAATCAGGTCTAATTTGGGCTTTATTGGTTTCATGGCCCTGCTGCTGCTGCGCTGAGGAGATGGCTGGAAACCTCCACACTGAGTATACATGTTGACCGAAACTGTTATTTGCTGCTGGGGCACATTCAGCTGGTTGTGTCTAATAGTGATTTATGAGTGGAAGAAGAATGTTGTGCATCACCGACAAGAAATTAATGTCTACCCATTGCATGCACACAGGAGAGGTTTGAGTGAAATTTTGATTTTTGGGAATATTCTGAGTATTTGGCAGTATTTGTAGTGGCCCATAGCAGCTTCAAAAATCCCCAGAGCTTGATAAACACCAACAAACATCTACAAATGTAAACACTGAGCTGGCATGCCATACATGTGAATGACTGTTGAAAGTATCTAGAATGTTCCTTCCTTGCCATTCTTTCAAGAATGCGCTTTCTATTCACTTTGTTCTAGAATGTATCCTCAGTTCCCCCAATTCTAGATTGTCCTCCTCCTCTACTCTATACGGTTTTGCTCCTAAATGTTCTCCTAGTTTGCATTGATCTACAATGTTTTCCTTCATTTATATTGTTCTAAAATATTCTTCTTGTTAACACTGTTTCAGAATGCTTTCTTTCATTCACTTTTCTAAAATGTTTATACCTTTTGACCCCATTTATGACCTCCTCTTTTTATGCAGTTGTAGAATGTTCTTTGCTAGCAATGCTGTTCAAGAATGTTTACCTTCATTCAGGCTATTCTACAGTGTTCTCTTTGATTTTTACAATTCATCTCCTTCAAACTACTTCATTTAGATTATTGTTCCTTTTCTAAAACAACTCCATGTTGGATTTTGTTGGGTTTTTTTTGTTTGTTTTTTTTTGAATCAGTGCGCCCTGGCTGAAAGCACACTGTACAAGCCTCGAGAGGAAGACTGAAAAAAAAGGAGAACCTTTTGAATTTTAGGAATATTCTTGCAATTCAACCATACATGCTAACGTTGTTACAGCAAATTAAAGTTTGTAGTCACGACTTAAAACAATTTCACTTGACTTTCATTCATTGTTAGTTACGTTACCGTCATTGTCTAAATTAGGCTATTCCTTTAAAAACTGAATAACACGGTGGACTTATGATTAAAGAAATAAAATGAAATATTAAACAGACAAATTCAGATAAAACGTAGGAGACACCAGGGAGATAAATCATTGATTCACGTTAGATGTCTATCATGGATGATATTAAAATGGCTAGAATGAAATCTGGTGGACTAGCAGGTGTGTTAAATATAGATAGTCTTGACATGAGAACATGACAGGTAAGAAATGATGTGTAGTGTCAGTCAGGTGTACACTGGGAGTACAATGGGAGTTCATACAGATATTGACAGCCATGAATCTAAATACAGATAAGAAGAGTTTAAGAGGAAGTGATGGGGGTAGTTACGGCAAGTGAGCTGGTCCTGTGTCAGTTCAAAAGTGGTAAAGAGGTCAAATTCAGAGAAACGTTCATCAGGGTAATCCGAATGGGGCGATTTATGATGTCGGGGCAGAGTATTCAGGGAGATTGATGGTCTGAGGCAGAGTGCTGATTGATTAGGGCACTGACTGGGGGAATGTGCTGCGCTCATCCTGCAGAAAGAGCTGCCAATGCGGGAGATCTCCAGAGAAACACTCCAACATTCAGACATTTGGGTCGGCAAGAGAGATTAATGAGAGGTCACTGTAAGTGTGTTTCAGAGAAAAAAAAGAGAGTGAGAGCTGGTGAGCATGTGAATATTTGTTGGAGGCACACATGATCACCATGTAGTATGAGGATGTGTGGGGGTGTCCGTGAGCATGGTGCTGCTATGTGTTTGTATGGAGAGACTGGATAAAGTAATGGCTAACTGCTTCTGGCCCATCACTCACATAATCAAACAAATCACAAATGTACTCATACCCATCAACTGCACCGAACAGGCTTTAGATCTGTTTGTCCATATGAAGGAAAGCAATATATCCAACTGCACTCTTCAAGGGTCCTAAATTGTTCTGGGCTTGAAAGTATTGTGTTAATGGCATAATTTACAAGATCTTCACAATCACGCATCATTTGCATAAACAATTCTTTATAGATTCCTCCACAGAAAAGGTACCAAAAGGTTATTCACTTCAGAAATCCCTCTCTGGCATCTTTATTTTTAAGAGTTTCTGCCTAACATTCTCCAAAATACCTAGTTATATACCTAGTCTAGGGAAAGAAACGTGGATATCCCTCACTGTTTAATTTCCCCTTTACACTGAATCAAATCCCCTGAGAAAATGTATACCCCGAGGAGATGAAAAATTGATGGGCGGGTTCCATTATTGATAGAAGTCTCTGTGGCAGTTTAAGGGTTGAATACTCATGCTTGCCTAAGCTGGGTATAACATAGGCTAATCTGCCGTTTTTAAAAGGAGAGGCATTTATTCTATTACAAAAGGAAAAAGCCGTGATCTTGCTACGAACCCTGAAGAAATGCCAGGGTACAGAGGATATGAGCAAAGACTGCTGTCTCTCTCTTTCTCTGTCTCTCTCTGAATGACTAGTACCACTATACTGAATGGCTTGTACATCTCTTTCTATTTGAGAAGTCTGTTAATTTCTTACACAAAAATAACATGGCTGTGAATGGAAAACACACACACACAGAAAGAGGGGAAGGAGAGAAAGTGAGTGACATAGAAAGAGAGAGAATTTGCAACATGCAAAACCTCATATGTCTGAAATACTTCCTTTATATGATGATCAAAAAGGCATTTTTAGCTTTAGTAAAGCGATCTTATTCTGAATTCTTTTGAAATTGAAATAATTTGGAACCATTTATTTGTTTTCCATTTACATTTTTTCCCTCATTTTCTCCCTAATTGAGCCACATCCATTCCCACCCGCCAGCCAGATCTCCCCTAATCACATGATACCACAAATTCTGGAAAGGTGAAGGTTGGCACATGCTTTCCCCGAGTCACTGTGAACCTTTTCAAATTGCCGAAAACACAACATTGTTGGATAGCTCAGTGTTAACTGCAAGTTCTATTATGTCAGCTAACAGATGCCCGTGCTGGCTTGGAAGCCCCCTTGAACCATTACTATTGCTCTGTTCACCATAACACATTCATACAATGTAAAGAGGAGCTGGTGTTTTCACCTGTTGTATAAAAAAGATGTAGCGGTGTAGTTTTGCTCTGTCATAATATGACATATTGTAATATACAATATGCAACAATCCCTGAGCGTACCGATATACAAAACAGACTTTTGCGCAAAAAGACCTGACACTCACTACATGGCTGGTGGGCTTTATTCTCACTAACTCCCTGTTGGTGCCCATGTTGCACCTGCTCTGCTGCAGTCTGTAGTGTGCAAACAAGCCAAAAAGCTCTGGGGACTCTGCTATTGTCACACCTGAATAATGAAATAAACAAGCACAGAGGTGACTGAAGCATTTTCAAGAATTTACCACAGCACGCAACAAATGCATTTATATAAGCCCATGGTCCCCCATTCTGAGGAATTTATTATGACCATACTGAGTATGATGTTACCATATCCAAAGGCATTGCAGTTTATGCCAGCAGCAAATCCAGATGTTCAGAATGGCTTAGAGAGCCTCATGTATGTCAGGCCTAAAGCAAAGTGGGGCTGAGGAAAAGTTTGGGGAGACGCAGAGGGTAAATAATGGAGTGCCTCTGTGCAGACATGAATCACTCTGCATCATTCACCAACAAACAAATGTCATCTTTCCGATCAGCCCTGCAGATTCATCACGCTAGAGCTCCTGACAGAAGAAGAACATAAAATGAGCAGTCTAATTTATCTCCCCAAGGCAATGCTACTCCATCATCCTACTGCTCTTTTTCACATTGTGTGGGGAAAGAAGAAGAATCACTCGTTCACCTTAGGGAATAGGAGCCATGTGTTTTCAGGTGCAAGAGAGACACTATATTAATGAATGCAGCATTCGTTTCTTCAGTTTAACAGGGAGAGCCGAAGTGCGCTTGACTTTGGTCTGGCATTCTCACTTTCTGTAGTATTACTAGCTTTTAAGTATGTTTATAATTACAGTTCCATGATAAAGCTAACATGTAAATACAATTACTATAGTGACAAATGTGAAATCAGTGTCAGCTCCCAGCCAGCTACACAAAGTCTTATCTTACTGCTTTTTATAAAAGTTAGACTACACATAATACCACCTGTGTACATGTTCCCCAATTCTCAGCCTGAATGTTCTTGTTATAGTAATAGAGATTATGTTTCCTTTGTTATGATCGGAGTAATAAATGGACACAAATCTACTCTACACGCATGACCCGTGTACCTGAAAAACCTCTAAAGGAAGGAGTGCTTGAACTGACACAGCCTTCTAAGCCTCTGATTGGGCATTATGCCAACAGGAAGCTCTTACAAAGGGATGACAGTGTGTGGGTGAGTGTGCTTTGGCTGCCTAGAGAAGACAAAATGGAGTATTTCCACTGGACTGACGGAAGTAGTTCACTCACTGCACACAACACTGCCTGTAATTAACTTGCCTCAGCATTCATGAAACCTAAAATTACCATTTCTAATTTACTACATGACCTCAAAAAGAGGAATATAATATTACTTCTGTGAATTAGATTTGTAGAGGACCTGCAGATTCACTCAAAGAGCAAAGAGAACCACAAAGCTAGTGTGAAATATTTCCAGAAGATTTTTTTTTTCAGTAGGTCAAGGATGAGAAAACCCAATTAGTTCATACAAATAGACTTGATATGGTGCATGTCACATCTGTTCATGAAAGGGTTTGGTCACCAACTGACCACCAAGGCAGCAGATCCAAATGTACAGAACTTTGCAAATAAGCACAAACATGTTTTATTTTACAGTCTTCTGCAAAAAAGGGAACATTGTGATTAAGTGAAAGTGCAACGTAAGACGTGATACATACGTGAGGAGTATTATCTCAGTGTTGACCTTATTAGCATACACCTACAAACTGTGATAAAACATGATTCACACAACGGCAGGCTCGCAAAATGGGTTGTCATTAGTCAAAATATTGTCATTGTAATTAATGAAATGAATGGCTTAATCTTGTAAAGAGTGGAAATAGATGCAATGCATTTCATTTGATTTTGTCACTAAGGGAAAGCGCACTCTATCGATTGGAGTTTGGCAGGGATTTCAGCACCACGGGGTTTTGGACAGTTCCTGAAGTGGGCCCCGGCTCTCCAAGCTCTTGTTATAAAAAGGGACCACTTGCACGCCATAAACTGTACAGAAAATTCACAGTTTACCATCATTTTGGTATGACTGAGGGTTTCAGATGAGACTGCCCTAACTTAATAAGCAATATGTCTTTGATGTTCGACCTAAGTATGGTAGATTTAGTGTTTTTACATTGAAAAAAAAGCTAGGAATGACCCTAATATTTAGATTGTCTATAATCTCAGTCAAGCAAGTAAAAAGAACAGACTGCACCTCTGTCTAAGCCTTACTGGCCAAGTGTCTGGACTCTCAGGCGTGTGGTTAACAGCCTTTAAGTGTATTGCACCTTTGTATTGAGCTGGTATGGAAGGGGGAAAGGAAATGAAAAAGGAATTACAGAGCAATCTATAAAAATGACATTTGCTGTATACTGTGCGTATTACACACACGTACCCACTCACGCACATAACCCTCACATAAAGAGAGAGAGAGGGAGAGGGAGTGAGAGATACAGGGAGAGAGAAGGAGAGAAAGAGAAGTTTAAATTAAATATGACTGATGGACACAGTGCACAGGTGGTCATCGCGGAGCACCCTCCATGCTCTCCATGCTTGTCTTCATTGGTGCACACATGCAGCAGCATCTCCAGCATCTCAAACATATGAGGATGCTAAGCGTGGTAGCAGGACGTGAAGTTCAATCTTTTTTCTTTTTTAATTGAACAATTTCTACCAAACGCCGCCACAACGCGGCGTGACGCGCCTGGAGAGTGACGCGAAGAGAAAGATGGAGTACTTACTTTTTTGAAGGGGGGGGGGGTCTCTCGAAGCTGAATGTCGCTGCAGTTCAGAAGGGATGAAAAGCCAGAGAGCGCGCTCTTCTGCAGCGGAACTCCATCCGCGAGACCCGCAGTTCTGCACGAGTGCTCAGTTCCTCCGCGCGTGGAGGTCCTGCCCCCGAGCCCAGCCAGTCCCGATGATGTCTAGCAATAAGCTATAAATGTGTGTATATGTGTGTGCATGTATAGATCCTCTGTCAGCTCGTGCGTTTCCGAAATGCTCAGGATTGTCTCGCGCATATCCTCATTCTGTCCAGGGCACTTTCTCCACGAGACCCGAATACCAGCAGATTCGTCGGTGCCGTGTTAGCCGGACAGTACCTTTGCCATCCCAAAGCTTGTTCTTTTTCCTGGCATTGACTCATGTAAAGACAGTTCCTCATCTGCTGTTGTGTCCCATGCTTGACTAACTCGATTATATCTATAATACCGTTTCCCCTCACACGCACACACACACACACGCGCATACATACACACATGCACCCTCTCTCTCTCTCTCTCTCTCTCTCTCTCTTTCTCACACACACACACACACACACACATACATACACACACACACAAGCCAACCAAAAGCCTTCTTCACCTGACAATCTCCATCCCAAGCCTGGAGGTTCTCCGTCCAATTTTTTTTCTTCAACGGATCATTCAAACGGAAAAAAAGGTTTGGGGGTTTTGTTTATTCTAGTCACACAAGGTATAGGATGCAACTTTTTCCTCCCCCCCACCCCCACCCCCGGACTCTCTTCGCCCCCTAAACGCGCAGGATCTGATTAGGTTTCTACTCACAGCCCAGTGCGGATCTCAGCACGCTTAGATTTCCTCAAATGTCATGATGTCCTCAGGAATGCTTGGCTGGGGTTTGGCACGTCTCAGCACGGCGGCGAGAGGGAAAGAGGCATATCAACAACAGCAAAAAACGCACCAAAAGAGCCTCCCGAACAATCCCGAGCCAAATAATAATAATAATAATAATAATAATAATAATAATAATATTAATGATAATCTGGACGACGCGAGACCATACAGCGTCCAGATCAAAGCACACACATCCCCAGGGTTTCCTCAGAACAGAGACTCAAACACGCTCGTCCTTTTTCCTGCTCATACAACTGCAAGAGAGACGCGCGAGGAAAGAAAAAGTCATGCTGGGTAGTTCCGTTAGAGGCAGAGGTGAAGTTGTGGGCTCTGTGGGTGAGGTACACATCCATCAGGGAGTGCTCATGGTGGGCTCCTCGCATTGCTCTCAGAGGATCAGTCCCGTCCTGGGCGCTCTGGCTGGCCCACCGTTGGCTCTGCCACGAGCATCCACACGCTCATGGTGCTGGACCCACCATTCCACTGGGGGGTCGTGGAGGATGAAGCGATACTCACTACAGGTTACAAGAAATCCCTTTTTAGACTAGAAACAACACACCCAAACAGAACGACCACCTTCCCTAGACGGGCTGATGTCCTGCTCAAGACGACTGCAGCTCAAGCCTCTTCGCGCCTGGACGTGTCCACTCGCTCCCTCCTCTCAGATGATGTGAGGATGAGGGTCTGATCTGCGCAACGTGACTCCCTCCGCCGCCCGATTTTTCTCTTTTTCTTTCTTTTTTTCTTCACAGATTCGCAGGCATCGCAGAGGAGCTCACACGATCAGTTTGTGATATGTGTCTGTGTGTAGTCTCGAGTTAAGGGGCTTCTTCTTATATAACAATTTTCTCATTGGCGCCTCTGTAAGGTGAAATATAATTATCCAATGACCTCCCATCAGGCTGTCACTGATTGGTCAACGACAATAACCCTTGGACGCCACGAGCGTGTCTGACTTAGGAGAGTTCATGTGGAAATGTGAACTAGTGTTTTGCGGTGCCGGTGCCTTTTAGAGTGTGTATGTGTGTTCTTTCTTGCGAGAAAAAGAGAGAGAGAGGGAGAGGGCGAGAGAGCGAGCGAGCGAGAGCCTTCTTGTCTATTGCAAAAGGGACACGACTGCCATCTACTGACTCCCCTGAGTCCATCTTGACATCTCGACCACCTGAACTGCGCAGACACGTCCAGACTGCCAACAACGCGCAGTTTTAAAACATAAAATCGTTTCTTAGAAATACCTTTAGGTAGTACCCTTATCAATTCCATTCGCTTAGTGGTCTTGATGTGCATAGGAAACCCCCTTCATTTGGATAAATGAAATCATGGGGTGGTTCATTGAATGGTTAATAATGTTTTTATTTTTTTACTTTAGTCCTCATTTTTAGTCCTCATTTACTTTAGTCCTCATTTTTAGTCCTCAACTACTTTAGTTCTCATTTTTTTACTTTTGTCCTCATTTACTTTAGTCCTCATTTAAACTGAAAGAGATTCCAAATAGATTAGTCTATGGCAGCAGACAACTTATTTAGAGTGTTAAAAGCCACCAGAGACCACCTGGAATGAATGAATGGATGCGCACAATAACGTAAGTGAGTGCTGTTAAACATGTTCATTATCTACCAGTGGTTAAACATCTTGACATAGTGATAATACATAATGTAATGGTAGATTGTGAATAATCTGATCTGCTCACCAAAATTTACAAGCATTCAAGACTAGTCAAATCACTCCTTCTACCAACACCAACTACTGCTAGTAAATTGAGCAACAATAGTCAGCATTTTCTTTATTAAAATTTTGTTTAAAATATTGAGAGAACATCAAACTGTGAGCTCAGTACTGGCTGAATTTATTGTTACACCTCTGTCATCTATTTCTGTGTTTGTTGTTCAGACTGAGCTTGGCTCTTGTATAGATCAGAGGCAAATATGCTGCAGTAAAATCTTACACACATTGAGTTGCCATTTGCGCTTGAGTGTTTGTGAAGTGCGTTTTCATTCCTTATGCGGAATGTGCTTGTCATCATTGCATCATATCCACCCACATTGTTGGCATCTCATCAGTTATGTGCCGAGCAGCTGTCCACCTGCCCATCATGTAGAGGCTATACCTCAGCTTAATATGGAAAAGGAGCAGCTCCTCCTCTCCCGCTGTCTGATTGGGTCGCTCTGATTGTTTGACATTAAGGACAGGTCTGCATGTTTCACAGCTCTGCAAGGTATTTCACAATGCAGGATTTCTCAGTAAACAGAATAATTTAAGCCAACATCTTCTCAGACTGAGGAGGCTTGAGTTTTTAGCTTTAGTTGTCTGACAGCACTTTTAACAATAAAGTGTCCAAAAGAGGCGGTTGGAGTGATGCCATAGAAGAACAACCTTTGGTTCCTGAAAGAAGCTCTCAATGATTGGCTCCTGATATAATTATTTAACTCAATGAGATGTGAAATTATTAAAACGAAATTGTGAGAGGATCTCCACATAATTTAAAGGTTCTACACCAATTAAATACCAATTTCCAGGAGAGTGCATCCAAGCCAGCAACCATTAAGGAACCTTTAGTTTTAAGAATACAAGACAATCCACTTGTGAAATAATCTTGTACTGTCTAACAGAAACATGCACACCTGTCACAAATAAAGTTGCATATTAACTGCCTCATACATTGAATACTCTTTGTTTTGCATGCTAATGTAGACACAGCTTCAGTGTTTATGCTGTGTTTTCTGATATATGACAATATTTTGAAAATATTTTAAAGCTAAAGACAGTCACGAACATGTGAATCTAATGTTTTTAAATTTTATTTATTTAATTTTCTGTTCATTTACTGTACCAACTGGCTGAGTCATCAAACCTGAGGAAAATAACTATAACCTGATCTTCAAGGACTTTGAATTGAGTAGAACAAGAAAGATCATTTACTTCAACATTCATTCAAAAGATGTTCTTGCAGTATTTTTCACAGCTCAGTCCATATGAAAACAGCAACTCATATAGCCTGAGTCTGATTTATGTATCCACTGCCTGGTGATAGCTAGCAGCTTCACTATTGACAGCCTTCCTAGTCTGAATTTAAGGCTTTCATTTTATCACCGTCCAATGCTTCTCCTGTGACCACTCCATTTTACTTAGGATGTTATTTGCTCTGTGGGAG
Source organism: Alestes dentex (assembly GCA_037576975.1). Lineage (NCBI taxonomy): Eukaryota > Metazoa > Chordata > Actinopteri > Characiformes > Alestidae > Alestes > Alestes dentex. The sequence continues at coordinate 7,256,801 of JBBIGA010000126.1, forward strand.
TCTTCTGAATGACCATAACATCTATCTTAATGCAACCTTTTACTTGTCTGAGGGGGAAAGGGGGTTTAGTGATTGAAGCAAAGCAGTACATCTACAAAAACGGTTTCATTTTTCACATAATCAAATCAAATCCATTGGGAAGGGAACCTGGCTGATGCCTAGACTGCTAAAAAGATTCCTTTATCACAACAAACTTGATGGCTTACAAGACATCTCTGTATAATGATTGCTATTCTGCCATACCATCTTTGTATTTCTCAAATTGCCTTGTACCTTGACTGTCCCTCATTTCATTGCACTTTTGTATTTCAAAAACTGTTTGGAGATCTGCAGCATAAACCTCGAAGTCATGGAATTCCTGTGAGAGTTTTGGCATGGGCATACACATCAGCTCTGGCCAAAGAAACCAAAAGAAGCTGAAGGACCATTTCAAAAGTAAAGTGAAGGTTGTAAAAAAATATCACTTTAAACTTTAAACACTAAAAGTAATATATCTCTCTCTTACCTTAAATGAATACTGCTTACAAATGCCCTTCTGTCTGTGCTGGAAAGATGTTCCTGTGTCCTTGAGCAGGAGACCAAGGGTCCTGCAGACTGTGCATGGGGGAACATAAATCTTCTCTGTCCTCCAGTTCTTTTGCCCTTAGTCTGTACTGGGACCTGCTCGCAGGGTCAAGCATTGCACCAAACAATAGCTTCACTACAGTCAAGCCACAGTACGGAGTCAACATCAAAAGCTCCACTGGAAAGTTAACAATGTCATTATCTGGCAGACAGACCCTGGCTTCAGTGTGCATGCAACAACTTTTGGCTATGATCTTGGCAGAGGGCCAGTGTTAAAGCATGTTTGAAAGTGGAAAGCTATTGTGATTATTTTCTACACTGGAGTGCAAGTTTGAATAATATGCAAGTTTTCAGAGTACTCATAGCAGTTAGCATGTATTTTTGCCTTTAATTATTTTATTTTATTAAGATTATAATGCTCTTGGTCATATGGTTTGTGTTCTCGTAATACAGATTGTACTAAACATTAGTGGCAATATTTCTTACTACTGCCTTGCCAAGCTAGAATGTGATGTTCTTCAAAGAGGGGACTTAGCAAAGTTAGTTATCTAAGGGGAGTCCAGAGACCTCTCATTGACAGTGACATGTTACAATATTATAGTCATGACATAGACTGTATTCAGTGCTGAAATGTAATTATAGTCAGTTGCCCAGTTATTTCTTTTTTTTTTAAATTCAGCTATTGTCACAGCGCAGCAAGGCAAGCTCAGGCATGAGGCACAAATGCAGACTTCTTTCTTTATTTCTTTGACTTTATTTACCATTCTTTATAAACAAAACAGGCTCGAGGTCTGACTGATACAAACCAAAATAAAATCTGAACAAAACACAAACAGGGTTAAGGTGAGGGTTATTGTGAGGGTGAACAGACAAAGGACAACTCAAAACCAGCACCATAAATACCCAGACACAAACTCAAAACATCTGATACAGATTTTGCCTGATCCCTGGCAGCTGAGACACAGGAATGAGGACACACCTGGTGTCAAACTCAAAGTCCACAAAAACAAACTCAAACAGTGTCCTCTAGCGGCCACCTAACGTCACTGTCTCCAGGCGTGACAGTACCCCCCTCCTACAGCGTGCCCCCAGAGCGCCAAAGAACCACCTAAAGGCGGAGGATGGGGAGGCAGAGGCAAAGGGAAGCGTCCCATGAGCCCCACCCGGCCGTCTCTCACATTAACACCTTCTGGCCGGTGCACTGCACTGCACGTCCCTTACTGTTCTTAGAGGCAGGGCCGTCTACCGGGAACCCCTTCTCGGCCTGCTACGACTAAAGGCCCTTCTTGGGCTGCAACGGCTAAAGGCCCTTCTCAGGCTGCAACGGCTAAAGGCCCTTCTCGGGCTGCTACGGCTACGGCTAAAGGCCCTTCCCTGACCTCTAAAGGCTCTTCTCGGGAGGCTACGGTTACGGCTAACAGGCCTTCTCAGGCGGCTCCGGCTATGACTAAAGGCCCTTCTCAGGCTCATATGGCTAAAGGCCTTTCCCTGGTCACTATTTGCCCGGCTTTAGTCTCACTCATCCCCTCACTCACCTCTCTAAAGCCCATTTTTACTTCCAAAGGCCCCGCTGTAGCGGCTAAAGGAACTAGAGGTTGGGCTAATGCTAAGGGAGCTAGAAATTGGGCTAAGGCTAAAGGAGCTAGAGGCTGGGCTAAGGCTAAGGGAGCTAGAGGCTGGGCTAAGGCTAAGGGAGCTAAAGGCTGGGCTAAGGCTAATGGAGCTAGAGGCTGGGCTAAGGCTAATGGAGCTAGAGGCTGGGCTAAATCTACCAGCCTCTCGGCTGGGGCTACTGAAGCTGGTGTGGGCTCTAATGGCTGTCTTAAGGAGCCTAAAGGCTCCTCTATCAGGTCTAACAAATCTACAGGCTCAGGGCTCCCTGCTCCAGCCACTGTTACATTACCTAGCTCTGGTTGGTGAAGCCTGGGGGCTGACGTTGGAGGTGGCAGCCTTCTCTGGGGTGCAGGTATGGGCTGCTGGAGCGCAGACTCGGCGCTTGGGAGCATGGTCTTGGTACTGGCGCTTGTGCTTGGATGCCAACCGGGCAGTGCTTGAATGGCCAGAGCTCGTAGGGTCCCTGGATGCTCCGGGGTTTGTTGCAGCTGCTGGGTGACTTGCTCCCGGAGCTGGCTCACCAGACTCAGGAACCGGTCTTTCAGCTCCTCCTCCTGCCGTTTCTCCCATTCCTATTGTTTCAGCAGCTGGCTCTTGGTTGTGGCTACGGGTTGGTCAGACCCCGTAGCCGCTATGGGCAGCTGCCGTGTTTAAGGCTGGAGCAGCACCTCCTGTTCCACGTTCTCTGCTGTGGGAGCTGCCATGTTGGCTCCGCCACTGGCCTGCGGGTCTGCACAATATGCAGGTGGGACCTGCTGGACTGGCGTGAGACTCGCCTCCCAGAGCGAGTCAGGCGTGAGCACTTGGGGGAGCGCTCGGGAGGAGAGCTGGGACGGCTGGAGCAGCCGATCGGAGGATTGGATCCGGAGGCTTCGCAACCCCCTCCACCTCCGTGGCTTTTTAGCCTGCTCAGAGACGAAGAGGTCCTTGAAAACCTCCGGAGACAAAACCATAGGTTTGTCCTCCGGGTGGCCACTCCAGCCGTAAACCACCCCTTCGTCCTCCGAGCTAATATACCCCAGCAGGTCCTGTGGGGTGTACCGACTCGCTCTGACCGGTTCTTCCCGCTGCCGGGGCCAGCACGTCCCACTTACCCAGTTGTCCACGGGTTCCCACATGCCTGTGGCGAAGTCACCTGTGCCTTTGTTTTTGGTCCGTTCATCTGTCACAGCGCAGCAAGGCAAGCTCAGGCATGAGGCACAAATGCAGACTTCTTTCTTCATTTCTTTGACTTTATTTACCATTCTTTATAAACAAAACAGGCTCGAGGGCCGACTGATACAAACCAAAGTAAAATCTGAACAAAACACAAACAGGATTAAGGTGAGGGTTATTGTGAGGGTGAACGGACAAAGGACAACTCAAAACCAGCACCATAAATACCCAGACACAAACTCAAAATATCTGATACAGATTTTGCCTCATCCCTGACAGCCGAGACACAGGAATGAGGCCACACCCAGTGTCAAACTCAAACTCAAACAGTGGCCTCTAGTGGCCACCTAACATCACTGTCTCCAGATGTGACAACCATGATTCCATTAGAATTCTTTTGAATTTTTACATTTCTTAGAACCAACAAAAAAACAACATTTTCCCACCAGTTTTAGAGATTGGTGAATTTGAACTAATTCAACAATCTCAATGTATTGTTTTGCTTTAAAAATAAATAAATAAATAATAATAATAAATAATAAAACCACATGCTGTGTTAAGAGTGTGACAGTGGAACTTACTTATGAATATTCATTTGTTAATAGAAAAACCAATGGCCACTGACTGCAGTCCAAGGGCTTACTTTTGTGTTACCGTTTCATTTTGATTGCAGAATTTTTCCAGTGGATTATAATGTAGTATCAAATGTATCACCTATATTTTGTTTACTTCTGAATTTAACTCTGCTGCTACAAAATCCCTCTTCCAGTGAAAAATGACACTTTGATGAGGCAATACAAAAAGATTAGCCAAAATCTTGCTTATTTGCTGTGTGCTATCATCTGTAATGATGTGAACAATTAGAAATGCAGATGCTATCACAGTGAAGGCTTAGAGATGAATGCTGTAATACTGTTTCACCTATTATTTCACCCCTTGCTGTAAAGCTGGGTGTGAGTGACAGTCACAACTTCTCAGAAATTTGTTATTCAAATGGATGTATTGCTGATAATTAGAGACCCGATGAAGAAACACTGGGTCAGACATTATCAACCCACTGCTCTGTTTTCCAATTCAATTTGATCAAACAAAGATGCCTGGAAGACAAACCATTTGGAATGAGAATATCAGACACTTTAGCACCCTCAATAAAATTAGAAACAATATCATGGTTGCCATCTTGTTTAATCTATTCTTTGGTCCCGTTACTGCATTTGTTATGTAAGTGCAAGTTGGTTTTTACAGAGGCAATATGTTACTTGATTTCTTTATTACAGCCTTACATTTTCTGGAGTTTTATTTTGACTTTACATTATATTTTATATTGTTCTTGTTCGTGTCTCTGTGTGTCTGTGCAGTTGTAGCACAAGCAATTTTGTTCCAGGATTAAGAAGGTTTTCTGATTCTTATTAATCAAGTTAATTAAATTAAAGCTAAACCCAATGCTATGTGCACTCTTAAAAATGTGTGTGCAAAATAAAAACTAGTGATGCCACTGAAGAATTACTTTTGGCTCCCTAACGAAGCTTACCAGTGGGTGTTAATGATTTATGCTTTCCCAGATCCATGTGTGCAAGGCAAGGCCATTCATGGAATAGTTATTTTCAAGAACATAATATTGTTTTGGGTCTGAGGATGATTTGTGGCACTTTTGAATTGGTTTGACCATGTTGTCCAGGAGAAATTGTTTAATTACACTCAAGCAGTACTTAAAAGAATAATTACCATGCCACACAAGACAAGACAGCGACGCAGCACAAATCTTGTGAGGTAAGCAGAAGATTAGCACTCTCCCCTGCTGGGCCAGTGACATTATGAGTTGCATTTTGTTTAGCAATATGGCCCTGCACAGTAGTAATCCCAGCAGTTAAATGAAAAGTCAACGCAACATGCCACACTGATTCTTATCTCAGCAAACAATCTTGAGGACACTACTTAATTTGACTAATGGCTAGATAACACTGCAATGCTGAATAAAACATTTTTTGAATCTATTAAATACTCCTATGTATTAAAGCATAGAAGTATAGAAGCCTGGAGACTTTATTACTATACTAAAACTAAAATTAACCATTGGGTTATATTTAAAGGTGTCATTTTTTCCTTTCCTTTATGTCATTTTTTTATTCATTACATTCAGTACATCCAGTTTTAAAAGAATGGGATTATCTGGAAGGAAAAGTGACATTTGTTTGTTAACTACACGCAAATTAAAATAGGAATAATCTCTCAAATCATAAGATTAACCCTTTAAAGGACAGACTTGAGACTTATTCAGCAAGTACTATAAAATATACAGTAACTACTATGAAAGTAATATATAAGCTGTGAAGGTAGGAGAGTGAAGCCATTGAGGTTTAAGGGAATAATCACTGAATAATATGGGTTTGAGATGTTAAACCCTTCTAAGCGTTGCTAGTGCAAAACCATCTGTGGGAAAACCATGTCCTGGAGCCCCATTTCATGCTTTTTTCTTGTGGTGGTGGGTGTTATTTTTCTCTACTCTGACACCCCTTTCTGCTACTGTCATCAAAGAGCTGTCATTGAGGCAAGCGAGATTGGAAGTGAGCCTCCTAATGGCTGCAAGTACATTCTCCACTGACTTCAGGAGCAATCCACGCTGCTCTCTCAAAGGTTAGGAAGTGTCTGTGCACCTTGCACTCCAGTGTTAACTGTGTTGAAGCGCTCACTCTTGCAGTCTCCAAGCACTAAAATAGAATCCACTGTTCATTTCCAGCCAGTTCTCTTTGTTTAAGCAATCAGAGAAACAAAACACAAACACCTTACGGAGGTCTTTGAGCTTCTTATAGGTAATACTGACCATGATAAACAGGAGTTCAAATAAATCACTAATCAAAAACTGAATTTACTGAAATTATATCCCTGGCAATATTTGCTCATTAGGTCTAACTAGCAGATTTCACAAGATACCTGTTGACAATTATTATGTTTATTTTTGAGGTATGCCATTTAATTTGTAATTAGCAATTCAGGGAAGACGAACAGTCCTCCCGCTCTGAAAGGGGTTGGTTGGTGCCAGCACAGTGGTGCAGTGGATATACAGGCCAGTGTTGCCAGATTGAGTGGCTTCATCACAAATGGCCTATTTTTAATGAGATGTGGGATTTGCCGTGGGCAGTTCGATGAATTTTAAACTTCTTTTGTCACCGCTGGGCAAGATTTTGAAAAGGCAGTAGGTGTTTTTGTTCATTGCCCCTAGGCTGGTCCATGGTGCATTGAATTAGAACCCACTGGGTTCCTTTTACAAAGCGGACAATTGGAGTAGGGAGTCAGAAGAGCACATCAGCTTGGAATTACTCTAAAGGCAATATCTGACAGGCCCCGCTCAGCATCATGCAGTTCCTTTTGATGTAATGTTCATGAATGCTTGTATTTATGAATAACTGATTTTATCTTGTAGGTTAATTTTAAATCTTTAAATTCTACCTTCAGTTGTCTGGTTGTGCTCAAACTATTGCAAAACATGCTTCTGACTTCTAGAGAAGACACACACACACACACACACGCACGCAGGTACCAGCTGGTGGCCTAGTGGATAGGGAGTTTCCCCTGCAATCAGAAGGTCATGGATTCGAACACACACTGCTAGTGTCATTACTGAGGTACCCTTGAGCAAGGTACCATCCTCACACACCACTCCTGGGCGCCCTTCATTGGTGGCACCCCACTGCTTCACTTGGGTTAAACTGGTTAAATCACATTGTTCACACTGTGTGCTGTGGTGTGTTCATATATATGGACCCATCTATTGTCCATTTAGTTTAATGAGTTAATACACATCCCTACAGAACAAGAAGCCTGTTTCATGTTCATGACTTTGTGATATGAAAGCTTGAGAGTGTCAATAAGTTCTCTGTAAACACATTATTTTATGTGTTGTGAAGCCCAAATGTGTTATCTTCACAAACACTAGGGAGCCATATTTCACACGTGAAAGCAGTCTAGATGGCAGTGATTCAGTAAATGACTCTGTCCACTTGAATATTGAGAAAAATGAATTGGGAAATCACAGTCAGAGTGGAGAGGCAAAGTTTTGCTTGAGACTTGTGTTAGCGAATACTTAACCATGTATCCATGTAACTGTGTGAAGTACAGAGAAGAGAGAGAGAGAGAGAGAGGGAGAGAGAGAGAGAGAGAGAGAGAGAGAGAGAGAGAGAGAGAGAGAGAGAGAAAGCAGATTTTTGGCATCTGGATGTGGCAGACGCTCCACTCCCCACCCCCATAACCCTCTGTTCAGCCCAACTGCAATGGCTCTGGAGAGCTCTCCAGTCCTACTTGCCCTACCCCTGAAAAGCACTGAATAATACATATAAGGAAAGAATCCCTCACTATACCGAGAAACACATTCCGAATATTTTTTTAAATACCTGAACTGAAATATGCATATCAAAATAACGTAGTGAAGTTACAGTGAGGATTAATGAGCTAATGAACAATGAGTATCAAGAGAAAATAAGGTGGGTAAAATTCTTAGTCTTTTAGATTCTGTGAATAGGCTTGTACTGAGGGTCACTTAAGGAAAGAATCCAAGCTTGGGGACAGAAAACCAAACATGAAGTTATTCTTTATTCTTTGAACTATAAAGGTTGTTTTGGATGCTGTGACTTTTAGCCTAATATACAATATGTAAATCAAATGTACCTTTGTAAATAAGTTCTGATTCACTGCCTGTACAGTGCCTCATTTCTAAAGCAATCAAACTGCAACTGCATATCAGTGCATGGTTTGGGATAGGATAACGAACAAGCTCATAGAAGGGTGAGGGACAGTGATCCACATACCTTTTGACCATATAATGTATGAATAAGTAAATAAGTGGATACATTTTTTTCCCTGAAATCCAGATTAGTGTTCATATATGGACAATATTTATGTAGTCCTGTTTTATGCCCATCAAACTGTCTTATTTTTGGCATATTGAGTAGGTTAAATTAAAGAAATTGAAACATTTCTTAAGTTCTGTTCTTTGTCTGTTCACCATCATGTTTTGTGTCTGTATGTATGTGATGTTTGTTTCTCTTTGTTTCTTGTTCACAGCCTTAAGCTCTGCTTGTATTTACACCTGGCACGTGTTTGCCTCACTTAGGAACATTTTTTGAGACAATGCCATGCTACTCTCTGGACAATTGGACATTTCGTCTCCTCCATAGGATGAAAGACGCTGTCTACTCGTCTTATTGTGTTTGATTCTCTAAACTCTGAGTTTTCCCTGACTTTTACAAGCAAGTTCTGTGATTTCCTTTGTTTGCTTTCCTGCTATTTTGATTAAAAGTATTGAGATCAGCTCTTGCAAGTGCATTTCTCTTCTCTGCCTCAAAAGGCCATTAAGGCTCTACTCGAGTGAGTTAGACTACAATAATCACATAATCACCACATTCAGAGTAGAGTTCTGCAAGTGAGCGTGCTGCACCAAAATTAGAAAAAAAATCCCAAAAGACACCAAATCCACTTTTACTTTTTCTTCTGTAAAGAGTTAAAAGAAAGAGCTACTCTATCTGATCTTTATTACTTTCTATTATTCTTAGTTAAATGTAAAACACGTCAAAGCATATCTACTCACCAATATGTATCTCAAACTCAAGCTCACTGACACTTTGTCACTTCGTTCGTTCATCATAAGAATAAATGTAGCTTTTTGTTTGGACTATGAAGTAAATCCACCATTATGCTGAAGCTGTGTAGGAATGATGATGTTTATGTTTTCAACACAAGATTATGTGTGGAGGAACCGGTGTGGAAATACAGAAAAATAGCTTAAAGGCATATTCTCTATCTTAGTCAGCTGAAGTGGTTCTTCTACTGTGCTACGGAAAAATTATAAATAAATGAACAAAACAGAGCAGGAAGAAAAAGCATTGGGGGGGACCTTCTGGCAAAAGACACTTGCAGTGGATAAATAAAGTGTGATAGTAACTCCCACCCCCCTATTTTTTTCAGTAGATGGAAAGTTCAGGTCAGATAAACAAAACACTATGTCAGAGCACATTGAGCATGAGTGTGGAGAAGAACAGAAGTACAGGGGAGAATAGCCCAAGGCCATCAAGCCATTTAATCCATTTGTAGGCCAGTGTAATTTAAAGTCATTTCTGCCCCAGAAGCACTACAGTCTCTTAAAACTATCAGTGCCTTATATGGCCCTGTGCTGCCTCAGATAGTTAAAATATAAAAGTAATATAAGATGATGTTTATGATTACAATATTAAAGTGCTCCATTCACTGAACCAAATAAATGCACCATGTTTGCCTTTCCTAAAGCCAATTAGCTTTAATGCAAGTCGTCTTTTATCTCTTAATACAATAAATGTGTCACACGAGATGAACTGAATGGTCTGAAAAATTCGCCCTTTGTAGCATGAAGTAAGAGCCCAGTCACGGATACAAACGAAAAAGCTGGTAATTCACGCGCTTTGATCTATGAACGCTCCAAACCAAGGAGGTAAGATTCCCACCCAGAACCTACGTTCACACACGCACACAGCAAGGTATATAATATAAAGGGTTCCAGAGAACCAGAGTACTCACGGTTGAGGCTAGATGGGTTGAAGGCTTTGTGAGAGCCAGCATGAGACCCAATGTCTGAGTGCTGTGTGCTTACCTATTTTCTGTTTATATACCCTGAGACGTGAGTCATTTCCTGTGCCTCCTAGACACCCCACAGACAATAAATAATCCACAAATAAATATAATATAATACCTAGAGATGTATTTAGGCAAGAAAGTATGATTGTACACCATAAGTAGTTCCTAGGCAGTTTCACATGTGAGAGCAACTGCAAAAACTTTCAGTTTAAGGAGGGGGGTTTAAAGACATGTGCTAAAAACCTTTGAATGAAAGGAGAGGTGCATAAATTTTTTCTGTTACTGCAACAATCAATTCTCATGGTTTTCCAGGAAAGAAACATACTGTGGACTGGAGGGGAGTGTAAAATAATTACATATACATATATATACACACACATCTAATATAGTATAATAGATATATAACAGACACAAAATGAGCTATATTCCTACCAGCTCCCTGACACACACAGGGAGTGAAATCAAGCCTAATCCCACAGAAATGACAGGACTGGCAGGGTGTTCCCAGTATGTAGTCATTAGTACCTACCAAAATTGGTCTAAGGAAGGACAACCGGTGAACCAGTAACAGAGTAATGGACTTTCATTTATGCACATTAACTACGAAGGCTGTCCTATCCCACAAAAGAGCTACTTTATAACAGGTTGCTGAAAAAGTTAATGCTAGCTATAATGGAAAGATGTCAGAATACTCAGTGTATCACAGCTTGCTGCATATAGGACTGTGTAGCTGCATACCACTTAAAGTGTCCATGTTGATCCCCTGATCTACAATAGATACGTGAGCATCAGTTGCCTCCAAATTCCCTCACAGTTACACTCGATAAAAATTATTCATTAAGGAACCGAAAGTGGCAGTTCTATAAAATCACTCCAAAAAAACCCTTTGGTTTCACTGATCATCTTTGTTTTTTGTTTTGTTTTTTTAAGTGCATTTAGGTTGTTTACGCTACACTGCTATACGTTAATGGATTTCAATCCTAGTCATAGTGGTTCAATGCCTGATATTTGGAGTCCTGCTGAGTTTATATTGACTGATTAAAGCTCATCTTAACAGCTGAGACTGCTGATTCCTGCTGGGTGAGAGGTATCCTCTCTCTGCATGTGACTGTAGGCTCTCAGGGAAGTGCGCTGGATTAGAGAAACCTAGGGGTTGGGGCTTAAACTCCAGGTGAGACTTGACTTAGCGGTGAAGCACTGTAAATAAGGCTTATGGTGCTCTTTGTATTCTCATGGAGTTTGGCTTACTGCTTGTGAAGTTTGTGTAAACTTCAGAGAGAGAGAGCAAGAGAGAGACTTGTATTTATTAAGAGGAAAACATTTCAGTCTGATAGTACAGTCTGCTACATTGCTCTCCATTTTTTCTGAATGCAATAAATAAATGTGTTATCGCACAATATGTGTGACGCATCGGCTTTGCCATTCTGTACGGCGTTGCACTTCTTCCTCCCTATCCCATAATGGTGCTCTGGGGCATCATGTTCTGTAGTTGCTGTTCTATGGGGTGCCATTTGTAAAAACATCTTAACAAATTTAGAGGTGTCATTTTTTCATCATTAAGCGCAATGTTCACACAGTTTTCACACATTTAGAGCTAAATGTGTTAAAAAAAAAACAAAAAAACAACTGTGTTACGTTTTGGTAAATTTTCTTGCTGTGTAAATGTAAAATGTTACATTTAAATGTTAAATCTAAATGTTAAATCTAAATCTAAATGTTAAATCTTAAATCTAAGAGAATGGCGTTTGGCCCCTCGTTTGCCATAGTAGCCCCCGGCGATCCAGAGTTATTGTCACGGGCGAGAATAAGGGAAAGGTAAGAGGAGGACACACTCAGCAGTAGACTCGAGGGTTTTAATGAGTCAGAATACAAAACATGGAACACAGAACAGACAAGGAACAGAACAAGGACAGGACGGGACACTCAGACTCGTGCGCCCCAAACT
>JBBIGA010000126.1:7305891-7318369 GCA_037576975.1 Alestes dentex
ATGTTGTATTAGCCTTTCTCGTTAATCAGATAATAGAGCTCCTCTTGCTAGTAACGAGAGGGTATGGAAATTGAACAGTCACTATACGATCACAGTCTAATTCCGTGTGTTACAAGTGTGATGCATGTAGCAAGTTAAAACCACATTTACGCGCGCACGCCGTGCGAGACTGATACGGTGGTCCAGACACCTCCCTCGAGGCTCACATGTGTATGTTTTGTGCAGGGAAATAAAACTACAAGTTGGAGCGCATCTGAGAGGTTCGTGTTTTTATTATGTACATTCATGGGCGGTTTCTGCTTCCCCGGACGCGACGCTGACCTGAAGACAATCACGCCGGGAAAGAGGATCGTCACAAAAGTGTGAAAGTAAGACAGAAATGACACAGGAATAGACCAAAGTGAGAGAGAGAGAGAGAAAGCGAGAGAGAGGGAGAGAGAGAGAGAGTACTAAAGGCTCAGAAAGTGAGGAAAAAGTGAGCACACTGAAAGAATGAAGAGGAGAACAATAGGGGGTGTGAGTTCACTGAGGGACAGAAGTATTGCAACGAAAGACGAGGGGAGGACAAAGCTGTGTGTGTGAGAGAGAGAGAGAGAGAATTAATATCAGAGTGTCTAGTAGCAAATATTTTTAGAGACTCAGGGCAACAGTGCGCATCCATCATTGGGGAGAGAGAGGAGACAAGCGTGTGCAGGAGCAGGGGGCGTAGCAATGAAGAGGGGTCCGGCATGTCACTGTAAGTGCATATCTCATCTCAGCCCCGCACGTACATCATTATCCCAGCAGTAGAATATAGAACAACGACTGGTTTATGCTTTAATTACACAGTGTTTAGCCGTGGCATGCTTGTCAATGGAAAAAAATGAATCTCACTATGTCCCTTTTGAACGACTCGTCAACACTTCATGTCTTTATTTTTGACGTGCATTTTATTTTTACTCATTTTTTTATTTTTGTTTGCTTTCTGCACCATTTGAAATCACCAACTGCCATTGGATTGTGCCATTTTTATCAATAAAAATGATCCAGAATGACTTGGAATAGAACCTTCCTATATGTTAGTTGTACTGTTGTACAGATTTTCTGTGATAACAGCAGCGATGTCATTATCCTTTTAGTACAGTGAAGACTCATGGCTCATAGGCTGTCAATGGCAGCTTGTAAAACCACTTTCACTAAGAAATCAACTGTTTATACCATAAACAGAACCCTTAAATCTTATCCACAATCTCATCAAGATTAAATGAAATGAGGTCTATTCCATTGTAACAGCTGGGTGCTGTTACTGGCGCTGGGGTTTTTTTAGCTCATTTCCTGTTTCCCTCTAGAAAAGAAGCAGAGGAAGCTAGGCTAAGCTACCAGCACCAGCAGAAACCCCTAACAAGCCTGCATGCGAACCAGTGGGTTCCTCCTGCATGTGGGTTTATTTGTTTCTCTTGTATGTTTATTTGTTTCTCTTATTTGTTTCTCTACCAGTGTTACCTGGTCTGTGGTCAAGGAAAACTCCAAAAGGACTTTACGGAGGGACTACAAGGACTGAAGGTTCCTGGACCTATGGGACTACCAAGCTTTCCAGTTGGAATCGGGCACTTGATAGACTCTGAACCCAGAAGTGTATATATGGTGGGGGAAATTGTGTGTACTTTGGGTGTGTTTGTTCTAATAATATAATACACTGTATGTCTGTAATCCAGTGTTGGTGGTTTGTTCCCTACCCTCATTTCTGATAACAATCTTACTGCACTGAATAAGGTGAGGTTTGTTATACCATCACTGTAGCCATGCACCTCTACTGGAATTAATTTCATCTCCTTTCTGCATGTTTATCATTACCCTAGTGATACACCATTACATGATACACTCATGCTCTGAACATGATGTGTTTGATCATGGCATCATTTCCTAAACTGTTAAGTTAGACAATCGCTGAATGATTTAATCAAGCCAGAAGTTTTATAACATGATAGCAAAGGCTTTTGATATACACTGAGGCAGTGCTTGTCACAGTGTTAGAGATGGCAAATTTTTACAATAACATGGTTTCTAACTGGCAAAAAAACATTCAAACACAGCAAAAATTCAGAGAAAAGCTATGAGTCGAGTTGCACAGTGATACCAGCACATGTTTGTGGGGGTGCTGTATTTGCTGTTGTTGAACTCTGTATTGAAGCTGGAAAGCTGAAAATAAAAATGGGCTGTGTTCAGAGGATCAGCGTGTCTTCGTCTTCTCTCTCTCACGCTCGCCACAATACTTTACAATAAACTTGCTCTCAACTCTTTCTATTCAAACATCTCCCTCATGTTCAGTGTCATTCAGCACTGACCAGATCTCAGATTTCACTTGTAGAAGGTTATATTTATGGCATTTAGCAGACACTCTTATCCAGGGCGATGTACATCAGGACATCAGAAATTACAAACAATTTTAATTCCAATGAAAGGGGTGGTAGTAGCATAGTGGGTAAAACACTTGTCTGTGAACCCGATGACCACAAGTTCTTTCTACCATTGTGTCCTTGAGCAAGACACTTAACCCTCAGTGGGGGACCGCCCCTGTAACTAATGATTGTAAGTCATTCAGGATAAGGTTGTCTGCCAAATGCACCTTTACCTAGATTATCTAAATGTAGTTTGCCTGGTTGTGCAGTACGTGGCCTCCTTAAGTTCCTGTTCCTGGAAGAACATCAGTCACTGCAATTTAAGGGTACAGGTATCTGAGCTGGTAGAGATGGTTTGCGTGTGCCAGACTGTTTTTATATTTGTGGGTGAACATGGTCAAGAAATAGACCTACACTAGCCATGCCCACCCCAGTCTACATTCTGCTCTGCACTGAGATAGTTGATACATCGCATGTTCAGAGACCTTGTTTTCCAACATGTCTAAGACATCAATTTAGAAATAATCAAGTAAGCAAATTGTCACAAGGATGGGTGAACAGGAACGTACCTTAACCAGTCACTTCGCCTGTGTAGCGTGATGGATGAGCCCAAGCGCGGACAGAAGCGAGAGGGCTGGTTGAATCATGCACTTTGATCTGCAAACGCTCTCACAAGAGTTAAGATTCCCACCGGAACCAATGTTAACATTCATGCACACAACAGGTAATGAAGTGAGTACTCACGTAACCCAAGATGAAGACGGTAGAAGGGTGAGGTTGCAGGACTCAATGTCTGAGAAACGTGAATCAGCCTATTTGCACGTCACGTGACTGGTGCATGTGACCGTAAACCCCCCCTCCAGGACTGGCACCAGATGGACCCCGCTGGGAAGACACCTGACGACGGTAGTCCTGGATGAGTGTTGGGTCCAGGATGAACTGACTGGGCACCCAAGACCGCTCTTCTGGGCCGTAGCCTTCCCAGTCAATGAGGTACTGAGTGCCACGTCCGCAGCGTCGCGAGTCAAGGATCCGCTGGACGGTATACGCAGGACCACCGTCAATCCAGAGCAGCAGGAACCAGGGTGGACATCGTCAAGGGCTTGAGGAGAGAGGAATGGAACACAGGGTGGACCCGAAGGGAGGCAGGCAGCTGGAGCCGGAAGGTGACAGGTTTTATCCTATGGGTGATCTGATAAGGTTCAATGAAGCATGGAGAAAGTTTCTTGGACTGCAAAGGTGAAAGTGATGTGTGGAGAGCCAGACCGTGTCACCAACATGGAACAAACGTCCCGGAGGGTGCGGGTGGCGATGTCGAAGGGTGTAGCGATGATTGGTCTGGTTCCAGAGCCGCCGGCACCTGCGGACCAACTGTTGGGCCGATGGTACATCAACCTCCGGTTCTTGATGTTCGAGCATCGGAGACTGGTGGAGGAGGTGAGCAGGTTGTGTGATAACTCAGCCCAGATGAGGCAGCGTGCCCAGGAGCGCTATCGATCTGCCACAAAACACCTTAAGAAGCACTCCAGCAGTTGGTTGGTCCGCACCATCTGAGCTCTAAAATGATCTCTGTGGTGGTTTTGGCAGTGGGGAGCCCATTGAGTGCCACCAGGTGCACGGCCTTGGAGAACTGATCCACAATGGTCAGTATGGTGTTCTTGCCTTAGGACTCCAGAAGTTCATTCACAAAGTCCATTGTGATATGAGACCAAGGGCGACGTGGAACAGGTAAGGGATGAAGAGCTCCCCTGCTGGGCTGATTTACAGCTCTGGCACACACCGCGCAGGCTTGAACACATTCCTGGACGTCCTTGGCCATCTCTGACCACCAAAAGGCTCATTGCAGGAGGGAAAGGGTCTTTTGGGTACCTGGGTGGCGGGTGATGGTGGATGAATGAGCCCATTGAAGAGCCTCTGTGCGAAAGGGTGATGGAGGTGTTTCAGCAGGTGGGGGCTCCAATATCTGCCCCTGGCGGACTCGATCATCCAACTCCCACTGGAGCGGCGAAACAACAATTTCAGGAGGGAGGACAGGCGCGGGGTCAGTCCAGGGACTCTCCATCTGATGTTGACGGGAGAGGGCATCAGCTTTAGCATTTTTAGACCCCAGACAATAAGAGATGGTAAAATGAAACTGTTCAAAGAACAGTGCCAACCGCGCCTGTCGAGGGTTAAGTTGTTTCGCCTGCTGGATGCTGATCAGATTTTGGTGGTCTGTCCAGATAATGAACAGGTCACCGCCACCCTGCAGCCAGTGATGCCAGAGGAAGAAACTGCACCGATGCAGTTTCTGGTCTGGACCTCGTTGGGAGCGAACGGCTCCTATGCCCACATCGGAGGCGTCCACCTCCACAACGAATGGCTTGACAGAGTCCGGGTGAATGAGAATGGGGGCTGAAGTGAAAAGCTGACAGAGGTGATGAAAGGCTTGGAAGGCTTCAGGGGTGAGTTGGAAGGAGGTCCTGGTGGGTTTGGTAAGGGCAGTCAGAGGTGCTGCGACCGAACTGAAGCCCCAGATGAAACGTCGATAGAAGTTTGCAGAAAATTGGAGCTGCTTAAGTGAATTGGGTAGAGGCCAATTACGCACAGCATCCAGCTTCTGGGGATCCATGGCCACTCCCTGGGGTGAAATCCCAAACCCCAAAAAAGTGGTGGAGCGCTGGTGGAATGTGCATTTTTCCAACTTGCAGTACAGTCAGTGGGCCAGCAATCTCTTTAACACTGCCCAAACATGCTGGGTATGTTCCTCTTCAGTCTTCACGTAGATTAATATATCGTTGAGGTAAGCGAAGACCCAGTGACCCAGTATGTCACGGAGGACATTAGTCCAGTTGAAAGGCTGCCAGACTATTGCACAAGCCAAAAGGCATGACCAGCATCTCATAATGACCGGTGGGAGTAATGAAGGCCGTCTTCCACTCATCACCCTCCCTGATGCGAACGAGGTTGTATGCACTCCGAAGATCCCGTTTAGTGAAGATGGACGCGCCAGAGCTCCTGACAGGTCAGACCCCACTGAAGAATTTTTGCTGAGACCAGGAGATGAGAGGGTCCTGGGTCAGCAGCCATGGATGACCAAAGATGACAGGAAGAGAACGAAGGGAGGTGAACAGAAAGGAAATTTTCTCATGGTGTTGATTAATGGTGAAGGACAAAGGAACGGTGCAATGGCTGATGGGGCTGTGATGAGGGGGTCGACCGCCAACGGCAGTGATTTTTATTGGCTGGGATAATGCCTCTAAGCTCACACCCAGCTGATCAGCAAAGGATTGGTCAATAAAGTTGCCAGCTGCCCCCAAATCCACGAAGGCGGTGACACTGACCTGTTTGTGGCTGAGCTGAATGTGAGCTTGGATGGTAAACCGGGAAATAGTCAGTATGATGGAGGTGGAGATGGTGATTTCCTCCCATTACTCACCTGGTTTGACCGTTTCCCAGACGGATTGGGCAAACAGCGTGGTGATGTTCAGGGGAGGCGCAGTAGGCACAAAGGCCCTCATGATAGCGCTGAGCCTTCTCCGCTGCGTCCAAGGAGGCACGTCCTAACTGCATGGGTCCCCCCAGCTCTGGAAGGGGGTTTCTGACAGAGGTGGAGGTTCAGAGGGAGTAAAAATAAGACGTTGAGAGCTCGTCGGTGGCAGAGTACGAAGAGCTGGTTTAGGGCGATGAACCATATATTGATCCACTCTCATACAGAACTGGATTAACCCTTCCAGGGTTACAGGAATCTCTCATCCGATGAATTGGTTATTTATCCAAGAAGAAAGTCCTTCATAATAGGCTGTCCGGAGCACGTAGTCGCCCCAAGCTGTAGTGCGATCCGGCTTCGATCCGTCGGATATCTCGCGGGCTGAAATTCGAAAACGAGATTTAGGTTAGTCACAAACACATCGCACTTCCCGTAAATCCCATTCCACTTATAAGGTAAAGACATCTTAGATAAAGGGTGATGAGGTGATGGTGATGTAGAAACAGTGGGGGTTGTAGACACTGGCGTCTCAACAGTACTCTCAGATCGAGTCAGCTGCAGAAGTGCAACCTGAGCACTTAGATCCGCCACTTCTCCTTGCAGCTTATCGATCGCGAGACCCTGCCGATTCACCAAGTCTACCAACGCAGCCCAGTCCGCTGGGCTCACTACAACTGGCTCAGACATTCTGTCACAAGGATGGGTGAACAGGAACGTACCTTAACCAGGAGTTTCGCCTGTGTAGCGTGATGGATGAGCCCAAGCGCAGACAGAAGTGAGAGGGCTGGTTGAATCACGCACTTTGATCTGCAAACGCTCTCACAAGAGTTAAGATTCCCACCGCAACCAGCATTAACATTCATGCACACAACAGGTAATGAAGTGAGTACTCATGTAACCCAGGATGAAGACAGTAGAAGGGCGAGGTTGCAGGACTCAATGTCTGAGCAACGTGAATCAGCCTATTTCCTGTTTATATAGCCTGTAACGTGCTCATTACCTGTGAGCTGTGCGCGTCACGTCACTGGTGCATGTGACACAAATAATCATTACATTGCATTTTATTATTATAGTAGAAATGAGCTGTAACAATACACTTGATTTCTGCTACTTAACACAAACATTAACTATGCTATAATCATGCCATAGTGTTCAGTAATATAACAGTGCTATCATTACCATCAGCAATAAATATACCGGTAATGTGTGATGTCACTCTAGAGTACTCTTGTTTGCCATCAAGACATCAAACATCTCACTATCCATCCCAGCACTGACATTTATAATACTGAACAAAATGACATGACAACTCATCTTCAAAATGGTAACTTTCCTTTCTTGATGGACAGGGTTAATGGACAGGACATTTATTATAATTACAGTGTTTTGGAGTATTTCTATATATTCTTTCATCATTAAAATTCTGCACTGTGATCAAACGATGTAGGAAAAAATAGAACTGCATAATTGTCTTTAAACTGTGCCAATATGTAATTAATAAAGACATTTATAACATAGCTATGTTAATGTTTTGTAGCATGATTAAGTAAAGTGTTGCTGAATGCCCATTTTAAGCTTCTAAAGTCCTGTTACACTACTTTTGACTCAATTGTGTTTTAGTTTGATGAAAAAATTGTAAACATATCATTATAATCTATTAACTTAGCACTACTTGTACTCTATTTTGTATTGTAAATTGTTACACTTTCTCACAGCACAGTTTGTATAAGAACAAAAATGTCACAGGTTTAAAACAATAATAGCCTAATGTACAATGAGTGTATCTTTGTCTTTCAACCAGCAAACTTATTACTCAAAGTTTTGCATCAAAGGACATTTTCACAGATTAGATGTAATTTTGTCTGCCTATTTTTGTGAATGTCTAAAAATATTGGTAGTTTCATAAACGCAACAATGGTTCTTATCATTGACTCTCCAAATAGTTTAAAATTGATGTTTACATTGGGCAAAACTACAGAAGGTCTTAAAAACAAAACTGAAAATGGAAGTCATGTCAACCACCCAATGACATTTAACACTAGTGAGTAGTTTCTAGTGGAGCAGCTAATTGGACTAAATGATAATATATTGACCAAAAAGACTTAGGTTGTTAAGACTCTTTATATGAATTTGCCCTAAATGAAATCAACACATAGCAACAATAATTCATGTTTTTTGTAGCCTGTGGTCATACATTCCAAAACAAATGACATTCTGCGTTCAAGATTCTGTTGGAGCTGTTGGGTCACACATGGAAGTGTCAATAATTCAATCACACAAGAAAGGCTAAGGCAAAGCTCTGTAATTGAAAAGGCTTGGCTGCATCGATCTGTCCACACCTAGTGAGATTAGAAGCATGTTGAAAGCAGAGCTCAGGAGAACTGCAGTCATGTTTAGCCCCTGGCCATCCTTGATTACTCTATCACAGTCTTGAGGAAAAAAGTTGATTTGGGAGTAAAAATAAATAATGAACAAGGCTGGACAGAGGTTGGACAGAGAGGATTTGCAAACAGACAATATGTAGATCAATAATTGAAACAGACTTGTTTAAGTCATTAGAATCCAGAAGCCAAGGAATCAATAAGCAATAGATTAATGATACAATATTTAGCCAGGTTTCTTGTTCTTAGGTACAAGTTTTACATTGCATAATGTTCACATATGGAGGTAAAAAGCATAGATTGAGGCTGGATTTGCTTTGCTAGCTGAATAAGGTGATGTAGAGAATGTAATTGAACGGAAAGTAAAGTTAGAGCCCTTAAAAGTAATGTTAGGAAATGTCAGGGTGAAACTCTTGACCTTGTACTTTTAACCACTGTATAGGCATTTCCAAGTGTCTCCAAAACCTCCCCAAAAGCTCTCCAAAATACAAAAACAAGTTTTTCACCATACAACAGGGTGTGTGTGTGTGGTATTTGTGTTTTGACATTGTACAAACAAATTTCACTTAATTACAGACTACTATTTACAATTCTTTCAAGTAAAGCGATAAGGAGGCCCATTACCTCTCAAACACTATAAACCTCTCCAATGCCACCTATTGAAACTCAGTGTTTAAGGGGAAATGTATATGTGTTAGAAAACAGTCTGCAGGAGGGCATGGAATTGAGGCTGGGGCTTGAGCTGGGCGCTTGCCACGCCTGGTACCATGCTGAGGTACACTGGTGCTGGCAATGGGGGGTGAAGCTGGAGGCCTTGCAGGTGGGGCTGTAGCTTCCAAAGGGTCACCAGGTGTGAGGGAGTGTGGCAGAGGGGCAGATGGTTCATCACTGCATGATCAAAAAGATGGGACAATACATATTGAATATACATTATATATGTATATTACATATAGATTAAAATGTAAAATGGCTAAATGAAGAATATTGAATAAATAAAAACTGAATAAATTAATAAAATAAATGGCTAATAAATTGATCACTATATCAACATAACAAGTGCATGTTTGATGTAGTCAACAATGAGCCCCATCGAAAAGGCTGTTTAGTTTGCACAATTATATGGTCACCATGTAATATTATAAGGTAATCCTGCATGCTACGACGAAACACATACAGCCTCAGAAAAAAATTAGAGACCACTTTTACAATTTGTGGGAGTGTGTCTGTATGAAATGTAAATGTCACTATTGTTTTATACACTATTGATTTTATTCTCTATATACATAGCCTTTGAACTTACTGCCAGCCTCTGAACTGCCATCACTCCTCTCCTCGAAGTCCACCTCCACATCAAAAAGCACAGCATGTATCTCTTTCAAGGTCCACTGCTTCTTTTGTGGTCTTGCAATGATGCCAAAATCAACAAAAACACAGCCAAAATGCAACCAGAAGATATAGATATCGCACACGTAAGCCATGCGTAAAGCATATGTGGGTGGGAGGCACACGGGTGTACTCGTCATTACGCATTACCCTTGGAAACACATGGATAGAACAAATGACCCACCTATGTTTTTGTAAGAAGGCATACTATTCTTTAAGAAAGATGTCAGTCATTTCTGGGAAGCCTGAGATTGGCAAGCAAGTGAAATTAGAGACCTTGTCTGAACGTAAACAAAATGGGTGCTCTCGCCATTGGTGAAACAGGCCGTCTTTTATGAAAACTAGTTTGTTCACAGCACATAACAACTCTTGAATTTTATAGAGGATTTCTTTAGCTTTTGATCCATATATAACATTATGTGTAAACTTGAATTGGGTGGTCGGAAAGAGTTCGTGAAGATCTTGTTGCTTTATTGTTTATTGAGCACTACTTTTCTTCATGATAAAGTGAGCAAGCTAATAAACAACTATTGGACAAATCCATGCAGCTGGAGTCAATTATGCAGATACTTTGAATGTACATTATTTTATTTTGAGTTTATCTGAGCTTAACTTGCATCTTAAACATGTTTAAAGATCTCTGTTTTAAAAGGAGGCTTCTTCCGGTGTAAACATTAGCAAAATACTAAGCTAGCTCAATATAGTACGTTCTAGCTAACTATTGCATTACAGTTACCCAAATTACCTATCCACATAGCTGAAATATTAGTAACAATGGCAAGTTGGTTGTTTTGGTTGTATATTGATAATTGTAGGAATATTTAACTAGCAAAGTTTAAATTTCAAAGTCGGCCCGGTGGCGGTCCCACTAGAGGGCGCTTCTGCACAAAAGGGTTAAGGACCTTGATGGTGTGTACCTCTCTGCAACTGAAATGGCTTTAGGTCATACTTTCTTTACCATCCACACACTGCAATACTCCGGAGAAGTTCAGTTTATCTGACAAGGACTGGTCAGGAGAGGTCAGTCTTATCTGAGCCTGTGGGTTTTCTGACCCATATTTAAAAGGTGAATGCTCCA
Organism: Alestes dentex; assembly: GCA_037576975.1. NCBI lineage: Eukaryota > Metazoa > Chordata > Actinopteri > Characiformes > Alestidae > Alestes > Alestes dentex. The sequence continues at coordinate 7,316,581 of JBBIGA010000126.1, forward strand.
TACTACAGATATAGATTTCTCAGACATGTGGATCGAGTAGATACCACATCTCCCATGCTGCACTTCGCCACAAAAATGAAATTTTTCTCGCTGTTCCTCACCCACTTCAACTACACCAAATTCAACCATAATACTTTCACTGTTTAATGACACGCTGGGTCACCACACACTCATTTCAGTATTTTCAGTTTCTTACTTTTCCTTACTGAGGTTTGATCCTATTTTACTGTTCAGGCTATCCCTGCCATTGCTGGACCATATTAATATTAAAGTGATGTATAAAAACCAATGTCAAGTAAATGTAAAATGACACATTCCACCAACAATTACAACACATATCAGATGTCACAAGCTTTCCCCATTAAAATGGTGTTAATATGGTAATGGGTATTAGTATTAATTAGTTGTATAAATACACCTATGACATCAGCTTCACTGGGCTAGCTCTGCTGTCATCACTTTGCAAGGTCAGAGTTATTTGCATACTAACCTGTGATCCATTTCCTGGTTTCTGACAATATGCACAGTAACCTAATGTTGATGTCTTCAGTCTTCCAAAAATGTATGGAATGAGATAGTTAGACCTGTCACTACATGCAAAGATCATTTGATGGTACCTAGATGATGTTCCTCGCTCCCTGGACAATAAACTGGACTACATCCGACTCCAGCAAACCACCCAGCGTGAGTTGTGCTTATGTTTTTACGGAGACATGGCTTAACGACAGCGTTTAGGAGACAGCTACGGCTAGTAGCAACATGCTAATGTACCAAAGTGTCCGTGCTAAAAGTGCACAATCATTTATTGCTGTATTTGCTCATGTAACTATTCTGCAACTTTGCACATCTCTGTTGCTAATATACAGTACCGGTCAAATACTGTATTTATTCTCACTGTTGCTGTTGTCAATTGTACTGAACGTTGTCTTGTCTAGTTGTAATTGTTGCTATTGTGTTCTTTTTTTGAGCTGTTTGTCCTGTGGTCTTGTGTTCTGTTCTGTTCTGTTCTTGTGTTGCACCAAGGTCCTGGAGGAACGTTGTTTCGTTTTTACTATGTACTGTGTGTATATGGCAGAAATGACCAATAAAGACCTACTTGACTTGACTACTTGAGATGGAACCTAAAGGTGGTTTGACCTGCTGTCATTCCCTCGAATAAAACTATGCAAAGCAATTAGAAATAACAGAATATTAAATATTGCTAACACCCATTGATGCAGTTCTAGCATCACTGCTGGCAACAAGGTGCCACTAAGTCTGCTTAGAGATCGTCTAGAAATAGAGCTGACAGCTGGCATTTATACGACACCTTTAAAATGCAGCTAAATGTGCTTTGTAGTGTGAACTTAAACACAAGACAGATAAAAGAAACAAGGGGTAGTCAAATAAAATACCAGCAAAAAACAAGATGCAACAAATCAAAGCAGAGATAACAAAGACACAATGACAAGTATGTATGCAATAAAACATCAGAAAAGGACACAGATGGAGCCTGGCAAATGTTTAATGTGAGTGAATGAAGAGAAAGTGTACTTCCCATTTTATACCACCATTTTTAAGATTAATGTGTGGAATACAAAGAAGACTATGTATGAGGGTGATGTACCATTAAGTATTTAAAAGTAGTTTTACTATAATTTCTACATTATTTAATCGTATAATCAATTTTAAATGAAACAGGCAGCCAGTGGAGTGATGTTAAAACAATTGTAATCTTCTTCTTTCTCTTTCGGCTTTACCCTTCAGGGGTCGCCACAGCGAATCATCCGTCTCCATTTAGTCCTATCTG
>JBBIGA010000126.1:7323960-7334983 GCA_037576975.1 Alestes dentex
AAGAGCTATATGGATGAATGAGCTTTCCTGTGCTTAGGGATGCATAAATGTGCCTGCAAGTGCTTTGGCTGAGAGTGACAAACAGAACGCTAACGCAAAAACCAACATAACATTTTAAAGACGTGAATGCCACAGTGATTTTAAATAAGTACAAATGCAAAATATGTTGTATAACTATGATCAATAAATGTGTACATATATCCGCATTGATATGTATACATATATTGAATTTTACAGCTTTGAACTTTACATTTTATAGTAATCTGTGGAGAACTGGTTAAAAATGTACTTTGTCAAAACTTCTGCTTCATCAAAGTGACAGCACTCAGGTGTGTGAGGCAGAAACAGCTGGCAGTTCGAAGGTTAAACGAGGCTGTCTTATACTTGACGTGACTCTCCCTCACCTCAGGGAGGACACAGCTCCCAGCCTTTTCCTTCAACGTCATGGAGAGAGATCCTAACCTTGCCATAAAGCTTTAAATTTCAAAATGCTGCTGGAAGATTTGAATATCTGTGCATCAATCTTGGGCTCAGGTCTGGTGTGATTAATGACGGCCATCCATCACTGCGCTCTGAGAGCTGGTGCCTTTGCTGTAAAATAAAAGTTGTGTTCCACCCTCACCATGTCAATCCCTATCAGAACGGCCATGCAGTTCACAGTTTTACTAAAGGCCTGTTAGAATGGTCATATTGACTGTAAAAACAAAACCAGTCACCTGTATACTGTTAAACACACTGTCAAAAAGTTATGATGGAAATGTGGGCGGCACATTTCTTCTCATTTTAATATATGATTACTGTTTTTGCTGAATATATAAAAGGTATGCTATGTTTTATATTTTATCATTTTGCAGCTTTATATATAAAAGTCTAATTTTACTGGAGGTATTTTGTACCTTTACACACATACACACACACACACACACACACACACACACACATGCATGCACATTTGCACACACACACATTTGCATACAAACACTTCTGATTGCTGCTGTATGCTATACTTCCCTTGCTTTATATAATTTTCATATTATTCTGTGGAACTGTGGGTCAATTTTCATGCCACTCCAATAATTAACTGCAATTACCACTTTCTTTTCCGGAGGTAATTATATGGCTCACAATTCAATTGGTGCCAGTGCGCTAATGTTCTCTAAAGTCTGGAGGTACCCATGCTTTTCTCCTGGCCATTCATCATTGTCGGAAATATTCCTCTGTCTAGCTGCTGCTATTGTAAGACTCATTACTAGCACACGCGAGCACAAAATCGAGCTGCTCCCTCATGCACAGCAGACAGGGAGTATTTGGACTCGGCATAATTGACAAATCTTCTGAGAATAAAAAAAAGAAAATATTATCAAAAAAAGAGTGTGGTAGGACAAGCACCAGTCCACAAACAGAGAGGAAAGTAGGTGACATGGTAAAAGGCACTTTGCCTTGGTCACTTGATATTTGCTGCCATTGTTTCTTAAATGTCGCTTCCTTATTACAATACCTGGTGGGATTAGTGCTGATGTGCGAGAGTATTATGTTGCTGCCTGTTGCTGACATTTTGAGTGGGTACTGCGACTGTATTCCCCAAACAGCGTGCAGCCTGTCACCCAGTCTCTGCCATAGCTCTGCCACCTCCCTGAAAAAAAAATGGAGCAGAGGCAAGTTAAATTGTCCATGAAGAGTTCAATTTTTGAATTAAATTGAAATAAGCAGAGCCCCCCTGATAGATTCCATGTGAATGCCTGAAGAGGCTCTTTTGTGAATTCCTATAATGCCCAGACTGTTTCCGAACTCAATTTGAAAGGTAATGTGTGTGTGCTGTGGCTGTGAAAAAGAGGGAGCATGAAAGGAGATCTGACCACTCCTTTTATGCTCCATGCACTAAAGAGATGGTTAGTCTGGATGTGTGTGAAATTGTGAAGTGTGTATTTGTGTGTGTGTGTGTGTGTGTGTGTGTGTGTGTGTGTGTGAGAGGGAAAGAACAAGTGTGTTTTACATATGTATTCATATTTAGCTTCACAAACATGGTGCCATGCTGCTCTCACTCAGAACCCTGTGCAGCTGAATCTCTGCAATGATTTTCGATGGGCTGACCTTAGGTCAACTTTTTGTTTGTGCCACTGCAAAAGAATTTCCACTCAAGACTTTCTGAAAGAGAAGGGAATGCACTGCTGGGTGGACATGCAAAGGCCAAGGCCTGACCTCTCTCTTTGTTCTCTGCAAAAGCTATCTGGGCCAAATTGCTTCTATTTGTTTCCCTGCTTTTTTCCATGTCTGTAGAGTGTAAACAATGCTGAATTGTAATGAAGAATGCAGAGGGAAGCAACCAGGATGCAACCAAACAGACTGCACTCACACTGCTGAGAAGAAGTGCACTGCCATAGGGGGCATCAGCCCAAAAATTGCTTCTGTCGAATGCAGTTCTGCAGTTTGATTGCTTTTAGTAATTGCTTACTCTTTCAAGGAACTGGCTCTCGCTTGTCCTATTTCCTCAGTAAAATACAATTCCTGCAAAGAGCAAAGAGCAGCAAGTCTCTTGTCTGGATCACATTGGCCCTACATGTGGTGACTCAGTGGAATTTTACTGTACACATTACTTTAATTTCGTGTTACATAGGTTGCATGCATATTTTTCACTCATTTAGTTTTTATTCACTGTGATTATGCAGCATAACATATCAGGAGACTCCCCTTAAGCTTACATTATTTAACTACATAACAGTTTAAAATGGCTTAAGCTATCCGATCATGTTTAGTGCATTACTCAAGTGACTAGTGATGCCAGTGTCCCAGTTTTGTCATTTGTTCTGTTCAGTGAAAAATCTTCACCACAAACCTTGCCGATGAGCCAAAACAAGGCTGGTGACACAAGTTTGCTTCTTTTGTTTTACAATGGAGCTGTGAGACTCTAATATGTACTCAATGGAAGCTTGTCAGTTAAAATAACAAAAATGTCTTACAATACTGCTAACTACTATAACATTTTTCTCCTTATTTGGGACAGGTTTTATACTTCATCTTTCTCAGTCACTCTCCATGCTGCAGTGAATTGTCAGTGTATAATTGCTCCACTAGATTTGTATTTCTAGTCTGTGTTTGCATGCAGATATACCTTTAACTTACTGCTTTCCACATTAGGCCAAGTTTATCATTGTGTGTTCTTTCTTTTGTTTTCTTGTCCGTGCTTTCTGCTAATCTTAGCGTGTCTTGTTTTTGTCTTTAATTTCCCCGCGATTGACTGCGTTGACATTTTGTTAATAAACCCAACGCTAGTCTTCTGTCCATCTCATTCTTCATACGGTTTAGCAGGGAAAGGAGAAACTGTGGAATGCATGTGAACAGTGTCTGAGCCAACGATAAATTAAAATAGGAGCATCTGCCTCCAGAGCAAAAAAAAACCCCCTAATTTTGCTGATACCAAGAACACCAGAACATGTATTTTTTTAGGTGACACTGACTAGTGGAAAATCCTTATTAAAATTCAATATATGTGCTACTCATATACATCTATCAGAGACCTAACTAACTGGTGATAACTGACAATTTCAATAACCTTGGCAGTCTTATACTTTTGAGTTTTTAGACTAAATTACAAATCAATTTTTCACAAGCAGACAAAATGTGCACACTCATTTTCTAAAAGCTTTCTTTCCTTTGGACATATAGCATGCCATGACAGTTTTCTGTTGCAATGGTAATGTATTTCCTTGACTTATGTATTCTCTAAAATTTTATGAGTTTAGACACCATGTGGGTGCAATATAAGACGAGGCTGCAAGCGACAAGAGAACTGAGGTTGAGGTTCTGGATTGCTTCTTCTTTAAGATAGAAGACTAGATTCCACGTTGAGGAGCAGAGGTTGGAAATATGGCAGTAAGGAACAGGGAGGAGGTGGGATGTTGGTGGGGTGTGAAAACTTTGTCACAGAAAATGGAATTTAATGATAGAAAGTCCTAGCTCCAAAAAATGTTTGCTAAAAAAATTATTCTAAAGTGTTTTTCCTTTTTTTCCCAAAAGCAAGAGACAGTTCGCAGCGACAGTTGATACATTTTTACTCTGTAGTTTTAGTCACAGGCATTTCCTTTATACCTTGCCAATACCAATACCCATTTTAAGTCAGAGAGCTAACTCCTGCAGCAACAGGGCCCTCTGTGCAGAGTCAATAAATTTTCCTTTCCACAATTTGAAAAGCGTATCTTTAGGGAAAAACTCAGAATACTTGAGTATCTATTAACCTGCTGTGCTACCTGTAAGCAGCTGGTGGAGATTGCAATCCTGTTTTTATCCTATTTTTTGACAACGTTCCAGGTAGTGTCCATTTTCTTTCAACTGTTTGCCCTCTGGAGAAAAAGGCTTCCCAATGTCCATGGTGGAATTATATAGTCCTTTGGCCAGGGGCTGGAAATGGGGCAAAAATCTACATTTTATCTTAGTCTATATTTGGAGCATAAACTCTATTAGGTTTCTGAGAATGGTGGAATTATGCATGCTCTCTCAGTATGACCCTCAGGCTGGCCTGCTCAGTGCGGCTGAAAAGATTGCGACCCGTGCAGTGGTGTGTATGCAGTGAGTGCTGCTCTATGAGTTGCACTGCAGCCCCATCATCTTAAAGGATGTGACAGATTGAGAAGAGAATGTCATGTGACAGAGGCAAGTTGAATCAGAACATTTTTGCTGTGGGGCTCAAGTGATGAAAAAACATCAACAGATGATGCAAAGAGGGATGAATAGTGAGGTTTTATACTCTAAGCAATGATACCTTCTCTTACAAAGATTTCAAAAGTATAATTGTTATTCCCCTGTTTTAGCAAACTTTTGCTTTTGATGCTTGAGTGCGGGCCTGAAGACAAACCCAAAACCTGAGGAAATTAACTTCAGGGTTCAAGTTCACAAGATTACCTCTATGAACTCAAACTTATTTCAAAAGCAAACTGCACTTATAATGGCTCAAACATATACTTGCAATGATGTTGCAAAGACATACAGCTGAAATATGAAATACATGTCACAAAACATCATGTACATCATGGTATTCTGTTTTTCTAAGGTTTGATAAGTTGGAGCAGAAAAAATAAACTTAAAACAGCCAGAATTAGTCAATGTATTGACAATATCAACAATATGTTTATAAAGACAAGCTATGACAAAATGCATTCATGTGGTCCGCTCTTAGATGCAATGCTTTCTTTGCGTAAAATCTTTTGATATTTGTGTGATTGGTTCAGAAATGTGACCTCCTACAAGTTTCAAAGCAGGCTTGGTTCACATTCTGAACTAGCTTTTTGATGTAGTACATGCCAAGAATGTGAATATATTTGGTGGAGACAGGAATACACGAATGAACAGTCAACAGTGTCAATAAACATATCAGCTAAAACACTAAGCTAAAGCAGTATGGAACTGCGTTACTTCTCCAAAAGGGATATTCCACTCAAAAGGGGTTTTTTTATTTGCTGTTACTGTGAATTGTCTGCAAACTTTTGGCCTTGTCTGATTTGATTCTCAAACCACCTCAGGGCCATGAAGTGGTATAAAGCCATGATAAACCAGAGAGCAAGGAAGCAGAGCTGAACACAACCAATTATGTTCAGTCCAAAGCTCAAGAGGGACTTGGGGAACCTCCTTTCCCCTGACCTCAACCTGTATCAAGAAATAATTTTGCTGCCAAGGATATAGAGGGGCATTTTGTTGGACATAATCTATCTATCTATCCGTCTGTCTGTCTGCTTGTCTGTCTGCCTGCCTATCTATCTATCTGTCTATCTGTCTATCTTTATGTAAATCTATGTATCTATATGTCTATCTGTCTGTCTGTCTGTCTATCAATCTCTCTGTCTGTCTGTCTATGTATCTATATGTCTGTCTATTTATCTTTCTTTCTTTCTTTCTTCTCCCATTCACTGTCTCCTTTCCCTCTTCTTCTTTCTCTCTTCCTTCTTTCATTCCTGCCTCTGAAGATCATTGCAAATGAAAATGGGTCAAGGAGAGTTTTTGCAGCTTAATGCCACAGACTTGTGAGGAATAAGCATGGAATAGTTTATAGTTCATGTCTTCAGCCAAAAACTGACAGTTTCCTTAGTCCCTCGCTTTGGGACACTGCACTCTTTTAGTGTTTTCAGAAGATGCCTTTCACAGTGTAATACAAGTCTGTGTGGAAACTATACTTTTTACAAAATCATTTTACATCAAAACTCAGTGTAAAATGGCAGGACAGTTACCTCTCATTGTATATACTTCTGCAAAGTAAACTGTATTAAATAGTTTTTTAATAATTATAAATTATAAAAAAGACTAATAATGATGAAGATGATGATAACAAAACAATACCTACTATTACTGCCATTGTCATTGTTATAAATACGATATTTTCAACAGCTACTCTAGCATTGTATGAGAAAAAAGACGGTACAATACAATAGGATTCCACCAGAGAGTAGTTAAGAGAGAAAGAAGATTACACTAAAAATAATTTTGACATTTAATTGTAGCAGAAGATACCTTTTTGGAAAAGAAATGAGGAAAAGAGGAAACATAAGGAGTAGCTGGGTTAAGTCAAAATATAACATGCATATTTCATTGCTGAAGAAAACATTTGTATCCTCTGCAAAGTTAAGAATAACCCAGTCTAGTGGAAAAATGCATAGGGTTTAAGGGCTTAACACTCCACACAGTAATACGAAAACGAAAAGCACCATGCAAAGAATGGAAATGCAAGGCAATGTAAGGATATATCAAGAGTAAAGATGTAAGAAAAGCTGCAGATCTCTCAAAGTTGATGAATACACTGGTGTTCAGGAACAACAGATGCAACAAACAGCTGAAATCAGACCACTGAGTCTGTGATCTTTTCCTCTTTAGGCAGTGAAACTTTTAGACCACAAGGAACAGCTGACTGATATTTTCTTCTATTGTACAATTACTTTAATTGCAAATACTTTTCAAATGGCATCCATACCACAAACATTAAACTTCATCAGTCATGCTTATTCATTTTTAAGAGTGAGTCAGAAAGGCTACAAGTCAGTTCAGCATACTCCCAAACTCTAATTACTAGTTTTTAGTCTATTAGAATATATTAAAAAAAAAAAAAACATTTAAGGTTTTTCTATCCTTTTATTAGAAGGTTTTTTAATCCTTTTGTTTTGAAATTTCGTTGCTTTGTGGGTGCATACAGCACACAGTGCTATATGTCTCAGGTGTTTTTTACGGGACAAAACTGATCTGTAGTTCATATGACTGCGACTCATCACTATTTTGATTCTGCAAGGTTACTATATTGTTGACTTCCAGAGAAAAGCCATTCAAAGTTTATTATAGGCTCTCTAGTCAAGGTTCCTGTGACCAAAAATGTCCTCAGCTGTGGAGCACTGGAAACTGTGACTCTGGTAGGACTTCCAATCTGTTGAGCAAGAGCCCAAGTCAAGAATCATATGGTAGCTCCCCATTCTACAGAGTCCTTTTCCATGATCTTTATGGACTAGTAAATGATGACAGGGGCAAGGCCATGATTATCTGGCAGCTCATAGCTGCAACCAAGTACATAGTCAGTTTAATGATCAGTTGCTGGGCTATTGGAAAAAGAAAAGGTCTTCAGTAATGGCACCCATGACTGAGCAGTACTTTTTAGGGTCTGGTGTGAAACCTGGTCAGTGGCCTGAAACAAACAAAAAAAAAACAGTCAAGGTTTCCGAGGAATCAAAAAAATCACATGATGGATGCATTTTGCCCCAAAAGATGGTTTCTGACGTCATACAGGTCTGACATAGAGATTTTAGTTGGGCTATGACAAGCATGGATCACTACTGACCATTAAGTGACTATTGCCTTGTTTGTTCCACCATGTCTGTTAATACAAAAGAGAAGAATGTAATCAAATCCTAGTCTCCCTGAAAGTATCCCAGTAACATTACCAAATTTTGAGAGGCGCTTCAGAAGCAAAAACACAGTCTGACAAAGTGATGCATAACTCAAAGCTAAAGCTGTTGTTCAATACACAGTGAGGGAAACTGAAAGTAAATGGTAGTCTGAAGCTTCATCATCTTGCCAACTCAGGTAATGCTGGAGGCTTATTCACTGGCCACTGTGGGATGTATTTAAATTACAGGTTTTAGTGAGAAATCTGGTCTGCATTCTGGACTAACATGAGCATCTAGACCTGGCATTTGTTCAGTTGGAGTGAAGCAAGTGTCTTTTTACTGATTATCCCAAAATATTCTAGCCTGTGCAGTAAAATATTGCTGAACTATTATGTCAAATGTTAAGAGATTAAGCACAAGTATCTAAGGATTGTGACAGATCACTTCCTGTCTTTAATAATGTCCTCTTTGTATTGCAATGAAGACAAAATCCTTGCTGAAATATTTAATTTTAGAGCTACTTGGGATCAGTAATTCTTTATCAACCATGAACTGACAACTTTTCTATGCCACCAGCATTTATGTTGATATCTAATGCATAGAAAGCATGTATGTAATAATGTGATGAATGAGTACATTACTGCTTTTTGGTTCCTTTTCCGATTTGAAGAGTATTTGAAAATATTAATCTGATCTCCTGGATAAGAATAAATCATTAATCAATGCAGAAAATCATTCTTACCACTTTGTGGGACAGACTGGATCACTAACAGTAAGCTCTTGTCATCAGAGACACTATATGGACAAAAGGACGCCCGACCATTACACCAACAGGCACTTTACTGACCTTGCATTTAAATACAGCACAGGTTTTGTCCTCACATTATTGCCAGTGGAAGTTTGGAGTTCTCCAGCTATGGAATCAGCAGAGCGTTGGAGACTTTTATGCACCATAGACCTTAGCAGTAGTTGACCCTGCTCTGTGACTTTACGACCCTGCTCTTCCGCCTTGTGGCTGAGTAGCTGTTGTTCCTAAACACTTCCACCTTCCAGTAATACCACTTACAGTCGACTGTGGAATATCCAGCAGGGATGAAATCTCATGCGCCATCTTATTGCAAAGGTGGCATCCTATCACGGTATCACGCTTGAAGTCACTGAGTCACTGAGCTCTTTAGGATGACCCATTTAACAATTCAACAATTCAGAAGTGTGTCCTAATACTTTTGTCCATATAGGGTAAGAGATGTATGCATACAGGCTTACTGATGCATCAGCATCAGCTTAGTTAAATGAACTGCGATTCCACTGTAAGATGGATTGCTGAGCTGATAAGAGAACAAAACCAATTGCTCAGTTCAATTCTTTATACAGGATAGAGAGAAAACAGCAGACAGCATAAACAGTGTAATAAAAACACCCAGTAAAATCTCATCCAGCTAGGAGGCGCTAGCATTACGAAAAAAAAAAAGCAGCAACAAAGTGAGAGAAAACATGCCATCCAGGTGTGTTTGGCACTGGCTCACACTGTATTAAGTGTGCTGATCATACAGTGGCTCTATCATCTCAACATCCATTAAAAGGACTTACGAGACAGACAATATGAAATGTAAATATTTAAACTCTTCAAAAATTGTCAACGCATAATAGAATAACAAGAAAGAAGAATCACAATCACAATAGCAGTATCAACACTTGTCCTTACTGGAAAGTTTTTTGCAGGGGATAATGTAAAGTGTGTTTCTTATAAAAATTAAATTTGATGGAAACAAGCTTCCAGAATATTAGTGATCAGCGGGGATGATACAAATTACTATGGGGCGCTGTTTGTGAAAAAAGCTTCACAAATTTAGAGGTGTCATTTTTTCATCATTTAGCGCGATGTTCACACAATTTTCACACATTTAATGCTAAATGTATTAAAAAAACAGTGTTACGTTTTGGTACATTTTCATGCTGCGTAATTGTTAAATGTTACATTTAAATGTTAAATCTAAATCTAAATGTTAAATCTAAATCTAAAAGTTAAATGTTAAATCTAAATGTTGAATCTAAATCTAAATGTTAAATGTTAAATCTAAATGTTAAATCTAAATCTAAATGTTAAATGTTAAATCTAAATGTTAAATCTAAATCTAAATCATAAATTACAAGCCAAATTAAACAATGAAGGAAGAAATAAGGTTCAGCTCTCAATTACGAGGTAAAAGATGTTCCTGTACATTTTGAAGTTTTCAAGAGGAGTTTGTTCATCATTTGACAATACATTCTTTATATCTGTGTCATGCCTCCTTCTGTACTACCTTAATAGAACTGGATGTCAGTGCCCTTGTAATTACCTGCACCTGTGCTTCACATCTGCTGTTCACCATGGCCAGACTCTATAACACATTTAGACACTTCTAAATAAGTGTTTACAACTGTGCCCTGTCCTCTCCATTTTCTTAGACTCTTTATTCTAGACAATATTTTGGGCTAAAGCAATTTGCCATTTGAATCTGATTTTGGCTTTCCTGATTATGATACCTATTTTATTGAAAAATTAGGAATGATTTGTTGGTATAAACCGTAATTCATCTCTTAATCCTCTTTTCATCGTTATGTTTAGCTAATTTTTTTATTAACTATGCATTTTCCAGTACTTGGTCCAGTTAAATGGTCAAAGTCTTTGAGATCCAAATGACTCTAATATATGGTGCTGGACAGATCTAATTAACGAAGCGATCCTTATCCTTATGTTTCCAAAAATGTATTGTACTACCCTTTCACTCCCTACACACTGAGATATGCACAAGCACAATCACAGCCTGTGCCACCCAATTTGTCCAGAGAAAGAGAACTAATTCTCAAGCCTTGATCAAATCAAGCCTTCTCTCTGGTGTCCTGTGTCAGAGAGGCAGTTATTTTAATCCTGCTTCCACCACCTTAATATAGACAATACCCGATGAATTCAATGCAGCAAGCATGCTACACATCTAAACAAAGCAACAGCTATTCAAACAGCACCAGAAAGACATGCACGCTAGAAAAGGGGTGAGCGAAGATTAAACAAACATCTGTTGGAATTGATAAGCCAGTAAAACAAATTAGAAAGGAAACATCACTGTAATTAATCAAATTGCTTCACCGTTCTTATGTGTATTATATATGGACACACACACATATATATA
>JBBIGA010000126.1:7335083-7352793 GCA_037576975.1 Alestes dentex
AACATATTCATCTATGCGTAATAAATCATGTGCATTATTCATCTATGCATAGGAAAGCTTATTCATTCATATATCTCTGATAAACAAGAAACCTTATTCATTACTGTAAAATGAATCTTCAGATTCATTTCAGACATTCAGATACTCACTCTGAGTCAGTTCAGGATCCATGCCCCCTTTTTGTCAGGTCCCGGTGTGGTCAGCAGTCCCTTGGATGCCTATGGTGTAGGATCCTGTTCATGACACCAAAATGTCAGAAAAAAAGATGTTATTCTAATAAAAATCAATAAATGAATCTCAGAGAGTTTAATCAAGTAACCTTTATTCAACACCAGGAAAATTAAGCGAGCAGAGGCATTTCCATCATAAAATCTCAGTTGAAACATTCTCACGTGGAGAAAGAAAATTCAGATATTAGATGGCTGCAGCAACAATCACAGCCAACACTGAAAGCATACCACCAGTTGGGAGGGGTGATGGCCACAGTGCCTCCACTTCAAGTTGAAGTTTCAGGATACCCAACAGTGATACTGCCCAAATGGGAACTTTGTATCCAGTACCGAAGAAGGTTAAAGGAAAAAATATATATAAAATTGATGTTGAAGAGATACATGTCAGATAAAAAAAGTACAAGAAGACATAACAAGCAAACAAGCCAAAAACAGACTCCATATTTATACAGTTCAGGTTCTGATGAAAGAGGAATCTTTGACAGTAGTTCAGCACATAGAAAGGGGCAAAAGGGGATGTTTCCAATGGTGGAGTTTGTGAGCTCAAATAGAGGTGGTGCGGGCCAACCAGACATAGTCCTGGTTCATAAACATATGAAGCTCAAAGAAATGAAGGAACTACTGTCTCACTGCAACACTGGTCAAAAGTTCAAAGAACAGTTAAGGGGGATGGTGGCATAGGTGAGGCCCACTGCAGAAGTGACACACATCATGTCCATAAAGATGGGATTGGACTGTCAAGCATAATAAGATGGTGTCAATTGACAAGAAAATGGTGACTATAGCACTGACTAAGATTCCTGATTTCAGAACAAGCTGTATCACATGTCTCCATATCTCATTTAAATCTTTCCAGCTCAAACAGATTTCAGCCAAATTACAACAGTCAAACAGAACAAAGGTGAAGTGTATCAAGAAAACATTATTAACCAGGTGGATCAATACAGTGATGAGGTACGAAGAACAGACGGATACAACAGATGCTAATTCATGGTCTAATAATACCACTGTGATCTGTGAAACTACAACACTGGAGGAAATCTTTTGTCATTGTCAACAGTGAAAGACAAGTGAAGGGAAAGAAAAAAAAGGAAGAAGCAGCAAACCAGCATGTGTTTGCACAGATAGGATGAGAAAGAAGTGATTCAGTGCTCCATGGGCAAGGTTGAGGAGAGGAATGGGATTTAAAGGCCCATAACCTGAAGGATCATAAGTTTGCTACATCTGCAACCTGAAAGGCCAACTTGCAAGAGCTTGTCCTAACACTGTTAACCACATTGCACAGCTTATTGGAGTAATATCTCCCCAAGTTTCGGTACGTTTACATCTGCCAAAAGCCAGGTCACATTTCAAAGTCCTGCCTGCTTAACAAGCAACCATGAAGTCTCCTGAGGATGCGATTTAAAATCTTCAAATGTTCACAGCACATTTAACAACCATAATGTTGATGGTGAAAGGTAGACCCATCACTATGTTAGTTAACACAGGACGCTTTAGATGCACCTTATCTGTTCCGAAAGAGTCTTTCCTGAGAATGAAATATTTAACTGCCACGGTTTTCGCTAAAAAACCTAATGTACGCCCAGTAACAGAGCCATTGTCTAATACCCCAAAACTTGGAAAACATTCTCATTGTCATTTACATTAATCCCTGTTTGTCCATTGCATTTAACAAGAAGAAAAACAGCAAAATATGATGATGACCATTATTAGACATCATCTACAACTGCTGGATATTTGCTCAACACCAGACTTCAGTGGACACCAGAAGCTGAAGATGCATCTGAAAACCTTTTTTTCTTGCCATTGATTTGAAGACTGGCTTCTCATCTAGTGTGTTGTTACAAACTTATGGGGATGAAAACAGACCCATTGCCTGTTTTTCACAAAGGCTCACTTCCGCCATTAGGAGAATGCCCCTGTGTTTACAAGCAGTAGCTGCCATCTTTTGTAGCTTATAAACCTCTTACATTTATTGTTCCACATGTTGTTTCATACATTTGAAGGCTAAAACATGTTACATCTTCCGCTATGCTTCATTTTCATCATATGTTCTTGTCCATTATGCATGTTACTCTGCAACAGTATAATGTTCTGAACTCTGTCACTTTTTTGCCTACTGTCGAGGTTGGTAGACGTCATGATTTCATGATTGTCTTAGGACAATCAGTGCTCAAGTTACTACAAGACAGGATCCTTCTGTCATCTCTTTACTGTCTGCACTTCGGACGGTTCCACAACTATACAAAACAGGACTATTTGTGTAGAATATGCCTGACAATGACATCGTTGAAAGTGCCCATACTCATAGGTACTCAAAAGTAATGCTCACACTGACGCAGCAACCAAATCTGCTAGAGGTTCTGTCTCAACTTATGTCACCATATCTACCTCTTGTGTTTTGGATTCACCACTACTTTTAACTTTTACAGATTTAAAGAGCCACACAACACCAGTGGAGCACCACTAAGTCTAATGGTATTGTGAATGGTCCTTCTGAAGCCATTTTTTCCCTAGATCATCAGACCATGTGTCAGAAGGGGGAATGACCTACAACAAGAAATTTTATATAAATGTGTAGTGTGACAGCAAAACAATACTGGGACAACAATTACAGCAGCAGTAGAGGGTACAAATACAACTTAGTCATACTGAATATGTTCTCTTAATGGATAGAAGCATTTCTTGTAAACAAGATGACAGAAGATCCAGTGCCAAACACCTTTTACAAAAGAGTGTCCCTGAAAAACTTCCATCAGAAAAAGGCAGATGCTGTTTAAATACAACATAAGACAAATGTTGAACAGTTCCCCTTACAATCCTCAGTCAGGAGGAGCAATAGAGAGATCTAATTTAAATCTTTTCAATCTAAACTAACTAAAGTGACAGCAAAAAAAGGTTTGGACTGGGATTCTTGTATGTCAGTGGTGTTTATGCATTTGAGAGGAATAGCACACAATACAACAAGACTGACACCACACCACCTTTTGATGGGGAGACTAAACAATTTTCCTTATAAACTAATGTTTTTTAAAAGAGGTTTTGGTTTCACAAGGACAATCTAACATATTCTCTAAAAGGGGGAATTTTGGATACTTTGATAACTATTGTCACTTAATATGTATCATATTTACTCATATCATTGTTATGCAAGTAACTTGTTTAATATTAACATTTTGTGAGGGCTGGCTCGTTTCAGCCACGCCCACTTCGGAGCCCGTCATCCGAGTACTAGGAGGTATACAGTTCTGGGCATGAGCTGGTGATGTCAGAGGGTGGTGTGTGTGGGTGTGTGTGTGGTCGTTGGGTGCCTAGACAACCCAGGTGTGGATAAGGAGCTTCATTAGCTCAGATATGGGTTGCCAGGTAACTCACGACAAGTCCACCAGTCTCGTGTAAAGCTGAAATGTTCTGTTTATTGTCTATGTCATATGATTGGTTGTTCATGTGAGTGTGTAGGTAGAAATACCAGCCGAAACCTCGGCTCACCCATCTAGTTCAGGGGAAATCGTTGTGCGATCACCCATCTAGTTCAGGGGAAGCCTTCCCTGAACCTCAAGAAACAGTATTGAAGCTCTGGGCAGTGAGTTTTCATCTTGTGGGATGTGCATTCAGTAACAAGGGAGTCAAAAATGGTTGGAGAGAGAATCACGGACTGATTTGTTAACTGTACCTACTCACTCTGAGCTTTCTTCCTTGTGGCATTGGGGAGAGAGTAATGCCAGCCTAGCCAGTCTGCTGGAACCATCATCTGGCTGATCACTGGACTATTAACTGTATGCTTTGTCTCAACACTCTATCCTATCCCACAGGCATGAAAACGAGGACGCCAATCAGGCGTGTGACCTCCACCAGTGTGGAGCATAAACAGTATTTAAGCCTCTTAAGACAGAGGGCTTGGGGAAGCTGCAGAGGAATCAGTTCGGAATCAGCGCTTTTGTCCTGCATGCTTGAAGCGCTGGGGCATGAAGAAAAGTTCACCTGCCCAGTGTATTTGAGTTCTAGTTTGTTCTGTGTACTCTGGAAGGAACACCCTCGGGTCTCAATTGTGAATCTCACTTCCAGAACTTTGTTTGTATTGCGTTTGCCTTCCAGGTGAAAAAAGGAATCTTGGTTTGTCACTAAAACTCATTTGGTCTCAATACCCTGTTTCCTCCTAGTGCGTCCTTCCCATGCAAACATGATGATGACCACGCCCACTCCTTGGATGCCTCACAAGTGCCCCTGCCCCCAGAGGGGGAACACCTCTTCCAACAGGTCACGAGTCATCAAGCCCAGCTCGAGCATCTCACGACCAGGATGAGGGAGTTGTCAGATCGAGCCCTCCCACCTCCGGCCCCAATCACGGCCACATTTGTAAAAGCTCCACGGCACGTTTCCTTACCAGAGAGGTATGGAGGGGAGCCTGCGGCATGTTGGAACTTTTTATTGGCATATGATTTATATTTTTCAGAGTACCCAGAGATCACGCCTCAGCAGAAGGTGTCAGTGTTAACACAGAGGTTGACTGGGAAAGCTCAAGACTGGACCATGGCTGTTTGGAAGAGTGGGGGCATGGGGATCCCGCAGTACACAGACTTTCTGGCTAAGTTTAAGGCAGCCTTTGATTACCCCGACCACGGGAAGTCCAGCCGCGCCCACCTGCTCCAGTTGCGATAAGGGGCGCAGCCCATCGCAGACTACGCAGTGGATTTCAGAATCCTGGCAGCTGAGAGGGAGTGGAATGACTCCGCACTGATTGCAGCCTATCGGAAAGGGTTAAGTCCCACTCTGCAAACGGAGTTAGCATGCAGAGCTGAGGTACTCAGCCTAAACCAGCTCATTATACTTAGTATTAAATTAGACCAACAGCTAAGAGGAAAGACTCCAGTGGTGGGCACAAAAGGGATCAAAACAGCTGCTCAGGTGGCAACAGTGGCTACCCCAAGCCAAGATTCAACTACTCCGGAGCCGATGGAGATAGGAAACCAGCTATCACATTAAGAGCGGAGTAGAAGAAGATGGGAAGGGCTGTGTTTGTACTGTGGGGGAAAAGGGCATTTAGTGGCTTCCTGCCCCCTTCCCCTACCTAAGGTCCTGCCTTTCTCATTGACTCTTTCTACTACCTCTGCCAATAATTTACGCAAGATTGCCTTGTCAATGTCTGTTAATTGGCCATTTTCTGTGTCTGCATTGATAGATTCAGTGCCGGCTGGCAGTTTCGTGTCCAGAGCGATGGTGGTTTCGTTTGGACTCCCAGTGGAGAAGCTGCCAGAACTCATCCCTTGTGCATGCCCTGGATTGTCATTTAATAGCAGGCAGGGCAGTGGATTGGCAAACCAAACCTTTAACTCTCAGGATAGATCCAGGTCATTCAGAGAGTATAAAACTTTGTGTTAGAGCACATGGATCCTCTGCTGGGTCTACCCTGACTGAAAACCGACAACCCACAGCTAGATTGGGGCACGGCGAATACAGTGGGGCCCAAACTGCTCAACCCACTGTAGTACTATGTATGTGGGGAACACCTCTGTGGAAAGCCCGCTAGCCAAAATGTCCGTTCAAATTCCCTCACCATACCGTGATCTAGCTAAGGTGTTTAGCACCTCCAGGGCCGCTCGCTTCTTTCTGCACCGGCCCTGGGACTGTGCGATAGACCTCCTGCTGGGGAACGAGCCCCCTCGCTCTTGGGTGTACCCTCTTTCAGAGAGAGAGGCGAGAGCGATGGAGGAATATATTACCGAGGCGCTCCGGGAAGGGGTATATCCAGCGGTCCCGGTCTGCGAGCTTCTTTTTTATAGAGAAGAAGGATGGGGGCCTCTGGCCATGCATAGACTACTGTGGGCTCATTGCTATCACGATTAAATACCCTCACCCTCTTCCTCTCTTCCCCCCAGCCATCAAGCAGCTCCGTGGGGCGAGCATATTTACTAAGCTCGACCTACGGAGCGCATATAACCTTGTGTGCATTAGGGCAGGCGATGAATGGAAGACAGCGTTTAGCACCACCTTCAGCCATTTCCACTATTTGGTAATGCCATATGGCTTGGCAAACGCAGCGTCATGCTTCCAAGCCTTTATGAACGACATGTTCCGAGACTGGCTACACCAGTTTGTGATCGTCTATTTGGACGACATCTTGATATATTTAAAACATGCAAAGAAACACATCGCTCATGTCCGCGCAGTCCTTCGTTGCCTGCTCGCGCACAAGTTTTTCATGAAAGCCGAGAAATGTGAGATTCATGTTCGTGAAATCGCATTTCTCGGTTATCAGATATCACTGGGGGGCGTGGCAATGGATGACAGCAAGGTAAGAGCGGTGACGGAGTGGCCAGAGCACACTACAGTGAAGGAACTGCAAAGTTTCTTAGGATTCGCAAATTTTTACAGGCAATTTATTAAAAACTTTAGTACTGTGGCAGCGCTGCTCACTAGCCTCCTAAAAGGAAAACCTAAATAACTAAGGGTGATGCAAGCCGCAAAAGAGGCTTTTGTGCGTTTAAAGGGGGTGTTCACCTCGGCTCCGGGTGTAAAGTTGCCGGACCCGGCGAAACCGCTTGTAGTCAAGGTAGACGCCTCCGAGGTAGGGTTGGGAGCAGTGCAGTCCCAGTACTATGAGGCCCCTCACAAACTACACCCATGCGCCATCTTTTCGAGAAAGCTCACGGACGTAGAGAGAAACTATGACATCACCAGCCGAGAACTGCTGGCGGTCAAAGCTGCGTTAGAGGAGTGGCATCACTGGTTGGAGGGGGCCAGATACCCCTTCACTGTGTACACGGACCACCGGAACCTAGAATATATCCAAAAGGTAAAACAACTCTGCCCTCGACAGGTGCGGTGGGCCCTGTTTTTCAGTAGATTTCACTACACTATAACATATCGCTCTGGATCATGGAATGGCAAGGCAGGTGCCTTATCCAGGCATTTCCCCATTCCAGAACAAATAGACAGGAACGAACCTATTATTCCATCTGAGCTCGTGGTAGCTCCCATCACTTGGGACCTTGATACTGAAATCGAGCGACTCAACTCAGAGGGGCTTGTTCCCCAAGTGTGTCCTGTAAACAGAAAAAAAAGTGCATCCTGGCATCCACGGAATTGTCAAGGTATTGAGTCGTAGGTACTGGTGGTCTTCGTTGAGGGCAGATGTGGACAGGACCATGAGGTCTTGTTCCGTGTGCGCAATCTCCAAGACACCAAGTCAATTGCCTACCAGAAATTAATGCCCCTACTGATACAGCAGAGGCCGTGGTCCCACATAGCAGTGGACTTTGTGACGGACCTTCCGGTATCCAAACGGCACACGGTGGTACTGGTGGTCGTGGACCGGTTTTCGAAGGGGGTCTGGCTCCTGCCATTTAGTTCTTCTCCCTCTGCCCTGGAAGTAGCAGAGGCACTTTTTCAGGCTGTTTTTGCCCCAGAGAGGACATCCTCTCTGACCGAGGTCCCCAATTCATTTCTCAGGTTTGAAATGTTGCCCAGAACTTGTTACGTCACTCCGCGACTGGTCTAACGTCAACCCCCACTCTGTCTTTGGGATGGAGCGTCCACAGATGTGCCAGAAGTTGATCGCTGGTACCATATGGCGGAGTGGGTGTGGGAAAGCGCGCACACATCCATCAGCAGGGCGGTTAGACTTTTGAATGAAAATATCATCACGTAAGTACTTGGGTCCATATGAGATGTGAAACAGGTGAACCCTGTCACATATGAATTAAAATTACTCCCACAAATGCAGGTGCATCCTGTTTTTCACGTCTCTCTTCTTAAACCAGCAGTGACAGGACCGTTGGACATAGGAGAGGTGGAGCCCACTCCCCCGGGGCGATCAAGGTGGAGGGAGCCCTGGCATACAGAGTAAAACAACTTCTGGACTCTCGAAGATGTCGAGGGGGCCTCCAGTACTTAGCAGACTGGGAGGGGTACGGACCCGAGGAGAGGAGCTGGGTCTCAGCATTGCAAGTTTTAAGTCAGGAACTAGTAGACTGTGGACGTCCTCGTACGGCTTCAAGGAGGGTCAGGGTTTTCCCTCGCCCCTTCCTAGAAGCTGGTCCTGGGGGGGGGGGGGTACTGTGTGGGCTGGCTCGGTTCAGCCATGCCCACTTCGGAGCCCATCATCCAAATACTAGGAGGTACACAGTTCTGGGCATGAGCTGGTGATATCAGAGGGTGATGCGTGTGGGTGTGTGTGGTCGTTGCGTGCCTAGACAACCCAGAGCTTCATTAGCTCAGGAGGTTTATTAGCTCAGATCTGGGTTGCTAGGTAACTCACGACAAGTCCACCGGTCTCGTGTAAAGGTTAAATGTTCTGTTTATTGTCCCTGTCATATGATTGTTTGTTCATGTGAGTGTGTAGGTAGAAATACCAGCCGAAACCTTGAATCGTTGTGTGGTCACCCATCTAGTTCAGGGGAAGCCTTCTCTGAACCTCAAGAAACAGTACTGAAGCTCTGGGCAATGAGTTTTCGTCTTGTGGGATGTGCATTCAGTAACAAGGGAGCCAAAAGTGGTTGGAGAGAGAATCACGGACTGATTTGTGAACTGTACATACTCGCTCTGAGCTTTCTTCCTAGTGACAGTGGAACAGTCATCTGGCTGATCACTGTGACTATTAACTGTGTACTTGGTCTCAACACTCTGTCCTATCCCACAGGCGTGAAAACGAGGGCGCCAATCAGGCGTGTGACCTCCACCAGTGTGGAGCATAAACAGTATTTAAGCCTCTGAAGACTTGGGGAAGCTGCAGAGGAATCAGTTCAGAATCAGTGCTTGCATCCTGCATGCTGGAAGTGCTGGGGCATGAAGAAAAGTTCACCTGCCCAGTGTATTTGAGTTCTAGTTTGTTCTGTGTACTTTGGAAGGAACACCCTTGGGTCTTGATTGTGAATCTCACTTCCAGAACTTTGTTTGTTTTGCGTTTGCCTTCTGGGCAAAAAAGGGAATCATGGTTTGTCATTAAAACTCATTTGTTCTCAATACCCTGTTTCCTCCTAGTGCGTCCTTCCCGTGCAAACATGATACATTTTAGCTTGAGGCAAGAGTGTGAGAATCAAACACATTACCAGATTTCTGTGCACACGTACATGTCAGCAACCTTTCCAACTTTGGCGTTTTAAGGAATGTAACAACAGTTTACGTATGCTAAACTGCTGAAGCCTGAATAAACACATTTATTTCAATGTGTAGGTCTTTGTGACATCACAAAACACTGAATGGTGAATTGTATGTGTTTAAAAAGAAGCAATGTTTACCTACTACATCAAACTCCGTTTTTTCAAGTAGATCCCCTTTAAATGGTAGATCCCCTAGACACCTAAAGTGCCAGTTTCTCAGACATAGATCAGGTTTTATCCTGCACAAAATGATGCAGTCAGAAGAGCTTTTTTCACTGGAAGTATTTTATACCTTAGGAGTGGGCTCAATCCATGTTAAAGGAACCTCCCTGAAACGTTATACAGTGAGAGGATTACAATCTATGCCTCGGGTCCTACACAGAATTAACGGCATCATCAGTGCTGATGAGGTTAGCATTTTATTCCAAATATCGGAAGCGCTTGATGAGTTGAGATCACAGACCGTGTAATGTTGTTTCAAATGAGTTCCTTTTTCTATTTCTTTGTTGCTGGGCATTTTGGCACTGACACTATAAATCTCCTTGCGACTCTTGCTCCCTTTCTAGTTCCATTTTTGTTTTCTTTGATTCAAAGCTTTAGTAATGATGTTGAATGTCTCCCATCTGCTCCCCTCTTTATGGTTAGCAGTAAAACATTCCTGTCTCTGCAGTGGCTTTGAACCTCGTTGTGCCTATGATCGCACTACACTAATAACCAGATATGTCACCGCAAACTGGGAGGACAAGAATCTGAATTATTCAGTTCAATTCAGGGAAATTGGAAGATTGTGTGTTACAGCACATTTCCATGTAATATGAAACTGTAGAGCTTTTTTTGGTTGCTAGTCAGAAATGAAGTCGTCCTTATTAAAAGGATCTTTTGTAATACGACAGAATATTAGAAATAAATTATGTGTACATATGCTGTCCTAATATTAAGACCCTCAGTTGACAACTACCCTATATGGACAAAAGTATTGGGATGTCTGACCATTACACCAACAGGGCTTTTAATGACATTGCATTAAAATACATAGACTTTAACATGGAGTTGGCCCTCCTTTGTAGCTCTAACAGCTTTACTCTTCTTGGAAGCCTTTCCACAAGATTTTGTGCGTCTGTGTGAATTCGTGTCCATTCATTTATTCGGTATAGTATTTATGAGGTCAGGCACTGATGATTGCAAGCCATGCCACAGTTTTTTAAAATGTATATTCTGTTGATTTAAACATTAATCAGCAGTAGCCCTGCACTGTTTAATTCCTTGTCATTTCAATGAGCTGAATCACCCGCACCAACCATTGGCCATTTCATAAGTGTGTCGCTAAAACATAACGATTTCCCACATTTTACTTTATTTTTTTCATCGTATGTCTAACCGTTTGAGTGTTCAGTCTCACCATTACCCTGGTTATGAACATAAAACAACTGGCTACTGTCTCATCTTTTTGATTTTTAAAGTTTGTCCAAAACCAAGAAGAGCAGGATTTGATGTGTTTGTTAAATACATGTATTTTCATCTCTTACCACATTATAGCATGTTTTGATGTGTTATATTTGATGCAAATTATCTACAAATTTTCATTTTATATAACATCATTGCATGTCATTCCTGAATTTGAGTAGCATGTGCTTGGGAAAATGAAAACTCAAGGATAGAAGTAGGTTACTTCTTACAATTGTATTACACTATATGTCATTTAGTGATTAATACTAATCCATCTTTTCTATTTACTGCTCCAAGTAAAAGTGGAAGCTGTTAGAACATACTCTCCTACATTAAAATGAAACCTATTCAGTTACTTGAGGTCCCCAACATGTTGCTCTCCCACTCATGCTATTGGTCTAAAATAAGCCTATTACAGCAAACTCGCTTTGCAGACTTGTCACGCGGCCCTTTAAAAGAAAAGAACATTCTTCTCATTAGGCCATGGCCTCCTTTTCACGAGTGGATTAGGTTCGGTAATATCAACACCCTGACACCATGCCTTATTCAGCCTCATTCACCAGAGCTCAAGGTTGTTCTGCGGTCAGCTCCATCCATTTTACATGAAACTTTTGCCCCTTCCAAACAATGTTCCACCATGCCTGTAACCAAATGCAGTTTTGTTTTATATTCTTCCAATTCTCTGATTTCCCATGAATAATCAAAAACTGGTGACTACAAGCAAATTTGGTGACCAAAAACAAAAACATAAAAATAATTTAAAAATAGCTTGAGATCAGACTATATATATATATATATATATATATATATATATATTTTTTTTTTTTTTACCAAGATCTGGTTTTGTAGATCTGCGGTTATTTATGTGGCTCCATTAGAATTATAGTCTGTGCTATTGGCTAACGAGGAACCATACAAACAGACTTCCATCATTTGAGCGATTACTGCATCTGTTATAATGACACATATCTATGGATTCTGAATGCTTTGAACTCCGAATTCTTTTGAAACTAAAGGCCAATTTTGCTTAAATTCACTTCAAACCAAATAGTGTAGACCCTTTGGTCTCTGTGCACTTTAAGTACATGATATTAGCTGTAGTGTGCTTTTTATGTTTTACTGTAAATCATTTAATGATCCTTTTAGTACAGCAAGGCTTGTTACAAAACAATAACAAGGACTAATTAATAAAATACCCCCCTTTACTGCTGTACATCAAATAGTTCCGGAATGCATCTCTGACAAAATAAAATATCTTGAGAATTGTGGGGAGGCCTGCTGTAGCATTTTCACATTGTTCTTATGACAGTATGAGCCTTTGGCCCACTAAGCAGCATCCTCATCTCTTTAACCCTAGGGTTTTCTCAGGGAGAAGAGAAGCACAAAACAATGAGAGACATAAGGTGCTTTTGAAATCTCACCATCTCCACTCCTGTTGAATATCAACTTTGCAAGATAATGACTTCATGACAATATACCGATCCAATATTAAGATAGATTTCAGAGGATATTGTCAGTAAGTGATGCAAACAAAATCTGGAGGCAATTTGGCCCATTACAATCACATGATTTATCCAATTTTGGTTTATTGCTTTACTTTTTCCTCTTAAAAAATGGATCTAACAATAATGAATATAACATTCTATTTTCTATTTTCATTTGCTTATCTATGGTTTTCATTGTTGTTGTTTTTATTGTTAGTTTCAGTGCTGTATTAATAAAACTGCCTGTTGCCTTGTACTAAACCAATAAGGGCTCATCTTGTAGGGGTGGAGTGATGAATGTCAGCAAGCGCCTCCAGGGACAGCATGGGCGTCAAAACACAAAGTGAGAGAAACTAGGACAGTCCCCAAGGCAGATTCCCTCATGGCCTGGCTGCATGAAAAGGTGGCTTGAAATAAAGACATGCCAGGAAATGTAGTGCCCATGGGAAAGAGTTTTTTTTTTTTATCAAAAATTCAGCTGGATGCCACTGTGAGAAGCAGCAAAAGGGAATAAACCACACAGTCAAAAGCAATTGTTTCAGCACACCCAAATTCCACCAAATGTGTTGAGCCCTTTTTTCTAGGGTGAACCAGAGTTTAATGTGGCCTCCAAGAGACACCTGGAGTTAATTTTAAATATCAGTTCCTAAAGTTTTTTAGTAAAGTTTTTTTTTTCTTCTATGAATCAATAGTTTCAACAGCTGTTATAAGAAACTATTAACTGAAACTAGAGCCTCTGTTTATTCAAAGCTCTCCAAGATGACTTAATTCAGTGTCATTGGTCTTGTTGCAGTGATAGGTTTCATGGACACCTGCTGACATTTGCAAAATGGCTTCAACAAATAATGGTGGCCAGAAATGAGCTTCACTCAGATCTGACTATCAGTCCTTCTTTATTGAAGTATCTTTTAATGTAACATTTTTCATTATATTCATTACATTTTTTCATTGTTATAAAGCAATTTACCTAACAATTTATCTCAAAAGGAGAATCTTTGAAAAATAATTCCAAAACTTCCTTTTTTATTTCCAGTTTTAAATGGAAAAAAAAAAAAAAAAGATTTTCAGTGATCTCAGACTTTTGGCTACAGCTGTACTTTTTCCAAGTCTTTTCAATATGTATGAGAAGTAAATGGCCATATTTTGTGATTTAATTAAATCTTCTGGACACTGTGAAATCACCTCTTTAGAAAACTAATGCAGTAGCATACTCTAAACAAACATTGCTTGGTTTAAGATATTGCGACTATTAGAACCAAACATTCAAACAAATGTGTGCAATTTATATTGTATTTTGTCATTGTTTTATAAAAGCAATAAGCCACTTGTGGTGGCGTTACAATGATTTTCACAGAAAAGGACGGTAAGAACACTTAGCCACGATAAATACAGAAAAGCAGTGTGTTCAGAATTTAAATGCAAAAATGTGTTTTAACTGCACAGCCTTTGTAAGATATTCATTTTACTTTTTCATTTACACCTGTTATACCACCATCAAGCTACTTAACGCTGTCACGGCGGGTAGTGTGAATGCGGACACACACGAGCAGGACTTAAATAGGTAAGGTTTCTTTAATGAACAAAGGTCACCCGAGTTTAGTTCTTCAAAACAGAAAATCACCAAACGTCTAAAGTGAAAAACTCCGTCTTGGACTGTAAGATTCGTCGGGCTGGGAGGCTGGGAACCCCTTTGCAGTGCTAACTGAAGTTCTAGTGATAGTTCCAAAGTCCACTCTTGCTCCCGCTCAGTGGAGATGACTCCTGCGGGGGGTTCCTCACTCACGCCTGTGACACACACAAAGGGAGAGACAAAGTGAGGCACACAGTCTCTTTTCCTGATGGAGATCGTGGCTGGAGATTCTCGCTACGTTTCATAGGCAGGTGAAGGATCTCGTTCCTCGTAGCAGGCTGGTGGGAAGCATACAGTCTCTGGGGTACTGTTCCCCACGCAGCACAGACTGGAACACACTTGTTACTTTCTTTGTTTTACTAACAAGCACCCTTTACTTGGGAGGAGCATGAGTCCAGATCTTCGTTCCCAGCCGCAACATCCGCGCTTCAAATGCTCACGAAAGGAGTTTGTTGACTACGCAACGAATCCTAGGGTCGACGGGCTTATAAACACAACATACATCCAAAATACCCAATCACACAACGCAGACACTAACACAGGTAATTCAGCTCAGTTAAACTAAACATAAGACAGGTGGACCTGTCATCAGGTACCTAGAAACTCAGCTAATCAGACAACTCAGCTCAGGTGAGTCTCTGAGCTGACTAGGCACCTGACGACAGACACACACACACATACCTATGACGTGTTCAGGGCTGCGACCTAGTACTCAGGGGAGGGGCTACGTTGGGGGCGTAACCGAGGGGAGCCAGACATGACAAACGCCAACAATCAAAGCAGCTCATGAGATTTAAAGAGTTTTTTTTCCAGTGCAAAAGAACACTGACTGTGTGACATAGATGCTAGAAATAGGCCAAAAACCAAATCTCCAATTCAAGAGCACACATGTGTTCACTCATGGCCCAAGTGTCACTACTCAACTAATTCTGTGCTCTCTGCATTCTGGTTTTCCACAAAAAGTCCCTCACACCTTGACATTATTGCCCCGTCTGTTACAGAAAGTAGCACATACGAGGGCATTCTTGAATTCTAATTGATTTCAGCTGGCTCGCCCGTGTCCCCTCTCACACCGCTCTCAGACAAGAGGATCTGCAGTCCCATGGCACTGTTATAATTTATATGGAGAATATTAAACACTAAGCACTATTGATCTTCTGCGCTTTATGTGATGTTCTCCTGCTGGGAATAGCAGCTGAAGCCTTGCTAGGCACTTGTGAGGAGAAAAAGAAATCTGTCAAATGCACAGGATTTTCCCTTTCTCCTACGAAAACTTTACACCAGAATGTCATTTCCTGCATAAGTTCTGCAGAACACAGTGTGCTTAACTTTTTGAATGATTCAAAAGGAAGTTGGGTTACTTAAAAAAATGAAAGGGTTTAGTACCAGTTAGGTTAACATGCAGTAAGGAGAAAATACAAGAATAATGCAAAGAAATAAATAAGTAGGACCATCAGCTCTGCTAAATGTTAAATCATACCTGATTTATCATACCCAAGCTTTAATGACTGTGTGTGTGTTTGTGTGTGTGTGTGTATGGAGGGGGCTGTAAAATAAATGGTCATCCTAATATCACTGTAGGGCTGTTCACATAAGCACTGACAGAGTTCGAATGCTGGCAAATTATCATTTTACTGCTGCTGAGTAAGGTCACTATGCTGATCACATATCCATTCTCATAATAATAGCTTCTTATGCAATAATAGTGTCTCCTCAGTCACACTAAGGAAGGTCAAGTTAATGTAAATACAGTAGAATGAGTCCATTAGCACACAAGCAACTGAAGTAGGGCTCAGCGAGTTCTTGGTGTTTTTTTTTCTCTTCAATATAGTAAACAGGAGAGCTGTTGCAGGATAAGTGCTCAAAGAATCTGAATTTCCCCAAGAGTATCCCTGTGCAATACATTAGAAGTGGAAATGGGTGTAGATTATAGCATAATTAGTCAAGGATTTAGCTTCCATTCAGTCTCCCTCATATTTAGGATTGCCTATAATTCACTCAAAAGTATTGCTTCCTTTGTCACCAGTGTCCTCATTTGACTTGTCCAAATATGAAACAAATCACTCACAACACAAGAATCAGTTTAACATTATCACTATTCTTCTTATGATAATAATTATAACGGATTGCCAAATTCATTCTTTTTCAACCCAAATTGCTTTGTTTGCAATTAAATATGGCTCAAAAAGGATAACATGATTGTAGGTTTTTTCCTATACCTGCATGTATACTCATGTCATCTGCTTTTTGAGAGTTATTTGGCCTTATTTTATAAATGAACAGGATGACAATCTTGAGATATTTATTTTACTCAGGTTTCTTAAAATAGTAAAAATATATTTCAAATCAGCATAGTATTCATCTGCCTGATTACTTACTTTTAAAAGTTGGGCAAAAATCATGTAGCAATGAGAGGAAAATATTTTGCTGCTTGAAACAGGAACAGCCTTTCAGGAATTGTCACACCGTTTTATTCAGCGTGGTGTGACTCTCAGAAGTACAGAGCACTGTTTGAAAAGCAGGCTGAATCGGGGCAGTGGAAGATCACAGCCACTTTGAAAATTTGTAGTGTACAGTTTACAGTCATTCCTCAGAAAACTGAAAAACTGCAAGCAGCCATAGCTGTGCTGGTGCTTTTAATATGCTTTTTTAATGATGATTTTCTTCATAGTTAGGACATGGGTGAGAGTCTTTAAAAAGGAGAGTGGGAGAGTATTATGGAAATATTCTCTTTAAATATGGAAACATGGTGAAGATGCAATGTTTGTAATAACTGTGTGAGGTCCAGGGGCCTGTCCCCAAGCTAACTCAGTCATCACCTTTTTTTTTAGCATAAGGTTACTTGATTGTCAACAGCAGCTGTGTACAAGTACATGGTGTGATGTAACAACGTTTCACCATGGACCACGGTGCGACATGCAACAACATTCAACAGTGTGAAAGTTACAAAAGAAACAACACAGGCAACACAAAAATAGACATGTCAAGAATGTAATGTTAACGTAACGTAACAGCACAGTGTGGATGCTATGTGAACTTTCCAGAATTGCAATATAAGTGTGATTTATGCACAGGAGGCAGTTTTTAACTAAGTGCAAGGGATGGCAGACACAATACAATAAATATACAATATAGCAATGAGACAGTTGTGTGGATGGGCTGTAGATGTGAGACAATATATATATATACACAATATAGCAGTATAACAGAAGTGTGAATGGAATGTAAATCCCAGACCATACAGTAAGTAGACAATACAGCAGTGTAGAAGAAAAGTGGGAAAAGCTTACAGAATTAGTAATATTGTGCAATTCATATAATATTGCATAGAGTGAAGTGCAAAAGGGATGTAAACTTTCCAAAATGAACATAACATATAACATGTCAGCTGATTCTTTGCTTGTCAAATTGCTGTTGCAGAACATGTTGAGTTTACCAGACTTGAGTATATGTATATATATTAGGGCATTAACACAAAAGTTGACTAGTCAACTAGTCGACTTCAGAGGCACAAGTCGATGCCCCCTTAGAGAAGTCGACAAGTCAGGTGTTTTTTTTCTCTCTCTGTGCGCGCTTGTGTACACAATGCAGTCTCTGCCTCTGATTGGCTGACACTGACACGCATTCCTTGCCCAATTATTAAAGTCCCTTCATAAAAATGGCGGTACCGTTGGCATGAGTGGAATAAAAATACAAAACCACAACAAAACGAGAGACACGGCAGCAGGGGAGACAGACACATATAACGTGTGGAGATCCTTCACTCTAGACACACAAACAGCACGGAGACCTGCACAACCTGCAAGTCGGTGTTAAAGTACA
>JBBIGA010000126.1:7355159-7366608 GCA_037576975.1 Alestes dentex
ACTAAATGGAGACAGATGATTCGCTGTGGCGACCCCTGAAGGGTAAAGCCGAAAGAGAAAGAAGAAGAAGAAGTTTGCTATAATGGATGCTGTTGCAGCCCGCAGAGGAAACATCTCCACCCATTTGCTGCAGTAGTCCACCACGACCAGGAGGTGTTCGTTCAGCCAGAAAGACCGAGGAAAGGGCCCCATCAGGTCTACCCCCATCATGTAACCTGGCTCCACCACTGGTGTACTTTGTAGTAGACCGGCCAGCTTACTGATGCGTGGTTTGTGGGTTTGACAAATGGTACAGTTTTTACAATGTTCCCAGATATCGTCACGTATCTCTGGCCAGTACGCTACCTCCAGTAACCTCCTTAGGGTTTTCATCCTCCCCAGATGGCCGCTGAGAGGGTTGTCATGGGCGTACTGGAGGTATTGTGCCCGCAAGGGTGTAGGCCTTCACCTGCTCCGGGGGTTTTCCTGTAGAGGTATTTATTTACAATGCAGAAATGTATCCGGTTGATATCTGGATTTGGACTTTCAGCCTATCTCCACAGTAATTGTAGCTTTTCATCAGTCCTTTGGGCCTTCTCCAACTCACCCCAGTCGCTAGGCAGGTCCCACTTCTGGTCGGCGCTCTGGTGCACGCCCAGGGGCGCACTGATAGTCTCCTCCTCCGAGCAGCGCGAGAGGGCATTGGGCACGGTGTTACACTGGCCTTTTCTGTACTGAACCACATACTCGAAGGCCTGCAGTCTGAGTACCCACCTAGTGAGACGAGAGGATGGGTTGGGATGGTTAAAAACCCAAGTTAGGGCTGCATGGTCCGTTACTATGGTAAATGGCTTACCCTCCAAATACTGCCTCCACTTTTCCACAGCCCACACCACTGCCAGACACTCCTTTTCGGAGGCGGAGTACCTACCCTCAGCCCCTTGGAGTAGCCGTGACGCGTAGGCCACCACATGCTCTCCATCTTCGTGTTCTTGGGTAAGTACTGCCCCCAGGCCCATGTTGCTGGCATCAGTCTGGACTATGAAGGATCGTTGGAAATCAGGCGGTGTCAGAACTGGAGAACTTTGCAGTGCTCGCTTTAGGTTTTCAAAGGCGGCTTGGCATTCTGCTGTCCATCTCCACACTGCTCCTTTTTTCTTCAGGGCGTGCAAAGGAGCAGCACGCTCTGAGAAATGGGGGATGAACCGGTGGTACCAGCCTGAGAGTCCCAAAAAGCGCTGCACTTCCTTGATGTTGCGTGGTACGGGGTAAGACTGTACAGCTTCCACTTTAGCCTGCTCTGTTCTAATCCCCTCCTCTGATATTACATGGCCCAGGAAGGAAAGAGAGCGCTGACACAGGTTACATTTTTTCAGGTTGAGGGTGAGGCCGGCCGCATCAAGCAGGGAGAACACACTCTGTAGGTGGTAGAGGTGAGTGTCGAGGTCTCGGGAATATACTACAATATCGTCAATGTACACAAAACAATATTTACCAATCACTTCAGATAATATGGTGTTCATTAACCTCTGAAATGTGGCTGCGGCATTCTTAAGCCCGACGGAAGCCGCAGGAACTCATACTGGTTGTGTTTAGTGACGAATGCAGTTTTTGGATGCTTTCTGGGCTCATTTCCACCTGCCAGTTTCCACTCCGTAGATCAAGGGTGCTAAAGAAAGCTCCATACAGGGATTCTAAGACCTCATGTACTTGTGGCATGGGAAATCCATCCAGCGGTGTTTTGCTGTTCAGGGCTCGGAAGTCCACGCAGAAGAGGGTTCCCCCGTCCTTCTTCTTCACCAGTACCACTGGTGACGCCCATGGTGAAATGGATGGCCGGATGATCCCTTGAGCCAGCATCTGGCTGATCTCCTCCTCTACTATCTGCTGCTTATGCACAGGTACAGGGTAAGCTTTCTTACGGATGGGGATTTCGTCGGTGTGGATTTGGTTTTTTGATTTGATTTTGATAATTGTGGTATGTCCAATACCGTCTGTACACAGCCTGGGCCATTCCACCAGCAGCTCTCGCAGTTGTTCTTTGCCTTCTGTAGGTACATCGGCTTTGCTGACCAAGGAGTGGATCATGTCAGTCACCGTGCTGGACACCTGTGGTAAGGGGTTGGCCATATACAGGGTTATTCTGTGAGGAGAATGCCATACATAGAGGAAAAGGCTCATTCTCCCTACCTGGAGTACTGAAAGTACGCTCTCCAAAATTAACTTGGATGTTAGATTCTGTTAGAAAGTCAAGCCCTAATACACATGGGATGGTAAGGTCGTTATCCCTCATCACAAAAAAAACATGCAGTGGTGGTAGAACGCAAGGAACCTGTATTTTCCCCAGAGCTGCTTAAACCACCCCATTTGCCAAGGTAAAAGACCGCCCCCTAGCGGATTGCTAGCGCTCATTTGGTTTCTTTATTTTTCTCCACAGTGATTCAGAGATGAGAGATAGAGTGCTCCCTGTATCAATAACAGCGGTGCATGGAACGTTATTGATAGTGACTGGTAAGGAAATGAGTGATGGTCTAGCTTGAGACAGACCCAGGGTAGATGGTGCCCCCTTTCTTGCTGCTGTGGAAAGTTTTGGGGATGGATGAGGCCGCTTCTGCCGCTGGAACTCTTTTGCAGCATTAAAATCTCTTTCCACCAGTGTACCCAGCCGCACCAACTCGTCGATGGTGGTGACGGTGCTTCTCAGTACGCATGCGATGCGAGGTGTGCAGTTACGGAGCGTGGCCTGCATCTCCCTCTCTGTCATCTGAGGCTTCCACCTCATGCATAGAGCCCAGTACTGAAATGCAAAGTCTCTAATGCACTCATCGGGTCGTTGAGTACACTTCCTAATTCTTTTCTCAGCCTCAATGTCGTGGTCTTCCGCCAGAAACGCTTTAAGGAGAGCAGCTTTAAAAGTAGACCAGCTCTTAATTCACCGTTTTTCTGCCAACCACCAATCTTTAGCTGTTTTGGATAAAATGGAGGGCAGGGTAGCCAACACCTCGCTCTCAGACATGGGTCGGATGGCTAGAAATTCCTCGCAGCGCTCGATAAAATTAATCGGGTCTTCCCCTTCGGCACCACTAAAACGGGGAAAATCAAGTTTTACGGGGGCTTTGAAAATGGGGCCATGAGTACAGCTGCTTGGAAAAGGAGAAGTGGACGCCGGTCGGGCAGCGTGGAAAGGAGCGGGAGTTACAGGTGTGTATGGGGTGGACACAGCTCTAGGTAGGGCACTGATTTTAGCATTTAGCTGGGCGTCACGCCGTTTCAGGCACTCTACCATAGAATGTCCCACTTCTCGTAACTGTGACTCACATTCCAGTTTTACGTTATGACATACCTGTTGGATGTCGGCATGCGCATTCTCGATCCTCTGCTGGCAGCCTGACAAGTCCGCTGCGTGCTGTGTTCGCATTTCTCTCATCTGGTCCACCAGCTCACTCACCCTTCTGTCAAACTTCTCTTCCAGTGCCTGAAGAGCTACCTCCAGCTGGCTGAGGCGGGTAGCGAGCATGAAGGTGACGAGGCTCGGTTCCTCTTCCTCCTCGGGCGGAGGCGGCGGTGGTAGCGGCTCCTCGTCGGGCTCGACGAGAGTTTGCTCCGTAACGTTGACTCCCCCCAGTTCCCTTTCCTCATCCTCAGACCCCTCTTCCTCGGACTCGAGATAAAGGCTGCTGAGTGTGTGTATGAGGTCCTGGATTGGCTCGCGACGGGTCACAAAGGGACCAGCAGTGAAGTCGGCCAGCCCAGAAGTTCCTGGCTGCCCTTCGGACGCGTCCATACTGGAAGTTTTATTGTTTTGACTGTAAATGCTGGCGCAAATAAAGTGGGGAAATATGGCTGGAGTTTGTGTGCTTGCTATTTTGGGTGTATAAACCTAGGTTCGCACGTAGGTTTGTAATGACGCTCTTGCTGCTGCTGTTAGCTTAGCCACGCTCCTTTTATGGAAAAAAACGGAGCATAAGTGATTAGCGCCCCCCTCTGGGGAAAAGCCAGGAACGACAACCAGTCGTTACAATATCCCGGTGCTCACAGGACAAAAAATGGAGAAACACTCTGGACAGGTCCATTGAAGGGCACACATAGTTGTTTCTAGGGGCAAATTAGCATTTCCAATTCACTTGATCTACATGTCTTTGGACTGTTGTTTTGTTGTTTTGTGATAATTACTTTGTTCAGTCCTACTGACTGATGCTCCTGAAACACTGGCATTATATTCTGGTTAGTGCCTGGAATCCAGAATGTCATGTCATTTTTTTCTACTGACAATAACGATTTACTAGGTAAGGACATACATTATGTAGGCTGTGATTTTACAAAGGGATACATAGCAAGCAACTACTGTAGTATGATTTCCTAAAACATTGTAAATGACAGCTATTTGTATACTAACATGTTAAAAATAAGCAAATGATTAATTCACTGTAGAATGAATGAGTGCGGATTGCCTGATGCTTGCAGAGACCATTCTTAGGAGGAGCATGCTGAACAAATGTATATGATTTTATTACATTGCACCAATGAACATCTTCTGTGACACTCCACCTAAAGCTATATGAAAGGACACTCATTGAAAAATGAGTAGAATGGAGCTGGAATCTTCACACCTGTCTATGCCAACGTTCTGAAGCGCTATAGGTCCATACAGAACATATCTAGTTAGTGCTAAATGTGTTGAATTAAATGGATTCTATCAAAAATAGTTCATATGAAGCCTTCAAATATCAGATTTTTTCATGATGTGCTTGACAGCCTTATCTTACCATGAACCTCGCTCTTCTCTACTTACATAGGGTGTCTTAGAATAAAACAAATCTTATATTTAGATCTGAACCAAGCCCTCCACATTAAACAACTGATACTCAAAAGCACATGGCAATGTTTTCATGTCTTTATCCTTACTGCTAGCACACTATGTCAAACTGTCAGTTCAGAATAGCATGCACTTAGTCAGGGGCATCAAGAATGGCATCAAAATGAGCTAAATATTCACTGGCAAGTGGAATAGGTTTACAATACATTTAGGATCAAACTGACAACCAACACCAAAGAATATGTGGGCAGTAATAGATGCCATGTTGCTTCAAAGACAAAAATATTCAAAGTCCTGCTTTATGAGGAAACACATTAGGTTGTGAGATACACAATATGGACAAAAGTATTGGGACAAATCTGACTAGGTTTGGACTAGGCCCCTTACTTCCAGTGAAAGGCAATTTTAATGCTTCAGCATACCAAGACATTTTGGACACCATGCTTCAACTTTTGTGGACACAGTTTTACAAAGAACCTTTTCTATTCCCGCATAACTGTGCCCAGGTTTGCAAAGCAAGTTACATAAAGACATGGTTGAATGAATTCAGTGTGGAAGTACTTGACTGACCCACACAGAGCCCTGACCTCAACCCCATCCAACACCTTTGGGATGAACTGGAATGGAGATTGTGAGCCAGACCTCCACGTCCTCGCCTGACCTCATAAATGTTCTACAGAATGGATGGGGACAAGTTCCCACAGAAACTCCAAAATCTTATGGAAAGCCTTCCAAGAAGAGTGGAAGCTGCTATATTAAAGTCTATGTATATGAAAGTAATGTCATTAAAGTCCATTTGGTGTAATGGTCAGGCATCCCAATACTTGTCCATATAGTGTAGTTTTGTCCACATAATGATAATGACCCTACCATCTGTATGTTAAGTGTCTGTGACAAGACCTTTAACCTGGGCATAAGGCCTAATCACGCTCTGTGAAAAGACCCCTGAAGAAATGCCATTTCAAAGATTAACTATATAAATGAGACTGTAAGTAATTCAGGATTGCTAGCTTAGGGATGCACACTCCCAGCAGGAAGAGAGTTGACCCAAAAGGTCCGGGGAGTGACACCAAGGACTCAAGCCTCTGCTCCGAGCTATCATGTGTCCCTATATATAGTTTACACAATTAACCAGAGAAGACCTTCATTAGCCTGTCTCCATTCCGCAGGACCTGTGGTGGCCCAATAAACAGGCTGAACAGGTGTTCCTTAATAATCACTGCCTAACTGCCAACTTCTCTGCTCTGCTTTGCGTTTTTTCCCTCCATATGGTTCCTGCTGTTCTAGGCTGGGCGCTATGGCACAACTGAGATGTTATGCCTGACAGTAATATGTGCATATGTTTACTTCATGACAACACATTCCTCTGGTCAAGACCTAGTAATCCTTCTGCCATTGTAAATATCATAAAGGTATGATACAGAGAGGTTTGAGTATGAAAATTACTTTAATGCGTCATGTATGTATTCATTCATGTGGGAAAGGGTTTTAATGGACACAGGTAAGGAGGTGACAGTCAAGGGTCTGCTTAGAAGAGCTCTCATGGTTGTTGTTGTTGTTGTTGTTGTTGTTGTTGTAATTAGGGATTTGCAAAATTTGGGGATGTAAGAGGTGCTTTTCGCATGCTATCACACACCCACACATACACATTCACACACATATGCAAATGAATGGACCAAATGGTCAGACAAAAAAAACCATTCAGATCAAGCAACAGT
This sequence comes from Alestes dentex, assembly GCA_037576975.1. Taxonomy (NCBI): domain Eukaryota; kingdom Metazoa; phylum Chordata; class Actinopteri; order Characiformes; family Alestidae; genus Alestes; species Alestes dentex. The sequence goes on from JBBIGA010000126.1 coordinate 7,361,673, forward strand.
CAGACCAGAATTAGTCAGAAGACTAAAGCCAATATCATATGATGACAGAACAAACTAGCATAAACAATAAGAGGACAAAAAGTAAAAAGTATGACACATTGTTATCTTACTTTCTTCTTTTTTAAATCTGTTGTTTTAATTATATTTTAATCTTGTTTCATGTCTCCTTTTCTAAATCTATTGTTTTTATGTTTTTAACATGTTTTTCATTTAGATTCTATAATATATTTTTTATTTGTTTTTTTTGTGTTTTGTATTTTTTTGTTTTCATTTACAAAGCACTTTGAATGATTGTATGAAAGGTATTTTAATTAACCTTTCTTACCTTACATGCACAAAAGTGGCTTTTTTTTTTCAAATTAAATCATAGCGTAAAATCTCCTCTCTTTCATGCAAACAAAAACGTGGTGTTGATTGTAACAATGGTGGAGCAATGCTCTCACCCGAGGGGGGATGATTACTTCAACATTTTAAAACTGTGGGAGGGTATTTTGTGTATGTAGTTAGGGGTTGTTGCAGTCAGGGGTGCAACCGTTTTGGAAAATAAGTGGATGATCACATTGCATTCTTTCCAAGAGGCTAAAATGGTGCTCTGTGTTTTGCCTAAGAACTTCTGTCAAAGACGGTAGACTTTTTGACCACTTCAAGTGGATTTTTTCCCACGAGTACCAAAATAACAAACTAAATTTGTGTCTTGTTGAAAAAAATCTTAGTACATATCTGCTTTGCAGATATCATTTGTGGTAACACTTCACTGTGTCCTGTCATTTTGTCTTCACTATCTGTTTCCTCAGAGCTCTCTTGATTTCCCTCCCTTTCAGTTTTTTCATTTTGTTCGCAGTTGCTTTCTCATCAGTTGAAAATTTGGAACATTGGTCATTTAAGTTTGAAGCAAGTTATTGGTTGATTTAATGAGAAAGTGAAGTGAAACCAAAGCTGAATAAAAGTGAACTCTTTCCTGATTTTACTCTTCAGTTTTACTAAATTGTGCTTAACAGTTTCTTGCTGGTTTGTTTGAGTGCTATAAATGACAGCCTGGCTTCTTCGTTACTCAACCACATGCTGGACCTCTGATCCACTCTGAAAATACTATAACTTATTCTGCCAGTATCACTGGAGTCATATTCACATTTTCCAGAATATTTTACATATTTTAGTATACTTTTGAATCAGTGTTTGGTACTGTCTGTGAAAGTCTCAATAAGAATCAGAATTGAGTTGGTTGCCAAAAAGGTTACCCCTAAAAGGAATTTTATTTGGTATGTTTGTGCTCCAATCAAATGCAACACAAAGCACAATGAGTAATTAAAGCAATGAGTACTGAAAAACAAACACAGAACATGTACAAAAGTTGTAAAATATACTATGAATATAAAATCAAATATTTGAAATTAAAAAGCCAGTTGCCTTGGGCACCAAAATTTGGGCCCAGTTTAAATGACCCCCTGCCTTTCTTGCCCCCTTTTGACTCTGCCTACAGTTTAATTAATCCTTACTCAAAGTTTGGTCATTGGTAATCCTTACTCAAAGTTTGGTCATTTGGGTGCCCCCTAAATGATGCCTCCAAAGTAATTTCACTTTTTAAATCCTCAAGCGTGTTCCCCTTTTTTGAGTAACCTTAAACTGTAATGTTGGCCCATTACAGTTTTTGATGAAGCTGACTTAAAATTTTACATTGATCTTACTATAAGAATAAATAAAGAGCTTGAATAGTCTGAGCCCAGCTGAATATTACTGTGAGGTTGTTTTGTTATCCTTTTAAATGATGTATGCATTGCATAATTCATCTTTCCTATGGATCACAATTTACCTTAATGCAACCAGATCATTTTACTTACTATTTTACTTCTATACTTAAAATATTCTCATGGCCTCAAGGGGAGATTTTGCTGAAATAACTGCGCCACTGCAAACATTTCAACTAATCATCTCTCTCCATGACCAGTTGTTGCACACAGAATATGCACACCCTGTTACAACATGCATTTTTGTCCTTTTCAGACAAAGTTGACAATGCACCAGTTGCTTTCTGTGTGGGTGAAAATTCACGCTAATGTAAAGGGCACTCATATACAGACTTGCCCAACTATAATTACTAAACTTTAGTAATGTTCTTATGGTTGCCATTGTCATAATAGTGCTATACAGAAATTACTTTAATGCGTAATAGTTAGATATGTAGTTAAAGGTGTGGGAAGTGGTTTTAATGGACAGAGGTAAGAGGGTTACCGTCAAGAACTTGTATGAATGGGCTCTCATGGCTGTTGTTGTTACTAATTGGAAAATTAAGGATATAAGAGGTGCTTCTCACTTATTTATCAACTACAGTTGAGAGCTAAGCGAGTATTCATATGACAGATTGTGTGTAATTAAGGCCCCTAAGTCACATAACTTCTTAGATTGTGAATAACTGTAGTTTTCTTTTTTCTGCTTGAAAAGTGTATGCTTGCTGCACCTGGATCAGACAGTACGGCATTTTGGATGCCACTTATTCTGATGACAAAAGCTGGCAAAGAAAAATACAGTTAATCTCCAAGAGCCAAATTAATGTGCACTATATATCAGGTTATATTAGTTGGCCTATTCAGTTAATTTGATGCACACACTTGCAGAAACCTATGGTTCTTTAGAGGTCACAATTTTCAACTAGAATGCATTTCTGTAAGAAAATGCGAAGTGTGATTGCACTCCACCACTCACAGAAGCTTATTTCTGACGTGCACAGCTGAAAAAGGGTGATGGGGGGTTGGGTGCTCTGCACATCTGCATGGAATTAAACAACTCAGACAATCAGAGAATCACTCGGTCCTGCACAAAAATGCTAGCAAGCTTAACCTGTCACACTTCTACACTTCTACTGTGTTTCAGGCTTAATATGAACTCATTTTACTCTCAGAAAAGTTAAGATACAGCCTCAAATTGGTTAACCAGACTGGCTAGCAGCTTGCTGACTAACTAGCAGGGCAAAAACAGGCATTCACAGGTTGATCAATTTTGTGCTTAATTTCTTAAAGACGATTTATGAGCCTGCTGTCTCTTTAGCTTTCGCTAGACTGATTTCTAGCTCCATGTTTATCAAGTTATGCCTCTCTTATACACTCTAATGGTGACTCACCCCTCTGCACTCTCTCTCCGTTCATTCCGGAGGTGGCTTGACAAAAATCAAACCTTTGAACAATCAATACTTGGCCTCTCATCATTCAGTCGAGAAGCTTTATACAGGCGGATTTAGGAGGGTCTAAGGTATGTATCAGAATTGCTCTGTGCCAATGTTTTTATATGGCAACAGAGGACAAGCATCCCCAAACTTCACCCATAAATAAGAATAATACTAAGACTTAAGAAGAACAATAGTGTGATTGCAGAACTAATTACATTTTTGAAGTCAGTCAAAATTATGACAACATTTTATATTGTTTTCATCTAAGTAACAAAAATTATGGAAATGTATTCATTGGTATTTCAGGTAGCACCTAAAAGAGAATGTCCCAACATCAAGAATCCATGTCCCATGTCCATTTCCTCCCAGAAATAGTAATCCATATATCCTGAAACTAGTTCACAATGCCATGCTTTTGCAGTGTTATTATATTTCCTAATGAGTGTTTATGACACATTCTCTGGTGATAACTTTTTTTCCCCCACAAATTAACAAATTTGTGTTTCCAGTCCATTAGATCAGATAAAGTGACAAAGAGGCTGATGTGGGCACAGTGGTAGTTACCCAGCATCATTACATGCACAAACAACAGCTGCTCATGGAGTCCGTTCACACATCAATTGATAAAGCAGAACAAAAACTGTGGAAAACAGCGGAAGAGAAGACCTGATGACTTGTGTGAACCACAGTCAAATCTGCCTTTGAATGGTGCAGCTTGGTTGGACAACCCTACAGCAGGATGAAACACAAACATAGCAAAGAAACCTGATGGCATTACTCACCAGTAAATATGTCAGTCTTGACTCATGCTTACTTGTGAGGATTCCAAGACATTTAAAGCTCAAAAGCTCAGTGACTGTTTTCTTTTGGATGAATCAGATGATGGAAAGCCGTTGATTCCAGATCCATCACTGGATACATCCAGCAAAAAGGAGCAGCCAGGCCTGGCAAAATTCTAGATCCTGATTACGCAACCATTGCATCTCATCTTAGCTTCTTTTCACTGAGACTCAGCTGTAGGCAAAAACTTGGGCCTAGACTGCATTTACCCCTTCTGTGGGAGAAGCAAGTATCATCAGAGTGATTTCCTCAGCTAGGGAAAAATCCAAGGCCATTTCCAAAGCAACTCACACATTCTGGCATGAGTCTCTCTTCATGCTGGAGTTAGAAATGAAGGGGTTGAAATTAGAGCCAGAGATGTAAGAAACATATGAAATAATAAAATAGCAACGTATCACCAGAAATTGACCGGCTGAGTGACATTTGAGTTGTTGCTTTGTGTTGTGGTTGTCCGGTAACTCCATACCCCTGCTATGTCTCTCTCCAACCTCTCTCTGTCTCTCTCTCTCTCTCTCTCTCTCTCTCTCTCTCTCCCTCTCTCCACGTGTTAGCGTATGTGCACTAGAGTCAGTCAGTCTGGGGAGGAGGATGAGAGAGACAGACATGCTGAGCACTGCGACTGCTGTTGCATCCCTCTCTGCTACAGCAGCAGCAGCAGTCTTCACTCACATAAATGCCTGTTCTATTACAGCATTCTGCTGTATCATATTAGATTCAGTCCCTCCCTTTCTCTCTCTTTCTCTAACTCTTTCACTTTTTCTCGCTGTCTCTCTCTCTATCTCTCCCTCGCTCTCTTTCTCTCTCTGTCTCTCTCGCTCTCTTTCTCTCTCTGTCTCTCTCTTGCTCTCTTTCTCTCTCTGTCTCTCTCTCTGTCTCTGTCACTCTCTCTCTGTTCTCCTTCTCTCATTTCTCCCACACACTCCTGTAAAAAAAAAA
>JBBIGA010000126.1:7366708-7382130 GCA_037576975.1 Alestes dentex
CTCTCTCTCTCTCTCTCTCTCTCTCTCTCTCTCTCTCTCTCTCTCCCTCTCTCTCCCTCTCTCTCCCTCTCTCTCCCCCTCTCTCCCCCTCTCTCTCTGTCTCTTTCTCTTTTCCCATGTCTGGCCTTGAAAAGCATCAGCAAACAATAAAATGCTTGGAACTGTTTGTTACTACATGATTCTTCAGATACTACAGTTTTCATCAAGGCATTGGCACCATATTGTGTTACTGGCACTAGTGTCTTGCAGCTTCTTTAAAGTAGACTCAGGTTCCTGTCTAACAACTATACAAAGTTGGTGTGCTTAGATTCCAGTGTGTTCTCTATGAAATTAGATTTTACAGTATCGCTAATGCGTAAATATCCGCAGTAAATGTGAATTTCTATAATAGAGACTTCCTAAAAATCACATAGCATCGTATAGAATAATTATAGAATATAATTTGTAAATGTAATAGTGTTTTTATTGCTTGTAATTTCCTGTTTTATAATATTGTCATGAAAAATAACTTGCATTTTCTATACAGGCTCCTAACCCCTACTGTATTACAAACATATACATTGGTAGCTTATTCCTAAATGTGCCTATCTTGTTCGTGTGTTCGTGTTTTAGTAATAGAATGTCCTGCAAGACTTATTGACATTCCAGTGCCACAGAGGTTTAACGGAGTATGAACGGCTGTGTAATTGGCATGCCTCACTGAGGGATAATTTTGCTTGTCAGGAAGATTGACATTTATTAAATTTCACTAACACTCTGGATGAACCTCTTCCCTTGAACAATGTAGAGCGACAAGACGTGGAAGGAGCCAGGCCCGATAAATTGGATGTTAACAAGATGAACAATGTGAGAAACTAATAATAGAATTCAAAATGCTCCAACTAAAACAAATGATGAAATCCTTCTTATTACTCTCCTTGGTTTCCACAATAATTTCCCTCTCGAATAAGGAATATTTATAAATGACCAAGTATACCCTTCAGACTCTAACAGCTCATCAGGTCCAGTCTTCCATTCCTTACTTTCTAATGCAGTTATGAGGTGCATAGTTACTGAATAATTCAAAGCTGAATAATAACCTAATAATAAGGTTTGGGCTCCTAAAGCTTCCACAGGTATTACATCCTGCAGCTTGTAAATTAGTCATTTCAGAGAAAACACTACAAACTGACTTATTCTTATAGGAAAAGGAAATGAAAATAATTAATGTTTAGAAGACTTATTATATATGCATTTTTCTTCTCCTGTTCACTCAAAAAGGGAAATAGTGCAACCACTGATCCATTAATTCATTTTCAGGAACAATTTCACCTATCTCATGAATTCCAGAATAAAAATGACTTTTAAGTGCTTTCAAATTACAAGCTAACCAGGCCTAATTGTCATTTTAACTGTTTGAGCATCCCACACTCACTTTCAATTAACTGATATTAAGATAAAAAATTGAGTGGAAGAGAAATTAAAAAGCTGTTATTGTCTGAGTTTCTACTGTGTTGGCTGAACGTTTAGGCAGAAAAAAAACAGAAAGTTTTATAAGTCTTTATCCAAGACATTCTACTCTGTGCTAAGGCTACAGAAAGATAAAATGTACCTTAAAAATCCAATTTACAGAGAAAGGACTTTTGTCTATTTTTAAGTCATTTTGATTAATTTTGTCTTTTGTTGTTACTACCACTACTACTACTACTACCACTACTATCAGAATCAAAATCAGAATCAGAAAACTGTATTGTGATAAGTGACTTACAGTTAATTACTTACAGTAAATTACTAATAACACAGATGGTGGTTAGGAGTATGTTATAGCATGTAATAGAGATAAATAGTATGAAAGTAATATTGATATAGCAATAGTCACATGGTAAGACTATTGCACATAATAATGCACATAATGATAATGTTTCACCATCCAATAAGAACATTGCACGATACTGCAGACTATAGCATACTACTACTACTACTACTACTACTACTACTAATAATAATAATAATAATAACAATAACAATAACGCTTCTTTTTCTTTGTCTTCTTCTTATTATTATTATTATCATTGTTGTTTTGTTGTTATTATTACTAGAATTGTTGTTATTATTATCATTATTATCATTATCATTATTATTACTGTTAGTAGTAGTAGTAGTAGTAGTAGTAGTAGAGTAGTATTATTAATGAGTTTATTCTTTTTTCTAGTGGTCTGATGATATTGACCAATCATATTGCAGCAGCCTACAGAGTGGTCTAAGTTCTTATTAGACATCTGTACACAGAAATAATCAAGCCAATCTCACGACTTTTCGTGATGCCATCATGATATACAATGTAATCAAAATACGTGCTGTAATCAGGCTTTAGGGCCTTTTTTCCATGCTAGGACAACGCTTCACTTTTTCATGCTAGGACAACACTATGTGATCGCAGCACATATTTTGATTACATTGTATATATCGTGATGGCTTCACAAAAACTCATGAGATCGAGCTCAAATAATACATGCAACAATGTAACTACTGGTGATATATTCATTGTTACAGCTAGATTACAGTAGTCAATCTTATATTAACACAAATGTATCACAAAAGTAATTTCTCAAGTGTATCTCATTAGTTATAACCGCATGCATCCTTTGTAACTTTCAAATTACATTGAATTTTCAGTGAACAATTCTACTGAATGTATTTAGGTGGAATTTTCTAAGGTGTTACGTGTACAAGACTCAGGAACAAACCACTTTGTGATCAACCACTTTTTTATTTAAATAAAACAAATAGTACAGAAATACAATCTCAATATCACATTTTCACAGTTCTTAAAATCTTAAAATGTATATGTATCAGGTACATTAATTAATACTCAAATACTTGTTTTAGATATGATTCGCTAGAAAGAGCACGTAAACTGTTTATTCAAACTTGCACTTACAGATTTGCACTTACTACATATAGTTACTGGGAAAGTTTGATTAATTAATGTAGTGATTATTCAAATGCGTTCTTAACCAAAGAGCTGTCTAAACTCTCTTTATATCATAATTTTGATGTAGACAACAAGAAATATATTTTACATAGCTTGCTATAGATATGGTAAATGAACTATGTAGTTCTGTCACAATTAAGAAATGGCATCTAAGAAATGATGTTCAGGAAATGAAAGCAATTAAGACAAAAACTTTACCTACATTTTAATTTTTAAAATGTGATGACATTTCATCAGTGGTTTTGTTGAAAAGATTTCTACATCTTTAAATGTTTGACAAACTATAACTAACTATAAAAAACTATAACAATCAAGTTATGGATTAGAGAGTGAAAGCATGCATTCATCCATTAATTAATTAATTAATTAATTAATTCATTCATTCATTCATCCATCCATCTCCATACTGTTTTCCTTGCAAAATAATAATGCTCTTGCATATTAGTATGCAAGTATGTCAAGATAACAAGTACTAGAAAACAATGCATTAGCCTACATTTATAGCCTGAAACATCTGAAATATTTACAAACCACAGTACTGCTACTACTACTACTACTACTACTACCTTTTTTTAAGTTAAAACACATTTTAAACCAGATACATTTCAATTTCAAAAACATTCTATGAATGAACGGTTTCTGAGCATCATTTACATAAACTTACAGTTTCATTTCTTAGTACATCTACACCTTTCAGTTAGAAGTGAAGAAAAGTAACAATATAAACAAATCAATTAAATACAGAGCTTAAAGCTGGGACAATGAATATTAATGCTGTGTTGTTACAAGAAAACTGAAATGACTTTCCTGTGTCTCCAGACATATACTCTGTTTCTTTTGTGAGCGAACCATTTTTGTCTGATTATTTTTTTCCATTTCCGAATGGTTTACTTTGCGGAGAGCCTGGCATCCAGTAAAAGACAGAGCTTAATCCACTGCTATGGAGAGAGAAGGGAACAATACATACTGTATGTGGCATAACCTCCCTTCAGTATTCAGTTCTGTATTCACTCTCAAAATGGCTTCTCCATGGAATATTTCACTGTCATAATCTCATGGATTTGGTTCAGAAATAGAAGACAATGGTCGCTTGGTGAACACCCAAAAACATAAACATGTGGGCTCTAAGACTGAAAGCCAAAGCATTCTCCCGCTCTTTATATGATGAAAAAATTCTACAAGTCTCTTCTGAAACAAAAACGCTCTCTGAAAATGCTCATAATGAAGCATGAAGTTCGATCAGGGTGGCAGAAACAAGAGTTGGGGGTACAGCAGAGAGGGGCAAAAACATAAACAAGCACTCCTGCAGGTCTCAGTGGGTGCACACACCGCATGAAGCACATCTGTCTACAAATCTGTATGTGAAAAAAAACAATGCCAAGGGTTGTTTGAGTGACGCACACATTAGCCACTTTTAACCCTCTAAAGGATAGTGTTTGTTATAGAGATGTGTGAGAGCGAAGATCTTTCATGTCACATATAAGATTCTATTCCAGGTTTCTTCCAAAAACCTTTACAGTCCCCCCCAGGATTATTGGCACCCTTGCTAAATGATTAAAAAAATGACTTCATCAGTTATTAATGAATCACTAATCTTAGTGTTTTATTGAAAGCAGAAAAAATGTCTTAGTCTGAGAATAAAGGAAGTTTAGTCTGAGAATAAAGCAACCATTTGTCACATGTCACAGTTACTGGCAGCCTAAGACATTTGAATTGAATTTGAATGAAATTTGACATATATTTAACTCATTTGAAGTGTCTCTGTTTAGAACTTTTGGGCTGTAATCACTGATTGACTGTTACACTGGGGTATAAAAGGCCCAAATCCTTTAATCATCAATCCTAATGGGAAAGATTCAAAAGCATTTCATTGTAAAAGGGGAAAAATGTTCTGACTTAGTCAAATTAGGAAATGGATACAAGAAACTAGCTGCTTGGCGAAAAATGTCAATTTCAGTGGACAATCATTTACGAGGTTTAAGAAATCCAAAACAATCATGAACCAGCCTGGAAGATGTCAATGCTATTTGTTTCAAGTTTTCACAGTGATGAGGATGATGAAGAAATGACAGACGAGACTTTCAGAATTCAGAATTTAGAGTTGGTAGCATCCTGGTGTCATTATGTCTCCAAAAAAAGCATAAGACATCACCTCCATGCCAACAAACTGTTTGAAAGGTATGCCAGAAGAAGCCTCTCCTATATTTTCACCACAAGCACTGAGATTTTTTCAGATGGAACTGAAATCTGTGATGCTGTGGGACTGTCACTCCTCTACAGACCCTGACAGAATTGTTTGCATACATGGCGTTATGGATTCCAGAAAACACCAGGAGATTTTAAATCAGGCAAGAAACTAAAACTTGGTCATGACTGGATCTTCTAGCTAGACAACAATCCAATGCACACTTCAAAATACACCCAAAAATGGTTAAATGAACATGAAATCAAGCTTTTGCTAACCCAGTCCCCTGACGTCAATCCAAGTAAAAATCTGGGGGTTGAGCTCAGGAAGAGTGTGCACAAGAGAAGAACCCAGACTGCAAAATCTGGATTCAAGATTCTTTATTTGTCACATACACAGTTATACAAGTACAATGTGCAGTAAAATGTACCCCAAATCACACCTAAGGCTGTGCAAAATTTAAAAATAGATAAACTAGTTTTAAGATTACTTAAAGAGAGATGGAGAAAAAATGATAATAAAAAATAGATTAAAAATAAAAAATAAGATAAAATACTCGGTGTAATAAAAGAAATACATATATAGAGAGACAAAAAACTGTGCATGGGTGAGGTGGATGAGAAGTGAAAATACCATATTTCGGCTAATGTACATCTGAAATGAGCATAAGCAAGACATTGTACAAGATAGACAAACTGTGCAAAATAGACATCTGAATGTATACTGCACATGTGCAATGGTATTTATATGCATGATACAGTGCAGGGTGCCATATTTTGATGATTAGGGCACAGAAACAGATGGGTATAGATATGGAATATAGAATACACAATATATATGTTTATTTTCTGATGAATTATGTACAGTTTATTAGCTGTGGTGGCATGTCCTGTTGAGAGGTCTTACAGCCTGATGATAGAAGCTCCTCATGAGTCTCTTTGTTCTGGCTGTAAGACTCCTGAAACATTTGCCTGATTTAAGCAGGTCAAACAGACAGTTACTGGGGTGAGATGAATCTCTAACAATCCTGATTGCTCTGGTCCTGCATCTCCTGGTGTAGATGTCCTGGAGAGGCGGCAGAGCTGGTCGGCTGCAGCGTTCTGCAGCCCAAACCACTCTCTGTAGTCCCTTAATGTCCTGAACACAGCTGTTCCCAAACCAGGAGGTGATATTCTGTGTCGAAACACTTTCTACAGCACCAGAGTGCAATGGGAGAGACTCCAAGTTTCCTCAGCTGTCTCAAGTGGTAGAGACGCTGCCTTACCTTCTTGGAATACGAACAGTCCATGTTAGATCCGCAGAGTGAACACCCAGGTACTTGAAGCAGCTCACCCTCTCCACTGCAGTTCCCTTGATGTTGAGGGGGGTATATAACCGCTGCTGACTCCTGCTGAAGTCCACCACCAGCTCCTTGGTCTTGCCGATATTCAGTTGGAGGCAGTTGTCCTGGCACCACTATGCCAGGTTCTCCACCTCCTCCCTGTAAACAGACTTCTTGTTGTTGGAGATGAAGCCCAGCATGACGGAGTCGTCTGCAAACTTGATGATCGAGTTGGAGCTGTGTGTAGCCACGCGTTCATGTGTGTAGAGGGTGTAAAGCACAGGGCTGAAGACACATCATTGAGGTGCTCCTGTGTTGAGGATGATGATGTTGGAGACACAGCCACCAACTCTCACCACCTGTGGCCTGCCTTGAGGAATCTGAAAACCTAGGCACACAAGCGGTCATTCAGACCCAGTTCCCTCAGCTTGGTAAACAGTTGATGGGTGACTATTGTACTGAAAGCTGAGCTGTAGTCAGTGAACGGCAGTCTCACATGTTTCTTGTCCACATGGTTGAGCGTGGAGTGCAGAACGTGGGAGATGGCATCTTCTGTCAATCTAGTTGGGCAGTAGGAGAACTAAAGTGGGTCTATGAAGCTGGAGATGAAGAATGTGATGTGATCTTTGACAAGTCTCTCGAAAACCTTCAGAACTACTGATGTACATGCAACTGGTCAGCACGACAACTTGCTATTCTTCGGAACTGCTATGATGGTGGATCTCTTGAAGCAGGTCAGGACCACAGCCTGAGCCAAAGACTCGTTGAAGATGGTGGTGAAGACTCCGGTCAGTTGGTCAGCACAGCAGCATAGCAGGCGCCCGGTGATGCTGCCCGGTCATGGCGCTTTCCTTGCATCGACCCACTGTAGCGCCCTGTGCACGTCACGTTCCGCAATGTTGATGATGTCACCACACTCAGTCAGCTGGCTACTGCCTTCGCTAGCCGCATGGAACACATTTAGTTTGTGGGCAAAATCTGAGTCTGCACATGTGGACGCCGTGTTCTTACTTTTAAAATCTGTAATGGTGCGCACCACATTCGGCACTCGTCATATTCGGCACGCATCGCTCCCTTGGAAGTGCGACACGACTCGCTCCAGATAACAACGCATGGCTTCTTTCACTGCACGCCGGACACAGTATGATGCCTCTTTCTAAGTGCTCATGTTGCCAATGTTGAGTCCAGTGTTGTAAGCCGTGTTGCGGGTGTTCACTCCCTTCCAGATGCTTCTGTCAACCCAGGGTTTCTTGTTGAGAAAAGCCTACACTGTTGCTGTGGGAATGATGCCATCAACAAGCATGCTAACAAAGCTAACCACTACTTTTGCAAACTCATTGATGTCATCTGTGCATGACCGGAACATGTCCCAATCTACGTCATCAAGTGCATCTTGCTTGTACGGCTTGTAGCAGTGGTCCAGCGTGTTTGCGCCCCTGGTTGTCGAGTGGTGTGTTGAATAAAGCTCTTTGCCTCACACCACTTAGTGTTCACCGTGAAGCAGACTCCCCTGCCTTTGGTTTTGTTAGCCTCCACTGTTCTGTCCATGCGAAACATGGAGAAAAAGTTAGACGGCGTCACCACTTGGTCCGGTATGAGGGGGGTCAGCCATGTCTCAGTGAAACACAAGATATTGCAGTCCCTCACGTCCCGTTGGAAAGCCACTCTCGCTCTCAGGTCGTCCAGTTTATTTTCCAGAGACTGGACGTTAGCAAGCAGAATGCTGGGCAGAGGAGGACGATGTGCTCGTTTCCTTAGTCTGTTTTGGATTTGGCCATGGGTCCTGCTGTGTTTCTTTGTTCACTGCTGGGTCGTGTCCTTTGTTGTCCATGCTCCGGAGTATCTCAGCCGACCAAGACGGGTCGGGTTCAAAAGACTCAAAAACTGTGTGTGAAATGTTGTTTCTGATGTCACAGAGTGTTTCCCTGTCACAAACCATAAATCCCATTGTTGTATGGGCGCAATACAATAAAAATTAATAAATAAAAGAACACAGCCTACACGGAACGATTGGGAAGGCGTCTGGTCATAGCTGCGCCAACCAGTTGGAGAGATTCTGAATTAAACAATCATTAAAAATCAAACTTTTGAAAAATAAAACATTACAAGAAAAGACTCAGTGCTGTTCTGTAGCACAAAACATTAAATGAAGAAGTGCCAATAATTACAATGCATTTTTTTAAATAAAACCATTTGATCACCTGTGGGCTCAAGTGGAATTGATGAATGTTCTTTATTTGCTGAGTAAAGACAACATTTAATAAAGATTAAGTGGAATTTTTTATCAGCCTATTACACTTATCTTAAATAAGAGCGCCAATCATTCTATTGCACTCTGTAGATTATGTGGAGATTTGTTAAGCTTCAGAAAGGCTCCTTATACTCACACATCTTCTCTATGAAAATGTTTCTGTAGAAAGATTTTTTTGGGAACCAAATAGATTCTGCTATGGCATCTTCTAAAGCGTCTTGTTGGCACTTACATTCTACAGAGTGAAGCATCTTAAAAAGGTTTGCACACTGGCTTTATCATCAGAGCAAGCAGATGTGATCTAAAGGTTTTCTTTCCGTCTGACTTATGTATTTCCATCCAAGTGGCTGAGGTACTTGAATATCACATGTTAGACATTCATGCGGCACCGACAGTATAATGGGGGAAGATCTTCTGGTGAGGTAGATGAAACCTGACATGCAAATGATTCAGCTCTTCCAACTGGAATGTAATATGAGAGTGAGCACAAATTTGAACAGTTAAAATATTTTCCACATGCACTTGACTCTAGTCAGACGTTTCTAAGAAATGACAGGCCAGTTAAAGACCCTTGATGCGCTTTCTGCTGTGTCCCATATGCAGAAGAGCACGCCCTAATCTAATAGCAAGTGCAATCTATCTGTAGTAATGCTTGTTAGCAAACATTTTGACTGAATATTTAGTGTCATTGTTTGCTTTCAGTGTCCAGTCAGCACAATGAGTAACAAACTCATTGAGTCAACAACCGTCCCCTTAGAGTGAATGTGACAGGGACAGCACAACAATTTATACTGTGAGGTTAATGTAAGATCCCACATACCTTGCACACAACTAAGAATTTTTAATTTGGAAGTAACTTGTTTGGAAATGTGAACTGTTTTCTTTGATATGTAGTTTTGTTTAGTATTTGAATGATTAAAGTGTTTAACTTTCAAGAGAGCATTTAAGACTATAAATGTCCTACTTGTGGCTGAATCTTTCATTCAAAAGTGTAACCAGAGTGCTTAATAATATAAAACCCTTCTGGTTATAGATCAAAGTAAAAACTGACTGCAGTATGTTAAATGTAAAAATATAAACAATTGTGCAAGGGATAACTAAATGTATGTCCAGAATGCTAATATTTACAACTTGAATATAAATAGATAATAATAGTACAGAAATTCTGTTTCATTTTGAAGCCCTAAAATCATAAAATATTGAATAAACATTGAATGAAAAAGCCTTGCTTTAGGAGATCAACTCTGCAGACTGCATGTTTAGTATATAATAAAACATTTTTATTTCTGTAATAATAAGGTGGTATTGATCATAATATATCATCATTGTTTCTTGAATTTGTTAAACTCACTCCCAACAACATATATACCATAAAAAAGTAGTAAAGTAATTAATGAGAGTGATTTGAAAATACAGTGCAGATTATATGAACTAAAAAACTGAGACAAAACTGAGACAGAGGGGAAAATTCTTTGTGTCTGGTTTACCTCATCCAGACACTGAGATTAAGCTAATGGCACAAATGCTAATGAAAAGCAGAGGATTTGTTTCATCTACGTAGATCCAAGGTCATCTTACTGGAGCTCCAGACCAGTGCTCCAAAGAACTCCTGTTTCACAGCACTGTGTGGAGGAAATGAAAGAGATACAAATCAGCCTTGCCACTAGATCATTGCAAGAATGCTTATAATGTTTCTGTCACCCGCCAATACACTACCGGTTTCCTCTCAAGCTTCTGCCATGAAATATGTCCAGATGGATGCAACTAAAACTTGCACTTGATAGCTTTATCTGCTGTTATGGGTGTTTATTGCATTTCTAACATCAAAGTTTCACTCTAAATTCAATCCCTGGCTGGAAAAAAAAGTCGTTTCAAACAACATACTTTCACTGAAGACTCCTAAAGGGTTCTTGGTTTATATGCAATTAATTCATTATCCAGGCCACTTATCCAAACTAGGCTTGGTGGGGTCTAACCCATCACTGACATCACATGGGTCAAAACCCCCTGGACAGGTCACCAGTCCATCACAGAGAAGATACACAGACACACACACACACTGAAACATACCAACGCATCTTCAGTGGAAACTACAGCTAAGTAATGTCATTTGATGCATGTCAATGATGCCCGATAATTGCACAAAATGACAAGATGACAGCATTTCTCTGTTTGCTCTAGACATAATGGCTGTGTCCAAATAGCTCATCTTTTGGAAAATGCCAGTGTGTGCAAAAACAGTAGAGTAAATTTTAAGCCATCATAAAACTGAAATAACTCTAGTAAAGCCACTCTTAAATCTGTGGCCTTTTAGTAATTTGTAAAAAAAAAAAAAGTCTTAATCCTAAAACATCACACACAATACATTCTTTCTTTCACCACCAAAAAATTAAAGATTAAAGATGAAATATTCTTGAAACAAGAATAAACCATTAAACATGGATGAGAGAGGAGCTTCATTCAGCTGTTCAGAAGCAGTTTAGTGGGCTTTAGTTATAGACTATCAAATGTAAAAAAGCACGCGAAGCTCTGACTGTAAAGCTGAAAGCATATTGACTGTAAACCTGAAACCTTGTTAACCCGAATACTGTTATGTCAAGAATTAGAATGCATTAGAATGTCCATTGGTGAACTTTCCACATCACTCCAGTATGTCAGTGTGCTTCAGTGGAAAGTAGACAGCTGCAAAGGGTTAAAACTAGGTTAGAACCTAGAATGGATATTTAATCCAGCACAAACACTAGATGCTACACAAACAACATACAAATTATTTTTTTCTGTAAGAAATGCATCCAATTAAAAAAATTGAACGGTAAAAAATTATGAAATGATTGTCGTGTAAATGAATAATGTAATGTTTTTTTTCCATCAGCTTTTAATATTACTTGTCAGTGACAATTTTCCTTTTTGACATGAGGAAAGGAGGCTACTGAATAACTATAATGAAAATAATCTGAAACAGGCTGAGGTAATGGGAAAAAAGAGCCAGCTAAATGAGACAAAAATGCACTTTTTGTGTTTTGTAATAAATAAAATATGGACAATAATATGGAAAAATGACAGGGGGGTTCTGTTTTTCAAAACATCACTATTGTCTCAAAACTACTGCTTTTGTCTTACTGGTGTTAAAGGACAATCCATTGAGAGGTTCCTCAAGGAGTCTTTCATGACATTCTAAGAAACCTGTCTCACTGCCAAAGTCCACTGTAATGACTGTATGTACAGTATGTACACTGACTGCAGAAAGCAGATGGTGGGATAGACAGGCAGAGAACAGTTTGTCCTAATTAACCTTTCTTTTTGAAGGAGTCATTAATGTCAGTGAAGCGATGCCACTAGAGATTGAGAGCAGGAAACCAGAGCAGGCAAGGTTGAGAGTAACAGTACAGAGATAAACTGTGGCGAGAGTGCGAGCGGGAGGGAGAAGGGGGAGGAGAGAGAGAGAGCAAACGAGAGAGAAAAAAGAGACGCCGCCAGTGTTCATGACCCTTTTGGCATGACAGCTGAAATGGCAGAGCTGAGGTCAATGTAGCTGTCAAAACTGCAGTCATTCAGATTACAAGTGAATGCTGTTGCCACATTAAAAGCCCCAGCTCTCACAATGAGGACTAGAACTGTTTAAAAATTTCCAAGCCTACTGAAACTGGACAGGTATATGGTTTCTTGCAAAGGAACTGTTCAGATTTAGATTAAGATGCACATAGGACATGGGGGCCAAGGCTGGGGGGCTGAAGTAGCAGCAGTCCCCAGCCGCTTTCAAAAAATTCTTTTGTCCATATAGTGTAATAATGAAGTGCCAGATATGTAAAAATATGCAACACATGTCATTCATAATGCACCTGAATTTAACAAGTGATTTACTGAAACTACAGCTTATCATCAGAGGTGGATAATCCAGGTCCAAAGAGTAAAAACACTCCCCAGGATTTTATTGCAACCACCTGTATCCTGCTACTGCTGGTTTGAAGGGAGGAGAGAACCATGGCAGTTGGAACAAAATCCTGGGGAGGACTTTTACTCTTTGGACCTGCATTACCCACCACTGCTTATCATGCAAACTGCATGTAGCCCCGCCCACTAACTCATGAGGCCCAGGGTTTAATGAGGCGCAGCTCTGTCTCATCAATAAGCTCAAGACAAAACAGAAAAAGAGAATTCTGTGAAAAAGAGATGAATAGGAAAAACAGTTTATCAAACGAACTGCGCACACTAATTGAGGCCACATACAACATATTCTGCATTCATCTTCTCACACATACATCTGATCCGGAGAGTATCACAGGCCTATTCTAATGGTAAACATTATTTCAGGGGCTTGTGTCTCTGTTTCATCTGTGTCTGCTGCTGCTGCTGTTAAAGAGAGGGAATCTGCCCAAAACTGACCGCTGCAAGTAGCTCAAACTTGGATAAATTTATCGGAGTTTGTAATCAGCTGCATGTGTAGTAACTTCAGTATCCTCCTCCTTTAAATGTATTTGAATGAGGGAGAGAAGCACGTTTTGCTTTTTTTCCATGAGACCACAAGCTGCACTTTTAGCTTCTTATACCAATTTCATACATTTCGTACATAGTAAAGGCCTACTTGTGGCTGTTCCATGGATCTTTATTACTCTGAGCCACAGTGTTATTCCCCAGCTGTTTGTTGATTTCGAGGCATTGCTAAAACATGTGGAAATTTAGAGTACAAATTGTATGATTATGGTGGCTAGTATTATTGCCTAATATTATTTCATCTGCTTGAATTATTATGTTCCACATTCCACACTTGATCTGCTTTCGAGTTTTAAAACATTGAGCTTGACTATTGGCGTGACACAACCGCTGTGGCATCACATGCCTATAATCTGATTGGCTGCCGCCCAGCTCATATGTATACTTATATGTATACTGTTTTCTCTCACTATATTATAGTATGTTGTGACATTTTCAGCATAAAGAAAAGTATGTGAAAAAATCAAATGAAAAAGTGTTTGTGCCTTATGCTCAAAATATCAGCATCTCTAACATAAAATACCTTCCCATGTGCTTAATCAGATTTCATAGTAAAAGAAACTTGAGGAAATGTGTAGGAAATGACAGGAATTTTATATGTATTTCTACATTTTCTTCTAGGGACAGTTGCATGTCACTCAGTGCCATTAGTGTAATCAGAATCTAGTACATGTTTGAGTTTTAGCTCACCCTCTGTGTGGTTATCTTTTAAAAATAAGTATGGGTGGATGAATGATCTCCGCCTGGAGCAACAAATGCTAATGGCATACAAAAGTAAGCAAATACTGAACTCACACCAGTGTACACAGGCAGCTTCCTCCAGCCCCACTCTTCATATTTACCATTTACACTGCATGATGTATGGGCCTGTTGCATGGCTCTCTAGCAGAAGAAGATGGCAGCTGTAGGGAACACCCTCTTTTTCTCATAAGTCATTATCAGCACATCATTAGTTCCCTCCTCAGCACCTGCAGAAACAGGTGTTGCAACATGGACCGCTGCAAGAAAGAACAAGAAAAAAAAAAACACAGAGAATAATAGAAACCGAAACATGAATCTTCTCCCTCAATGTTTTTCTCTCCAACAATAAGGCAAAAAACTGTGTACCCAAGATGTTCTCATCAAAATGCATTATAAAATATGCTTTTTTTCTACTAGCCAATACAAATATGGTATTAACTGGATGTTTTGAATCTGCATAACATTTCTTACTTTGACACACAAGTGAGAAAATTTCAAAATATAAATTTAGCTATTGCCTTTGTCACTGGTCAGGGTAAGTTTATCTTCCATAGGTTAAACACATTTAATGTCAAACATTTTTTGGAAGGAGAAAAGAGCAATTTTGATAGAGAGTTAATGCTCTAATGTGGTATGTTGCTGGACAAACTGCGAGATTTTCTTGTCATAAGTGCAGACAATATGTGAATGTCAGGTAAAACAAATATATACACAGACATCAGTCAATAGATTCCACTCAAAAGTGGAAGATGCAGGCAAAGGCTTTAAGTTGCGCACCAAGAACAATCAGCAGTAATTTAGCCTAACATTGCTTAAATTAACATTCACTGTATCAGAAAGAGTTTATTATACACATACTGAATTGTACTTTTCTCAGTTTTTAGTTTACCAAGGATTGTGCACTGAAAATGTGTACATAAGCATGTCATGTGGGGAATAAATGCCTTGCTATGTGGTACTGTGGTATTGCTTTGGGCTTAGAAAGTTTGGTGCAATTTCGTGCAGTTATGCATCTTTCTAGTCCAAGATTCAATTCCAATGGTATCTATCCTTCTTTGTAGTGGGTAGCACTTACTGTAGTTTAAAAAAACACACCCTGGCCAATCCTGAGGCAAAGATAGGACAAAGACCCTAGCTATGTAATACAAAGCAGGATAATTCAGGTGTTTCAGAGAACTGAAACCTGACATTCATTGGATTTTCCAGGTGGGTAGTTATTAGAGGTCGACCGATATTGAATTTTACCGATACCGCTAGGTTGGTCCATACTTGCCGATAACCGATTAATTAACCGATAGTTTTTAAAATGGATACTGGATAAACTAAATAAAAACACAACACTCCATGTAAAATAGTACTGAACTTTATTACAAAAAACAAACAAAAAACAGTACTGAATCATGAAAATGTGCTATATGAAATAAATATGAATATATTAATAAATATTGAGGTAAATTAA
>JBBIGA010000126.1:7405404-7417132 GCA_037576975.1 Alestes dentex
ACTCACAAGTGCGAGAGCACACACACACGCACACACACACACACACACACACACACACAATAATGTAAGGATTACTTGCGTTTGGCTCATATCTTGGACCAAATCATTGCTGTGATGTTGTTTGCAAACACATTTTATTTCATTTTCTATTGCATAGACACTTTAACCCTAGGCTTTTTATGCTGTTGTTGATGAAAGATTAAGTACTCAGCAACTATTAGAAAAATAATTCAGAAACTACTGGGAAAGTGACCAATAAAGTACAGCATTTCTGTCAATATACTTACAATATAAACTTGTAGAGGGATGAGGGGAACATTCAGAGTTGGTCGGCCCTTCTCGTGTCAAAGCAGGTGTCAATGTTCTGGTGAGAATATGAAGAATAATTGTCCTATAAATTTATTATCCAAATATACCCCCATTTGCTATAACTTCCTCCCCCTGTGGCAAAATGAAAAAACTCCCTTCAACAAATAAAAATCGTCACAGAACAAAATATGTTTTGATTCATATCACTACTTCAGTAAATCCCCAGTTATCTGTTATTAAAGACAAACTGATTTTCTATTCAAAATTGAGGTTTATTTAATGTATTATTTTGTTACTGGTTGTATAAAGGCAAAAAATTGAATGTATGGTTATTGCAATTAGTTAGAAAGTGAGAAAGCAAACAAAAACTGAATACTCTTAATTAAGAGCAAATTCCTTTTTTCCACTGCTAGTTCTGCTATTTTACAACTGACTTATTTCACACTGCCCTCTGTATTTTCAATTTCCTTAAATAAGTATAGGTGAAATGATATACAAAAACTTGGTATATATTGTGAAAAGAGATCTTTTTACAGTGTATAGGACTTTTGCATTTACATCGCATTTTGAGTTTTCTGGTAAAGCAATTGCACATCTGCTGTTTCTTCTGAAACAATCATGCCATTGTGAAAGAGTTGTAGCTGAAGTCCAGCTACACAACATAACCAGACCTGATAAATTGTTTTTTGTTCAAAACACTTCGCGGAATATCACGTGGATAACACACCCGCACATGGGCATCACCATGGCACCCTCGTCATGGTTACATGCTGTCGCACACTGTGGCTCATTACATCTGTAATGAGGCTTGAGTTTGGAAGAACAAGACAATTTTTTTTCAGTACTAACATGCAAGCATTAGAGTTTTAAGTTATTTAGCATTCTCAGACACCTCATCTGCAAAGAGTATGGTGGTATGGTGGGCAAGGTCTTCACACTAGGAATCATAACACAAAGGACCTGAAGGATTCTTGGTCCATTGGCTGTGAGAACCCCTGGTGTTTACATGGTACTGGAGACCTCTGTGCTTGACTGTTGTCCTCTGATTTCTGCTGTCTTTCTCCTGAGTAAGCCACTTAACCCCAGGCTGTTTTGGCAGTGCTGTCCCATGCAACCCTGTATCCCCTTACACAGACCTCTGCATTGCAACTCTGACAAAGAGCGAGAAGCAAAGAAAAAAAAAAATCCTTTCTCTGATAAATCCCAATTTGACTTTAAGCTGCTGCAAGGTTGCAGCACACAGCAAACATGCTGATGTGAAATGGATTGGATCCCCACTAAGACCAGTCTCTTTCCAGCTGGCACATTTACACCATCGACACACTCCTTTGGTTTTTATCCAGACTTGCACGTCTCATTTCCCCCTCTGCACATAGCTAAACGTTTTCAATGACTCCTCTGCTATGACAATTCTGGGCATGGTTAGCCTAGCGCTGGCGTGGCTCCAGGCAGAATCAGTGACAGTCATAGGCTGAGAGACCGGTGATGACTAAGAGCTGCTGTTCTGCCATGGCACCACTCCCTGACAGAAGGCCAGCAGGAAAGAACACTGGTAAGTGTTCATGTTTGGAGTCACACTACCTTATGAATGATTAATATTTTAAATCTGAACATGACATTGAAGCTACTACATTTTAGAGCAACACCATGTCATTGTTTTGGGTATGAGTTAAATATGTTAAACCTATTTCCATGCTATCATAATAGTATTATAGCTTGGTTGCCTTCAGTTTAAATAGTGTAAGTGCAGTAATTGAAAAGTCACATCTTTTTCTGGGAACTGAGGGCTGAAGGGGTACACTCTGTCCATTTCTGACTCATCCTGCTGTCTTTTGCGGTGATGAGATGGATGAGGAAAGAAGACCAAATCAATGTTAGACTTACTGTTACTACTAATTTCACAGATTTCATATGTTGTTTTCATACAAATTTGTCTTTGTAAATCTAGAAAGAATCCACACAATTCCACATCATTACAAATCAATTTATATTAAATTATAAATATCCTGATTTTGATTATGTGATCAGTTCTATTATCTGTTGTTGGTATATATATATATATATTTGTATGTTCTCCCTGTGTCTGTGTGAGTTTCCACCAGGCTTCCTCTTACAGTCCAAAGACATGCACGTCAGGCAAATTGGAGATGCTAAATTGACCCTAAGTGTGTGTGTGCATGACCGAGTGTTAGTCTGCCATGTGATGACTGAGGATCTGTCCAGAATGTTTCTCTGCTTTTCACCCTATGACTAATGGGACAGGCTCTAGCACCCCCCTGACCCTGGTTAAGGATAATCCTTTCAGAAAATCAATGAATCTATGAAATTCAGTTTGTTATTTAGTCCACTTGGAGTCAATGACATTTTATGAGTACTTTCACATCTGGACTGACACCTTTTAAAACACGTGCCTAGGATGTGTTTGGCTACCATAATTGACTGCTGCTATAGCTGTAAATTTAACACTTATCACTGTTAACAGTACTGAACAGCAACTAGCCATTCCTGATCAGTAAGTTTATAGCAATATGGCAAATCAACAACAATGTAATTTGGTTTTCATTAGAGCTTTAAATGGAGATATTTTCAAAAAAAGGGAACGTTTTAGTAACTTAGTCATTCTTAACAAAGCAACATTTTTGCTGTAACTGAATGATGCTAATGGGCAAGAGTACATTCTCGTGGGAGGTAACCGCATCATCTCTTTCAGATGGTTCTCCAAATCTTTTGCTGTGAAGCGAGCTGCTAGTTTAGCTTCTAGGCTACTGCAACTAATGGCAATTGCAGACACTCATCCCAAGATGGCGGTGCGAGCGATTGCAGCGGCCCGGTGCTCCTCAGAATATGGCAGATTTATTTTATTTTGCACTTTTTAGGTCTGAACTGCTCACCGTTTCTAATTACAATAACCACCAAAGTTTTAACGACAGCCACTGGGACTCTACTCCACCAGAGATCCGGAGGCCTGTGACCGCTACTCTTACCCTCCCCCTCACTCAAGGGGACACAGGCGGTAGAGGCACAGGAGACAGAAGAGGGGGAAGAGAGTTGGACTGAGAGCTAGGCTAAAGGCTAACCCCCACAAACCGGCCATCCCAAGTCTTTTTCTCGTCAATGCACGGTCACTAAACAACAAAATGAATGAGCTACGACTGCGGATTATATTGCGCTGCTTGGAATACTGTGTGTTGTTGATAACAGAGACTTGGCCGTACCCTCGGACACCACAGGCAGAAATCGAGCTAACTGGCTATGCTAACTTCAGGGCAGACAGGTCCAACGAGTCTGGTAAGGAACGCGGAGGAAGTTTGTGTGTGTACATAAATAACAACTGGTGTACTAATGCCGTAATTAAAGATGTCCACTGCTGTCTGCACATTGAAAATCTAGTGATACAGTGCAGATGTTTTACTTGCTGAGAGAGCTTGCGTCAGAGGCTAAGTTAGCCATGGAGACAATCCATCAGCCACCAGTTAATGGCGCATCCAGACTGTTTCATAATCTGGCAGGGGACAGCAATCACGCAAACCTGAAGTCCGTCGTGCCGAGTTTCTCCAAGAACATGAACTTTCCGACGAGAGAAAACAACACAATGGATCAGGTCTACACTACCACCCCAGATGGTCTACACCTGCCTGAATGATTATCACTCAGTGGCTCTAACCCCCATCACCACCAAATGTTTTGAAAGACTCATCCTCTCACACATTAAGGCTGCCATTCCTGTAGACCTCGATCTGCACTCACTGTGCACATGGATACTGGACTTCCTCTGCAACAGACCTCAGAATGTCAGGATAGGAGACCACACCTCCTCCACTCTCATCCTAAATACAGGTGTGCATCCTCAGCCCTATCCTCTACTCCCTTTACACACATGACTGTTCCCCCATTCACACCAGCAACACCATCGTTAAATTTGCTGATGACACCACCATTGTAGGACTGATCATGAATAACAATGAATCGGCCTACAGAGAGGAGGTCCAGGACTTGAAACAATGGTGTGACAGCAATAACCTGGACCTGAACACGGCCAAGACCAAGGAGCTGATCATGGACTTGAGCACTCTGCCCTCTACATTGATGGAGAAGAGGTAGAAAGGGTGGAGAGCTTCAAGTTTCTTGGGGTCCACATCTCTGCTGACCTCACTTTGCACATTATATTGTATATGGGCTGACTACTGCTGCATATTGTATTGTATATAGTTTTTTTTTAATTTTATTTCCTTCTCTGTCTATTGTTTACATTTACTTAATTATTATGCTGCAACAAAGAGCTACCAAGCTGTTTTTCATTGTTCCTGCAACAGTGACAGTAAAGACTATTCTATTTTATTCTTTTCTATTCATTTTCTTCTACAACAGTCTACTGTAGTCTACTATAGTCAAGCACAATCAAGCACAGTCATTCTCCTTTGCTTATAATGACAACAGGAATTCACTGAATGTGTTATAATGAGCCATTCTAAAAATCTCAGAATAGGCCTATGTACCTTTCTGATGAGTATTTTGGGACTTTTCTCTCTGGCTGAGAATCCCTGGTTTAAACACCCTGTGCTGTTGGAGCAATGATTTGGGGAGATATAACACTGCTGTAAAACTGGTGTTTACTGCCATTATATAAACTCTTGCAAATTATTGTGATTATTTTTCAAGTAATGCGCTTCTGGATATATTTGAATATTTGACAAAAAAATTCCCATCTGACACCACTTTTCCCTACTTACAGGCCGTATGCGAGGCCTTGTTTCATGATATTGCATCTGTTTTGCCCAGCTACAGTACTTTGTAGCTTATAATCATATAAAAGTACCGTTGGACAGTGGGCTCGCTGAAAGCTGCAGACACATCAAATCTTTCTGGCATGATAAGACCTTTGGCATGTCTTTCTTATGTCTTGAGTGCTGTTTTATGGTGCATTGTCTGACCTAACTGTCATTTTCTTGTGTTTATGCACCCCTTTTCTCACAGATCAACACTGCCTCCCAGGGTTTGTCATAGAACTACACTCCATGATGTCCCATTTCCCTCTCTCTATCTCTACATCTCTTTCTCTCTGCTGAGTGGAGTTGTCACAAAAATACTTGGTGCTTTCAGAAAGACGGGGGGCCGGAGGAAGACAGAGACAGAGGAAGAGAGGAGAGAGAGAGACAAATGCTGAGGCATGAATCAGCACCCAGGGCAGCCGTTCATGTGGGAAGTCTTCAAAGAAGCACCACAGGGGATCTCACTTCTAGTACTCACTGCACTTATGATGTGCTTTGGAGTAGTAAATCAAAAGAAGCATTGAAACAGTGGGTATAGACACCGAGACAGCTAAAGAGAGAGGGATAAATAAGTGAAAGGCGTCTCATTGGCTTCTTTATGCCGGTTTGTTGACACTTTAAATGAAATTTAGATCAGCATGAAATCAGGAAAATGACTGGTTACAATTTCCATGCAACAGAACTGGAGAACTGGATTCAGGAGTGCCGTGTGGAGAAGGGATGGTATGGTTTAAATACCAATCGAGCAACTACAGACACATGACAAGGTAGGACTGGCTGAATCAAGACTTTGTGCACTACTCATGACCAATCCTGGCTTGGCTCCCTAATGCACGGCAATTATTGCTGTATGGCAGAGGTTCCCAAATTGGTCCTAGATGACCCTCTGCCTTGCACATTTTATTGTCTATTTCCTGCTCCAAACATACCTGAACCAACTAATCAGTTAAGTACCCAGCTGTTCTTATGTTGAAAATGTGCAGTTAAGGAGGTACTCCAAAAACTGAGCAAGTAACACTCTTCTCACAGCCACGCCCACAGACATTTTGGTCACTGTAATACTGAGCTTGGGCACCATTTTGACTCCCGCAGTCTGTTTAGCTAGTGATGCCCCCTCATCAACCTCACATCTCTTCTCTATTGAAACCCAGCTTGATCCATTAGCACCATCCATTCTCCATTGTACCAAGTGGCTGTTTGTCTCTATCCTGTGTCTCTTCTTGTCTCAGCAGTGATCTTTCTTTAAAAGTATGCCAGGCTCCGTATCCTGACGCTCACCAACAATCTATAGCGGAGTATTCTTCTCGTGCATTAGATTGGACATATGGTCTTTGAGAAGCTTTTACCCTTTGGAGATATTCTGCAAGTGCTTTGAGTTATTACTGACTCTCCCTGAGGACTTGTTTGTTGAATCAGCATACCTCGTACGTAAAATAAACTATTAATCAGAGCTCCCGCAAGTGAATGTTCTGGTCTTTGACCAGCCGAGAATGACAACTCCAAACACTAATGCATGTATAGCATATTGTAGCTCTTCGACATGTTGCAAAAATCAAATTTACATCTGGTTGTTACTATGCATTTTGACTGTGAGGATTATTTCAGACAATGATTAATCCACATTGCCACAAATACAGAAGTCACGTTTTCTAACCAAAACCTCTCCTTACACATTACATCATTACACATTTGGCCCATGACTAACTCAAGAGGCAACTCACTGAGGACACACATGGTTGGCATGCATGAAAACATGCTCTAAGGAAATTAAAATCATAGGACAGCAACCATTGTTTTCAGGAGAAACCAGAAACAAGGAGCAGCACAGGCAATTATGGTGTTATTTGCATTAAAAAAGTCCAACAAAAATGCAGCCGGATTTTAACCTGATTAAACAGACACATTTTGCATGCGAGTGTAGATGCACATGATAAACAGGGTATATGAGATCTGGAATAGAGGGGTAGAAAACAACTAGAAAATGAACTGACAGAGTTGGCATGGGTGTGGCTAAACAGTAAAGGTCACAGAAAACCCGCCCAATTATCGCTTCAGACAGGATACAAATATCACATTTAGGTCAAAAAAGAATGTGTTTCCAATAAAGAATGTGTTTTCAACCAAGTCTCCCCTGTTTCTGTTTCTGTTGTGATAAGGCCACATAGTGTGTGTGTGTGTGTGTGTGTGTGTGTGTGTGTGTGTGTGTGTGTGTGTAAAAATCTAGATGTGTTTTGGTCCACAGCTATCATGTGAGGGTTTAATTCCTGCTCCTGCCTTTAGCTTGCTTCCTCTGACATTTACCAATAATCCCTTATCAAAGCACTATTTGTCAAAGGCCCTGTGCTTACTTCAGGGAGGGATGAAATCAAATTTACTTCATTTAAGATGGCCCAATCTTCTCTCAGGTCACAATAGGATATTTGAGAGATGCTCCTATTCAACTCTGTGTAGAAAAATAGGTCTATTGTATAGAAGTTAAAGACTTTAGTAGCTTTCTGAGGCATAATGCTTCTTTACATTTTCAGTGCTTTGTAGCAGAGCAATTTGGATCATTTTTAAAGGTTCCTAAATGGTTCTTGACTAACTAGTATGGCCAGTATTTATGTGGAGGTTCTTTAAAATTTACACTCATCATTTACAAAAAATGTTATATGATGTAAAAATCAATATTCTTATAGGAATCAAAGGTATATATCCTCTATGGATTGACAAAAAAATGTTTCATTAAAAGGTGTAAGATGGTTGCACATGAGCAACTATGTTACATCTATGGCTTGAACATGCCAGAAAAGCCTATGGTCCATTGAACCAATGGGAATTTTCCCATCCAGGGTTGGCACTCTCTGTGGTAGCTCACGTTGAGAAAGTGGCATAGGTTTATTTCAACAACATTGCATGCACTCAAGTAATAATCAATGTGTTTACTTCAACAATAGACTTCTATCCAACAAGGTTATCCCCTAATGGGATATCCTGGGCTGCATGTATCAGAACAAAGAGAATAATTATCAGTGCATAAGGTGTTTCAGATTTGTTGACCAGCTAAAACACATTATGCACACACTGTCCAGCAGAATCCTGCACAATCCCATGTATATTCATATGCTGTTTGTATTATCAAGTAAACTGAGCTGGTGAAACAAGAACATTAACCAAGAAGAAGTGTCTGGCTCGTCTCTGCACACATTGCCTTTGATGGTCAAAAGTCCAAATATCGAGTTTCCCTTTCTTCAAAACACAGATCTTTGATCTAACACAGATCATATAGCAGCAAATGTAGAATGGCACTTCATCTGCTTTAACCAGACAACAGAACTCAAAACTAGACTCTCTGGTTCAAAACTAGACACTATTGAAAAAGTGAATATTTGGTGTTTAATCAAGCATTATTTACTGCAATTTTTGCAAAAAGTGTTAAATGTCAATGATTCTAGTAAAGTTGATAATTAGTAGTGTCAGAATTTCAGCTTCAAAATTTCGAAACAAGTTGAAGTTTTACAACAAACTTCATGGTAAAAATTTTATTGAATTACATGTTTATGATGAACCTTTTATCACAGTTTTCAGTTGTACTGCTGATTTTTATGAGAGTGCATTAGCATGGTTAACAATGCTTACAATGTAACATAAGGTAGTGGTTAGAGTTTCATTAACACTGCATGCATTTACACAAATGTAAGTATTCTTTTACATATTAGCATATTTCTG
This sequence comes from Alestes dentex, assembly GCA_037576975.1. Lineage (NCBI taxonomy): Eukaryota > Metazoa > Chordata > Actinopteri > Characiformes > Alestidae > Alestes > Alestes dentex. Next base: position 7,414,191 of record JBBIGA010000126.1, read on the forward strand.
TTGCATTCCCACCATGAGTTCTGGCTTGGGATGTGTGGTGACTGCCACTCCCCAGCTGCCAGGCCGGAGCAGCGTCACATGAATAATTTATTGATGTCTCAAGCATGTCAAAGCCATGTGCCCATTTCCATGTGACATTTTAGAGAGAGAGAGGGGGGTGCGCACAACAAAAACAATCTAGTGTGAAGAAAGCCCTTCAGAATTTTGCGGCAAAATGCGGCAAATTCCTGGAATAGCCTTTACCCTTTGATTCTGCTCTGTTTTACTTAGCCTATCAGGACAAAGCAAAAGTAAGATGGTTTCAGCCTCAAAACTGATTGTGAACTGAAAGATTGCCACTCTTTCCCTCTCTCTCTCTGTCTCTCTCCCTCACTCTCTCTCTCAGTGTCTTTCTTCTTTCTCTTTCATCTGTCAGAGCTAATGAACAGATGTTACAAGGCTGTTGAATGTGGGATGATGGCACGTGCCTCTGGCGGTCTGAACCAACTGGGAAGGGTCTGTGGGGTGTGTGTAAGGTGTCTTTCCAGCCAGGCAGGCTGCCTCAGCTTCCACTTTGATTCCTTGCTAGGAGAATTTGTAACACACGCACACACACACACACACGCACACACACATGCGCACACACACGCGCACACACACATTCACTGTGATCAGCTCCTTGTCTACAGCAGCTGAGATGCCTGTCAGCTCATAACCCATCACTCAGCTCCAGCCTGCCCTCCACACACAGGGAATTTATGGTAAAGGTTGAAGGAGGGCAACTGAAGCTCAGCCAGGCCACCCAATGTGAGGGAGGTCAGTAAACGGAGAGGTAATGCATACTGAAACCACTGTAGGTACGCGGTGTTATTTCTATGGTCAAGCATGCATTGTTGCAGTAGTTAGGCTTCATTCACTCTTTCAGTCTTCCTGGGCTAGAGCTTGTCACACCAGACATGTTTCATCCAATTATAAAAACGTTAAACATTTGTTTCCAACAGCTCTTCAAATAGATTCTTCTAGATTGCAGTAGTACCTCAGTTTTTACTGATGTGATTCCGTTACGTTAAGCTGTGCTTTTGTAAGTGCATGAGTAGAAAAGGAAACACATATGGATTATTACATAAGCTGTTAAGCTGTACTAATGCAGTCCAATCTATAATGGTAAATACATGACCAGTCATTACTGTTATTGTGTGCATCATTAATGCGTAACTATGCAGATTTTTGGGGCCCTAACAATAAAGCAGGACCGTCAGGCCACAAAATCTCATCAACATTATAGTCTATGTTTGCCCTGGCCAGGTAACAGAGGTATGCCTTACAAACTACTGCCAAGATTTCATTCTATTGACCTCACAAAACAAATGCATTGCTTTTCCTCTGCTTGAATGGACCTCTGCCATGTATCTTCCACTGTTATGCTGAGCAAAACTCTTTAGTGGGGTTGAGGAAGGGGATATATGTTGGAAGAAACAGATCAGAGTGTAGAGTTATCCGCGAATCAGTTGTTCACCCCAGCTACGTGGTGGACAATGGCTTTGTCCCAAATAACAAATAAATTTGTCTTTGTGTGCTCTTGTTAAAATGTATTGTCCAGTAGACCGCTGAGTTAGGCTGAAACTGACATAATGATGGAGAACTTTATTTTGGCTAGTGGCAGTGCACAGTGTGATACTACTTCTATGCTGATCTGGGGTTCATTACTCATGTAGGGTATATCACGCTCAAATATGATTATATATAAAGACATGGTTGGATAAGTTCAGCGTGGAAGAACTTGACTGGCCCACACGGAGTCCTGACCTAAACCCCATCCAACACTTTTGGAATGAACTGGAATGGACATTGCGAACCAGACCTTCTTGTCCAACATCGGTTCCTGACCTCATCCATGCTCTACTGAATGAAAGGGGCATAAATTCCCACAAAAACTCCAAAATCTTGTGGAAAGCCTTCCAAGAAGAGTGGAAGCTGTTATAACTGCAATTGTTGGACCAACTCTATATTAAGGTCTATGCATTTGAATGAAACTTTTGTCCACATCGGGTAAATTAATAAAAATGCATTGTTAATTCATTGCTATAGTGAACATGGATCAATCAATAGATAGCCTACACTACACAGTGCTGAAATACATTACCTAAAAGAGAGTTGCTGTTTCTTGCTCTATTTAAAATGACCATTGTATGTTGTAATGAGTTTTGGAACTTTTCACAACTATAACACCTCAATTTTTAAAGACAGCAGTAAACTACCTGTTTTATTCTCTGAAGGTCTGGATTATAGATAAAATGTGACTGTATTATTGGCCCAGCTTTCCTCATTGGCATTCCATGGACAAGGACAAAGCTGACTAAAATAGCACAGATCTCATCAGTAACAAATGTTCTCCATGCCCTTCCTCTCCCTTTACTGCAGCCTCTCAGTTGTGTCATACTTCTTGCTATGGTTTATTCAGAATTGCAGAGGCACAATGTTTCAAAACATTTGAAATCAACTTTGATTATTAATCATTCTGAGACCCAAATTTGCTTATTAGTGTTTGCACCATAAGAGCTGCCTTAACTCTATTGAGCTGTGATGTCCTGAATGGCATCTTTCTACACAAGTGCACCAAAACTGTCACGAGGGAGAGGAAGGGAGAGGTAAGGGGAGGACGCACTCAGCAGTGAGAACAAATAATATTTAATGGAAACACAAAACAAGGGAAACAGTTAAACCTGAACACTGGAATAACGGGGGAGCACGAGTCTGAACACAAAACAGAAAACAAGGTTAAACATGGGACGAGACAGAACGTGAAACACAAACCAGACTGAAGACAGGGACGAAGCAGAACACAAAACGTGGACGGGGAGATACAGGGCAGGAAAACATGGACGAGGCTAGACAGGGCAGGAAACGTGAACAGGGACGAGACAGGGCAGAGAACGCGGACAGGAGAAACAGGGCAGAGACGG
>JBBIGA010000126.1:7417232-7431718 GCA_037576975.1 Alestes dentex
ATAGGCCAATTGAACACACTAAATTGCCCCTAGGTGTGAGTGTGAATGGTTGTCTGTCTCTGTATGTGGCCCTGTGATGTGCTGGTGACTGTCCAGGGTGTACACCGCCTTTGCCTGTAGCAACTGGGATAGGCTCCTGTCCCCCCGGGATAAAGGGGTAGAAAATTGATGGATGGGTTACAGATTTAGCTGATACTTTGTCAGTGAAATATATAAATAAGCAAGAGTATGTTTATTTTATTTTGTCATATCTTCCTGTGTCTAAGCTCAATGGGGCCACGGTTCTTCATTATAACAATAATTGTCATTTACTTATGAATTTTCTTGTGATTTAACAGATGAACCAGACAGAACTAGTTGTGCCAGTTCGAGGGAAGGTCATCGGAACATCACCAGAAAATCCTAACACTGTCGTTTCTGCAGTAGCTCCAAGGCCACACGTTCTAAAATTCTCCATATCTTCTAAAACATCAACAACCGCACTATGGCTTGGAACACAGCAATTGTTTTTGGCTTTGGGGAAGAGTCCTGTTGAATAATGGTAGTACAGAGTCAGTCTTTTAGAACAAGTGTATTAAGGCAGTGGGGTTGTGACAGGGTTAACCCAGTGCAAGTGACCTCTGTTGCTCCAGGGTGACAATCTGAAATCATAGAACACCGTGCTCCAATAAGACAGCCTGTCAGCTGTGACAGGACTGCAACAGAAATAGGATAAAAGAGAACCAGAATCACTGACATAGTGTTACTGATATGTAGGGATACAAAGGCTTTGGTTTTAAAATTCAGTTTGAGATCTTATATACAAATTATAGCCTATATTAAATGCTCATTTCACACCCCTAAAATAAAGCTATAATAATGCTAGAAAAGCATGTTTTGTCCTATAAAGAACAATTCAGTTACAATTTTGAAGTTTAAAGATGCAGATGGTGGCCTAGTAGTTAGGGAGTAGTCCCTGCAATCAGAAGGTAATGGATGCAAATCCCAGGACTGCTAGTGGCACCACTGAGGTACCCTTAAGCAAGATACCATCCCCATACACTGCTCTCTGGGTGCCGCGCCACTGCAGGCTGCCCACTGCTTCACTTGGTGAATGGGTTAAACACAGAGAAAGAATTTCTCATTGTTCACACTGTGTGCTGTGCTGTACTGTGTTCACGAGTGACTATAAGGGGCCACTTTACTTTAATTATGTGTGAGGGACAGCCTTTAAATTTCCATATAGTGGGAAGGTTCTACACAAGTTCAGGTTTTTTTCTTGAACCATATGTCTAAGCTGAAGATCACCGCAAAAACCTTTATTTATAGGAGTGTAGCCATATTCAGATGGATCACTGTGTGAAATGTCTTCACTGGCACAGCTAGAACTACACCTGCCAGTGCTTCTCCAGAGGACAGGATTATACCATTAGTAGGTTAAACCACCCAAACAGATCCAGGACCAGAATTTTTAAGCATTTAATCTATCTTTTCCTTACTCCTTCTTTCAAGTGTGCAAGATATTGAGCAAGTCAGGAGCAGGAAGAGCAGAAGGGATGTTTTTTCGTCTCTTATTCCCAATTCAATGTGAAATGCAATTGCATTGTTTCACATCTGAATCCCAATATGCCACACTTCTCTAGCACTCTCATCTGGATTTCTATCTCAGACAGGACTCCCCCTCAACTGGCACAGACAGGAGGTGAGATAAGGGAATACAAAGGACAGGCAAGACCACACGAGTGGGGTGACTTGAGCTAGAATATAGGTCAGGTGTCTGCAATACACAATCTGCCTCAGTGCAACAAGGTCCCCTCACAAGGGCCATCCTAACTCCTGGGACCCGCACACAGAGGTGGAGCAAACTCACTCTGAAGTCAAAACACATTCATGCCCCATTTACAACTGCAGCACTATCAGCCTCTCTAGTGGAAACCTCCAATCACTCACAATCTTCCTCTGTTCTATGTGTATGGTAAACAGCAGGGGTATAAAAACGCATGCACACTGATGCATAATTGCAAAGGTGGTGATTGAACTGCATCAGTGTTGGTATGTTCAAATCCAGTAAAATCCATGTTAAAGTTTGTAAGCATTTTATAGGCTTTCAAATGAAAAATAAAAAGGTAATATAAATAAAAGCTTTATGTAAATAATTGATCCAGTCATGCATTCACTTGTGTTGTCAATGTAATTTTAAAACAAATTCCAATTGTTTTGTGACCATTTTATTTCACAGTGCCCTTATTACAGGGCAAGGAATAATACATTTCCATTCATTTAACTATAAATAATATCTAATAAAACCAGAAATGGTTTTAGTCAAGCTAATTTGTGCAAATTCCCATAAATTCCCACTTCTGAAAGTCAGACTGAGATACAGAGGAATTATTAGGGTCTTGAAACGTTTGAGTCTGTAGTTTTGATTTGTTGATGGGGGAGTTAGTATATCATTAGAGCTATTGCTTTGATTTGTCTGTAGGAGGGTTTACTTGCCTTGGACTCATGTTGCCATGTTTCTTTAAATGCTTGGAATCCACCAGGTGTTTTGTTTAGCATTACAATTTTTCCTGTCTTTTGTTGCCCATCTCCCATTTAAGTGGTCCCAAGACCACTTACCTCGACCCCACCCGACACCTTTGAAATGAACTGGAGATTGTGAACCAGGCCTTCTCGTCCAACATCAGTGCCTGACCTCATGAATGCTCTACAGAATGAATTGGCACAAATTCCCACAGAAACATTCCAAAATCTTGTGGAATGTCTTCCATGAAGAGTGGAAGGGGGACCAACTCCATATTAAAATCTATGTGTTTGAATGCAGTGTCATTAAAGTCCCTGATGGTGTAATGGTCCCAATACTTTTGTCCGTACAGTGTAGGTTTCTAGAGTGAGGGACAATATGCCATTACACAAAAATGCATTTTTTTTTTAAATATGGAAATTTTCTTTTAAGGCGAGTATACTCCACATATACTCCACATACTCCACATCTCCACATTTTTATAGAGTCTTAAAGGGCGCTTATAGGGTCTTTTTAGCTGTTGTCTTCATCTGGTAAGCTTGCTTAAGTTTATTCTGTCTGTTGTTTAACTGAACTGCTATCTTGTGCACTTAGACTGTGTCGTTCTTGACAGCTACTCTGTTGTGTGCTTGTACTGTTGAGGTGTTAGGTTAGTTTCACTGCAACCAATCAGACAAGGCTCACCTGATGTCAGTGAGGCCTGAGATAATTAGGTGTCAAGTGGTGGGAGTGGCTTCCACTCTCCCCGAACTTTAAAAGGAGCAACATTATATTCTAGATTCAGTTTCTTTCTCAGAACTTTCTTCAGGACCCTCACCAGTCCGGGTTTAAGAAAACTGCTCTACTTGCCGTCAGCGAAGAACTTAATGCGACTAGATCAGTCAACCTGTCTTCTACTCTGATTTTCCTCGACCTCTCTGCTGCCTTTGACGCAATCACCAGATCCTCCTTGCCACACTCTCCTATCTTGGGATCTCAGGCACAGCCTGGCAATGGTTTGCTTCCTACCTTGATGACCGGAGGTACCAGGTAGCATGGCAAGGCACCTAGTCTGCTCCACGATTGTCTACTGGTGTTCCACAGGGCTTGGTCCTTGGACCGCTTCTCTTTTCTCTGTATACTTGTTCTCTTGGGGATGTAATAGGTTTTTCCTACCACTTTTATACTGATGATATGCAACTTATTCTCGATTCCCTTCCAGCGACAACCAGGCCTCAACTTGCATCTCAGACTCTCTGGCCGATATCTCCTCTTGGATGACGGCCCACCTCCTCAAGCTCAACCCCAGCAAGACCGAGTTCCTCTTCATCGTTTGTTATCGTCCCTTCAAAGAGGGTAAGAAATCTTGTTTTTATGCTAGATGAGGATCTGTCTTTCTTGCTGCAGGTTGACCAGATCTCCAGAACATGCAGATACCTCCTCCAACATTAGAAGAATCCGACCCTTTCTCACCACGAAAGCTATGCAGATACTCGTCCAGTCTCTGGTCACCTCCAAACTGGACTACTGCAACTCTCTACTGGCTGGACCTCCACTGAAGGTAACAAAACCACTTCAACTGATTCAGAATGCAGCTGCGAGGTTAGTCTTCAATGTTCCAAAGTTCACAAACCCCATACCTATATTAAGGAACCTTCACTGTCTCCCTGTGGCTGCTTGCATTAAGTTCAAATTCCTAACACTTGCTTGCAAGGCCAAGAATGGACTTGCACCCCCATACATATCAGCATTAATCAAACATCTTGTCCTCTCAAGGCTTCAAGCATGGCTCATCTTGAGCCTCCACTGCTCAGAAGAGGAAAGCATGCGTCAAGACTGTTCTTAGTCTTGGGGCCCCCCAGTGGTGGAATGAACTCCCTCTTCTGATCAGATCTGTGGAGTTCCTTGCTGTCTTCAAGCGTTGTCTGAAGACCCACCTCTTCAAGGAGCACCTTGGTGACTAATCATGCCTCTCGTTTCTGCTTGCTTATTTCTCAAAAAAAAAAAAAAAACTCTTATACCCACCCCTTCCTTACTTTTGTCTTAACTTCTGACTTTTCTTAGACAGGTGTTTAGGCATACCTAGTGTGCAGTAACTTGGTTGAATAGTTGACGTTGATTTAAGTATAGCTTTACAAGTTTAAGCAACAGATGTGGACTACTTGAGCACTAATGTACATCGCTCTGGATAAAAGCGTCAGCTAAATGCTGTTAATGTAAATCTCCTGGGCGGTCACAGAAAAATTAATCTTTCTCTTTGAGGCTAGCAGGAAAAATCATACAGTTAGAAATATAGTTTGTCAAGCTTCCTAGCAGGACCGGCAGGAATTATTTGCTTTTTTTTAATGCCATTTCCCTAGAGAAAACCTGGTAGAAGTGATGAGGGACTTTGTCATGCATCACTGCTGTGTCTACCTCTTTTGCTGCTGGCTGGCTGGTCTGTTTGAAGATTAACAACCTGAAGATGATGGTCTGAGGCTCATTGCCCCTCACCTTTCCTGCGTGGCATGCCCTCTCTGCCTAGATGTTGTTGGCCTGCAAGTGCACAGAGCCATTTCTGCAGAAAATTGACACAGTCTGTGCCCTCAGCCTACTCACTGAGGCATGGTAAATGCAAATTAGATTGCCAGCTGTGTTCCATGTTCCTCACCATTTTGTCCTTCTAGCTCTGTAGATTCATGGCCTGTCATCATGGCATGCTTTTAGAATGTTTCGGAGCTGATGTTGAGTTTGTTTACATGCTACTGTCTGGTTTTCTCAGTGATCATTTTAAAGGATTCACGTTTAATGTATTTGTGCTTGTTTATGTTTTCATTTTTTTATTCAGCAGTATTCTGTCACTACAATACCCAGAGTGCATTACATAAATACATCATGTAACTGTTGGGACTTCCCACACCTCAGTGATGAATAAAAAGCAGACACAGAATCAAATGTACTGGCCAGGAATGGTAAGACAGTCAGGGAATTAGGTTCTGGCTGCTGATGTCTCTCTTGTACTACAATAAATATACAATGTACATGTTACAGACAATAGGAAAGCAAAAAAAGGGGGGGGGGGGGAAGGAAAGCAATACACATTGTGTGTAGTAGTGCAAACAGTACTATGCATCATGTATGGGAATGAAACTGTGGTGAATGAGTAGTTAAACAAACTTTTCTCTTTCCCTCTAATATTTGTTGTATGTCTATCATTTTGTTCCTTCTCTGTGAAGCTCTGCACACAAGCCTTTCACATCAAAAGCCTTTCTGCATTCGATTTGAATTTGAATTGGAGAAGCTATGGCATAGCAGATGATGGTACAGTTCAGGTATTTATGAAGTGATGGAATGAGGTAAGAACTATTCCAGAGTCTGGTAGTCCTGGTATAAAGAGTTCTATGGTGCCCACCAAGGGGATGAGATGAAAGGTTGTGTACAGGGTGTGAGGATTCTGTAATGATTTTCCTGTCCATTTCCTGGTTCTTGAAGAGTGTAATTCCTGGAGGTTGCTCGGGGGAGCACCAGTGAATTTTTTTTTAGCTGTTCTTTCTGCTCGATGTAATCTGTAGAACTGGCTCAACAGTTCCTGTGGCAGACCAAACTTTCACATTTGCTGTAGACAGTACATCCTCTGCTGAGCATTTTAAGGAGTTGAGGATGGAGTTAATGTTGATCTCCCACTTTAGCTCTTGAGAAATGGTGGTTCTCAGAAACGGAGACATTGTCCCCACAGCTGAGACATGGCTGTTGGAAATTGTGAGGGGAAGTAGTGGTGAGGGGTGTATCTTGAGCTTGTTCAGTTCTAAGCTGCTCTGACTCCACCAGTTCAACCTCCCACCAATACACAAAGCTGTCACCATCTTGGAGGAGTCTGATGACCATAGTGTCATTGCCAAACATCAGGAGTTTAACCTCTGATTCCATGGAGGTTGTCATTGCTGTAAATGGAGGAGGCTAGTGGGGAGAAGACACATCCCTGGGTAGCATCCTTGGTGAACGTCCCTATGCCCGAAGTGATTCCAGTCTCACCTGTTGTTTTCTGCCTGTCAGGATGCTGAGGATCCACTGACAGATAGTAAGGGCTGCAGTGAGCTGGGAGATTTTGGAGGAGAGGATTTCTGGGAAGATGAATACCAAACTGCCAGCACTGAAGTTCACGAAGAGGCTCCTTGCCTATGTCCCTGGGCTGTCAAGGTTTTGCGGGATTTTGTTCAGTCCCTTGTTGGCTGTGTCATCCACTGATCTGCAGGAGGTCCGGCAGTTGTATATTACAGGTGTAAATAATGACTGTTAACACAGTTACTGAGGTAGTGGAAAATAATGCAATCTTGGATAATAAAAGGATCAGGAGTGATGTTAGGTCTGTCTTTATGTTAAAATTACATCAATTTGTGTTATTTTGGGCATCAAAACAAAATTTACATTCACAGCATTTAGCTGATGCTCTTATCCAGAGTGATGTACATCAGTGCTCAAGTAGTCCACGTCTGTATCTTAGACCTGTAAAGCTAAACTTAAGTCAATCATCCACAATTCAACCAAGATACTGCATGCTCCATACACCTAAACAACACCTGTCAAATGGTACCTAAACAACACCTGTCAAAGGAAGTCAAGAGTTAATAGTAAGAGTTGGGAAGAGATTTTCTTTTCTTTTCTTTTTTTTTTTTGAAGTAAGGAGGGAGATGTAAAAGGCAGCAGGTGACAGACATGAAGTGAGACTGTACCTGTAGCTGAGTGCAAAATTTAATTTTTGATTTTGTGAAGAGTAAAACTAGAGTGCATTTTATAAAACATACATCAAAAACCTTTACCATTACATTTTGTTTTTAATTTTTGGTATTCAGTAATCTCAGTAAATAAACAGTATTGTGCATTAAAATGTTAAGCAACATTTCTTGTTAGTTGCATATTTATTTTATCATATTTATTTTCATATCCTTTCAAAAGTGGGTTACTTTTTTCCATTTATTACTTGTGACTATATGCCATATTTTCAGCCTTGGCTGTTGGAACCGGCATTGGTAGTAACTAAGTGTAAGTAAATTAAACAGACACACACACACACACACACACACACACATACACAATGTAACTCAATCATTTGCCACCTTCTAATGTCCCCCCTCCTGCTCTTCTGCTTTTTTTTTGTCATATTCTCAAAGGGCACATCAGTGATAAGAATTTAGTGATTGCTAATTCTGGATGACAGGACGTGCCATCAGATTTTTTTCCCTTCTCCCCATCCTGGACCTGATTATCATCAGAGCTGCCCATGCAAATGACAAGGGGACCTTAAGGGACATCATTTTCTATTAAAACATGTCCAAAACTAATTACTGATAAATGCCATAGTAGCCATTAGAGTGGGACACAGTGGGAGTGGATAACACTGCAGGGGGGTGACACCTTGTTCAGCTATGGGCAAATGTCTGGACAGAAAATGATGAAAATACACAGAAGAAAATCTGAAAAATATGTAATAAAATCATATTATGTATATAATAAATGCATTGTAAGCTTAGATATGGTTGGGATGAGCACCAGTGGATGTCTGATTTATAGCCTTTGAATAAATTCCAAAGGTTTTGCTTTATCAGGTTGTTTGAGAGTACAACAAATGTAACTGTTTTCACTCAAATGCTAAACATTCTTTTCTACTTTTAGTTACATTCTGCTTTTTTAATGTAAATTTAATACTTCAATTTTCTTCAGGCTCTAAAAGAAAACGGAAACAAAACGATGGCAAATAGCAATTAACTGCATACAGCATTACAGGCCTCCACATTTCTTTTTCTTTCTGTCTTTCTTTCTTTCATTCGTTCATTCTTTCTTTTTCTCTGCTCAGTGTTTTCAGTGCATTTTAAAAAGAGTCAAATCTCACAGGAAATGATTAAACTTTTAATGAACAAACTTATTAAAACAGCATTGGCTATTTCCAGAGAAATCCCCATTGGTTCCTCCATGCACCAGATTGAAGCTCTTTTCAATTACAAACAGTGGTCCTCCGATGAAGCTTTCATGGTCTGCTCTGAAACCAAATCATTAAAAGGGGAATTGATGCCCAGCAAGTGGGCAGAAAAGCCCCTGGACTTAGCTTGGGACCATCTCACCAGGGGGCGGACTGATCTATTTCTTGGCTTCAACCCATGTGTGTTTAACTCTGGGGAAGACATTCAAACTTGAGAAACTCTCAAATGCTAAAACACCTTAGAATACTTTATATTTAATTAATGCAGTAGATCACCTGTGATTATTATATACAGGCCTTGATTATTTTTCACTTCATTTAACAGCCTCATGTTTTGTTACACTTGTCTTTCCATTGCCTAATATATATCAAAAATAGATCAACACACTTATGCATAACGTTGATTTTAGAACAATAGCTCATATCGGCAAAACAAAATTTTCTGAAGGAATTTTGGACCATTTCTGTTTGTACATTGATCGCCTAGCACTGTCAAATGGTGTGAACAAAAAAAAGAAAATAAGAAAGAACTACACTCTGCTGTAAGTTTCTATTTACATAAGTTATAATTTCAGGGCAAACAGGCTTATGAATATGCAAACAGTTTGATTGTTGTGCTTTCACTAAACTGCAGCCAGTTGAAAAGGTGTCCACATTTTCAAAGTGTATCAGAATGATGAGAGAAAACTATGCAGAGGTCAACATGCAGGCTACCCAGCTTGATAGCTGGACATCATCCTCTGCTTGGAAGGACAACAGGGGTCAGGATTTGAAACATCAGTAGCACAAGCTGTTTCTGCTCTCTGTTCCTTTGGAGTCCATTTGAGAAAAAAAAAACAAAAAAACAAAGCAGTAAGACTTTTTCCGTCATGTAATTTAAATCTTACAATTTTGTATTTGTATTTCACATGTACTCCAACCCTGACTGCTCCTACATCTGAGGTTTTGAACATAGAACTCAAGAGAACTGTTTTGGAGTGGATTTATAGAAACTGCTTGGGAAAAAATCAAATTCACAAAGTTTTCCCTCCTTTCCCTAAACACATTTGATCAGTCAAGACAATTTGTTGTCCATTTTTTTTCATTTTGGAATGAAGCGTCAGCGGCTTGGTGAAAATGTGCATTGGTTACTGTTGCTACTGCTGGGAAGCTTTCAAGGCTATTTAAGTGGTGGAGCTTTCAATGTCAAAGGAAAAAACATCTCCTGTAAAATGTGCAAATTTTCTTTTTTAGAGTAATGTACCCAAAATATTTCTCAAAAATAAAAACAAAAAGGTTTCCACTCTTGACTGGATTTGAAGGCTGCATACATAGGATTGTGATCTCTTAGCAGCCAAACAGAATGAAAGGGGTAAAGCTCAGTCTCTACCACATCAAGTATTGATTCATGTGGATGATATGGAAATAGAAGTTTGAGTAAGGCAAGTCTTACAGAACCAGAGTCAAACATTCCTGATTTTGTTTGTCTCGGTGTGTGTGCTTGTGTGTGTGTGTTGTGTTGGAGGTTTAATTTTAACTTTAGTTGAAACTATTATTTTCACCTAAAGAGCCCTTTGCCACAGACCTTTATTGTTTAAATATGTTGGAAATACATATAATTATATATGTGCATATATAACATCATTTACTTATTTGTTTGTTTGCCTGTTTTTATTTTAATATTTTGGTTCATTCGAAGTGAGTGTGTGAGTGAGTGGTGTGTGCATCCTGTGGTGGAATTGTGCCCCACTCAGGGTGAATCCCTGCCTCGCGCCCTTTGGCAACCCTAGCGTAGATTAAGCGGTTACAGAAAATGAAAGAATGAATGTTTGGTTTTATTTTAATATTTTGATTCAGTCGAAGTGAGTGTATGAGTGTGAGTGAGTCTCTGCATGGTGCCCATTGGCCCCAGGATGGGTTCCGGGTACCTGCGACCCTAGTAATGGTGAAGTGGTTACAGAGAGTGAGTGAGTAAGCGATTGGGTTCAGTTGAAACCAGGGATGGCTGGTATAAATGGCCTAGTAGATCTACTTCTCTTTTAGTCAATGAAATGCATCAAAATCAGGTTTAATTTTTGCCACCCATGTGGTTTTACTTGTTGATAATAAATGAGAAACCAAATATATTGGACTTTTGTGTAGAAAAATGCAATTTTGTTCAGATGGGGCTTGATGGTGCCTGATCTGTGCCGGCTGCCTGATCCTTACCCGAACCCAAACAGGGCTGATTCACCTCCAGGCCCAGCTGTAGAATTTACACAGTCTGTGAAATACCTTCACGCATTGTATGGAGTGAAATGCCCTCTAGATTGGTCTACATTGGAGTCAAAGCAGGTAGAAATGGCTCTGATTTTTACCCTCCATGCCCAGCTTACCCTTCCTGCAGTCTTCAGTGAGTACTATAGGTCAAGTTAGACTGACTGATTGAAGATCCAGCCAATCACAGCCAGTCCATCAGAGAGAACAAATTCAAAGTCTGTTGACATAGTGTGGTAAATAGTACATAGAGAAAGATTAAATCAATTTGTGAATCTGTTTAGGGCACAGCTGAGGAAAGCTTGTATAAGAAGACGGAGGCTGTTATTCTTTTGCTAACTGCATTTTATTAATTTCATTTAATAAATCAGACTGAACCAGCACAAAGTTTCTGGTGTCTACTTGCAAAACTTTACACAATGCAGCCGTGTTCCGTAAATCTTAGACAGACCAGCTACAGTGGTGCCATGAACTGAATCCTGCAAAGGGGATCAGCATCAGCCTGATGTCCAGACGATTTCCCATCTCCTCTGCTTCTTAAAGACTGATGGAATCTATTGATCAAAAATAAGGGCAAAATAGAAATGAGTTTCCATTCTTTCCTAAGTTTTTCTGTTTTTCCCCCTATATTGTATTTCATGTTGAATAGCTAATGCTTGTAGAATCTGGACATGTCATTAATGTATGTCGAACAAATTGTAGACCTTTTCAGAAAGCACAGATGAGGTTGAATTTGGTCTTGTAAGGAGTAGGATTTTTACAGATCTAGTAAAGACTCCTGACTCTGTAAGCCGAACAGATTCACCTGAATTTTGCTCTATGTGCTTACCTAGTAACACTGTTGGCCATAATATGACTTCCTCTAGCCTAACTAGCCTCATTCCTCAGTTAGCTTAGCAGATAAGACAATATGTCTCAGCAGAGATACAGGGAGATAATGAGTGAAGGGAGTAAAGGTGGACACAAGTTCAGAGTTCAGATCGGTTCTGTGTCTAATCACCTTAACACAACCTTACAAGAGTTTGTAAAGCAGTCAGATGTGAGGGAGGCACCATATTTCCAAGGGGTTGGGACTAACAAACATGCTAACAGCGATTATGAATGCTCATTTAAGCTAGAGAGGAGTGCCATTGAAAAAAAAGCATAAGAAATCATGTCTGAGATAACAGGCAAAGTTAGAGACAGTAAACATTCACACTGTGCAATAACCCAGCCCTTGGACCAATTATCACACATGTACTAAATGTTCTAATTAACATATTCTACAGTGCCACTGGCTGATTTATACAGTACCTTACAGAAGGAGAACATGTTATGGAGTACAAGATTTACTTGGCAATTGATGCTGTAGAGAAGTGTCTAAAGAAGACAAGGCCTTGCCATTAAAGATCCTAGTAAACACTGATATTTGTTCAATTTTGCTGATCTCTCTCTCTGCAGTACTGAAAATTAAAACAGCTGACAAGTGGACAGCTAGTGAGATCCAAGAACGCCTACAATCTAAATCAAAATGTCCCACTCTAGATATTCTGCAACAGCTCATCTTTACACAGTTGAACCAGGGAGGTGTCAGTAACCTGAGGTCCCAAAATTGCTTCCAAACACACTAACGTAACGGCCAGTCACTAAACACCAGCTGACAATAACAATAATGGCAATGATACAAACACTTATAAACCCTCTCTATTGTGAGTGAACAAATAGCCTGAGCTCCTTGTCCTAACAACAAAGCACCAAATGAGACCATAGAGAGTGGGTTATGCTTTGTTCCAGCACCATGCACTATAGGAAGGTTTGCATTTATCATGTTTTATGCCAGGTAACTGGGGGAGAGATTGCAAAAGGTGGAAAAATGGAACACCCTTACCTCATCCATTACACTAGTGAGCCCACATTTTGAGAGGGGGCATGAGGGTAAAAGTAGCAAGACCTCAGCACAGATCATGAAAATTTGGAGTAGAGACATGTAGATGCATGTTTCACTACCTTACCATTTCAGAATGTCCAAGACAGATCTCATGAAAGATGTTGGGTGTACTCCCCCTTGGAAAAGGATTAGATAATTTCTTGCAATGATAATTTATTACCCGCAGTTTTGAGCAAGGTGTTCTCCCATAGTTAAGGCGCTCGTTTCCTTTATTGCTGGGAACACTGAATAACATGAAATAAGCAGGTAGCTTAAGCTTGAGACTAGCAACCTCAAACTGGACAGATGAATGTGACTCTCTCTATATTTCAGACTTTCAAAAGCCACTGATCCTTTCCATGGAGCCTTCAATGGATGGCCTTGGAGCCATCTTACTGCAAGTGCCTCCAGGAGAGAACATGCCATATTGCTTTCATAAACAGAATGTTAAGCAACTGTTGTTGTTAAGAAATTTACCCTGCCCACCACCAAGTTGAACTTCAAATTTTAAAGTGGAGCCTAGGTGAAAGTTTAGCCATTGGGCTAAATGAGCAAAGGGCATTCATTTTCAGAGTAGAGCAACAATAACACACAACCATGTGATCACCAAACCAAAACTCAGTGCTTGTGCACAGCATGTGATTGCAAAACTCGCTTGCTTACATTTTGATATGAAACCCTTGGCAGGTTGTAAAAATACTGTGGAAGATGCTCCTTTGCCAAAACCGTTGTGACACTCAGGGGGCAATGTGATTTTCTTTTGGCTAGGGCTGATTAAGCATCCAACATTGAAAGCACCTTTGCCAAACAAGCGTTGAAACAATGTTGAATCCTTGTTGAATCCATCCACAAATGGTTGATTTTTCAATATTGAATAGATGGCCTTCTCAACGAGCAAGATCAATGCTGGATCAACATTGAAGATCCTTTTTGTCTGATATGGAATCAATGTCATTTCAACGGATGTGTGCTATCTGGATCACCAACAGTAATCCACACACACACATAAAGGGTGACAGTGGGAACATCAAGGTGGTGCACTAAAACCTTTGGTTAAACATTAGGTCCTTGCTTGTTCAGTCAGATGAGAATGGACTGGGTCAACAGCTGGAGAATCTGAAAATGTGAAAGCATGCTTGGGACATGCATCCCAGACATCCCTAGAAGACCAGGGGGAAGATTTTGCAGATAATAGAAGCAGCATGTGGGTGATGGATGGTTCAGACTGAAAAAAAAGATTATATGATCCCTTAGCAGAACCAGAATATACAAACAATGAGACTGAGTACCCAAGTTGTCAAAAATATTCTGAGCTAGATCAAGTTCACAAACACAGGTGACAGACTGACCATGACTATGACCATGAAACAGACATGCCAGACAGACAAGGATCAGGACAATCATGAGACAAATAACATATCAATCAGTTCAGGAGACACACTGGTAGAGTGGTCAGGAAGGACTTCACCAATTCTATTAATCAAATGTCCCAGTCACTGCTCACCAAGTCCCAGTGAAATCAGGAGTTTTGTATTTTCAGCAGTTACACGGTGGATAAGACACCAGAACCCATAGTTGCTGAATGTTGAATTTCTCTTAACCTTTAAATGGGCTAGCATTTCATGCTGAACATATGGACTAAGATCCTTAAGTGAATCTGGAAGACAGTAAAAAAAAAGGAGACACACTTAGGCTGCTGGTCTCAATGGAACTTTTAGTCATACTCAGAATTTGCCTGTTTCTCTTAAGTTTGCAGTACTGCAGTGCTATATATATATGTATGTATATACATACAAACTGGATTCCAAAACAGTTGGGACACTATACAAATCATGAATAAAAACTGAATGCAATGATGTGGAGGTGCCAACTTCTAATATTTTATTCAGAATAGAACATAAATCACGGAA
>JBBIGA010000126.1:7433917-7447272 GCA_037576975.1 Alestes dentex
TTTGTATTCCTGAGTCTTGATTGGTGCACAGATAGAACCTTATAACACCAAGTTAGAGTTTCCTTTTGCAGATACAAACTTTCTTTTTAAGATTAAACGACCAAAAATGAACAAAACTTAAAAAAACACCTCCTAGTATGTAAATAAGTGGTACTGAAATAGGAATATGCAAATAACTAAATTTTGACAAAAATGTCAGATAGAACCTTAATTCTAAGGGGACGAAATCTTACCCGCACTGAGTATTTAGGATTAGACCAACGTGTGCTTGTGCTCGTTCCCTCGCATCCGAGTCACCTCACCTTGGCCACTCCACTGAGACTTCATTATCTTCGTCTCCTCAACCAGCCAAGCTTCAACCCAAGGCCTGAAACTCTGCTTCATCACCTCTGAGCCTTTACCACCGGAACGGTTCAAGCTGCATCCCATCCTGTTGAACTCTGAGCAACTTTTTCATCACTACTGAGCCTTCACCAAACTCAAGCCACTCAAGCAACTCCTCTGAGCCCCCAGATCACGGCTGAAACTGACCTCAATCCTCCTGAGACCCCAAATCAGCGAATAAGTATAACAGTTACTTTCTCGTTTTGATTCCTTTGGTGCAGAAAGGACAATAGTGCGTGTACTGCTGATTACTGAAGTTGTGTTGTTTCATAAAGCTCGCTGTTAAGGGACTTTCAATAACTTGCCGTAAGCTTATTAATACCATTATCCCATCACTACTCACATTCATTTTATCCTGTGTTTGCATGTTTTGTGTTTGTCTAGCGTGGTATAATAAATGTTGTCTTAGTGTGACCAGTGATTCATTTTCTTGTTCAAAAAAGGTGGAGTCACTTTTCAGCTTCGATTCGTTGCCTGAGCTCACTAGAATAATAATAATTAGCTAATACCCCTTTTCAAGTAACCTCTTTTCTAAAAGCGAAGCTCTTCTTAACAGCGCAATTAAGAAGAGTTTAAAGGGTTAATTTCTGTACTCCAGCTGAAATATTTCACTGGCCGAATAGTTTGTGCTGGATTCCTTAATAAACCCTGCTTGATAGGAAACCCCTAAGTAAATAATCCATTAATAATTGATGATTTATTAACCAATTAATAAATATAAGGGTGAATCAGCCTAAACTGATTCTGGTGGAGAACATCTAAATTAAACCTAAATTCAAAATTATAAAATTCCTACATAAGCTTTAGCTAAACAGGGTTACCTGAGAGCCGGTGTCTAAAATGCATGGGACCGGCTTTCCAGCGGCCAACACCTCGAGGACGGGGCTTTCCCCAACGAGCGCCTCCCTCAGGGTCGCTGCAGCTGGCTCTGCTCGCACCTCTGGCTGCACCCCTCTTGCACTAGCCGATTCCATTGTTCGCTTGGGGCAAGCTTGCATCATGTGGCCAGCCTCACCACACTGCAGACAGATGGGCCTCCCTTGCTCATCCCACTGAGGCCCTCCGGCTCGTACTGACTTCCTCCCCCGCTGATGCAGCGGAGGGGTTACATATTTGGCCCTCAGCTCTGGCTCGTGGCATCCCCCCTCAACTCAGCCAGCATTGTTTCTCACAGCTCCCGCAGTTGCTCCTGCATCTCTCTGTGCATTTCCTCCCTCAGAGCTTGCTGCACCCCCTCCAAATCCAGAGGGGATCCTACCACCAGCATTAGTGCGGTAACTGGTGGGGGCATGAAGGTTCGCCGGGCCTCAACGTTCTCACCCTCGCTGTCTTCATGCTCCAACTCTATTAACTCCTTGCAGGCTTCTTTGAACGTGAGCCAACTTGCACGCCTGATCAGCCGCTGCACTTCCTTCTTCCCTGGCCCACACCGAAGCCCTGCCACCAACTGGCTTCGTAGGGCCGTATCATCGTTTCTTCCCCATAGACTCCTGCCAGGAAATCAAGAATCTTTTTAGCAATGTCCCTCTGGGCCTGAGCCTGTAACTCTAACTCTTGCCTTGCCTCCCCCTCTAAGGTGCTCAATACAAAATCAACTTGCTATACCTCAGTTAGATCTTGGGCTTGGATGCCAACCTCAACCATATGCCGCCATTGTTTAAACTTTCCTTTTTATACCCCATCATACTTAGGCATCCACGAGCCACCTAAGAACCAGGGAAACCACCCCGGGCCCATACTGTTTCCCTGCGCCTCACCCATTGCTGTGCACCGAGAGATCCTGCCGACTACACCAAGTTAAACGGTGTAAAAGACCCCACCCGTCTATAAGTAATTTTTTTTTTTTTTTTGTAAGGTAAGTTTGATTTACACTCTTTAGGATCTCTGGGTCGCACAAGCAAATGGATGACCACGTACATAGGTAAGTACTTTTCTTTACAGGTTTATTCCAGTATCTCACAATAGATTGCATAGACTGTAATCATTAGGGCCCTCTGGTTTAACACCCTCCCCTGGTCCACCCGTGAATGCCACAGCACACACAATCATAAGCACCGCAAGAGTAAATAGGGCACAGCAAAACTATACTGAATGTCACAGCTACCCACTACAACCACACACACACACACACACCAGGGGGGAAGGGAATAAAGGAGTTGGAAGGGGCACACTAACACACAAACACAACCTACGTATACTGACAGAAGACAAGTAAATCAAACTCAACCACCGGGCCTCCACGTTCCACCAAAAATAACCAAAAACAAAAATAACCAAAATAAACAAAAATAAACAAAATCAGGCAGTGCCCATTTTACTGTGCTTGTCCCTCTCCAGTGCTTGCCCGCTCACTGCCCCTAGGGGAATCCGCTTCCACAATCGACCCGGCTCCTCGCACGCCACATGGCCCAGCTTCACAGGCGTCGCTCGGTCCAGCGTCTCTCCTTCCGATCACGGGCCTGGGAAATCCACTCGGCGTCCTCCTGCTCCCGCGTCTTCCGCCGCACCGCAAACCTGCCAATACAGCGACCCCCAAAGGCTAACGCACACACCCAGCTAGCCAAGGCTACTTCCCTTTGGCCGGATTGAGAACGCCGGAGTCTAGGTCTCACTTTCTTCACGCTGCTGGCTCTGCTCCGCCCACTGTCAGCGTGCTGGCCTCTGCGATGCTCTCATGCACCGACTCCCACAGCCCCTACGCAAAACCAGGGAGAAAAGCAGACAAACAATGCTAGCCGCTAAGCACTAGCTGCTGGCTCAGCTCCGTGCTCTCCCGGACTCAGAGGCGAGTGCTCTAGCCTCTGCTCACACGAGACCTCGTTGCCTAGTCCATCCAGCTAATGCTGCAGCTTGAACCAAGTTCAAATGTTTAGTTCATTGCCTGGGAAGCTGGCGTGCTTGCTTCTTCCCCAGAGCGAGCATGCTGCATACTGGTGGCTGCCATCTTTAAAGGCCCCAAATCCCGCCCCTTCCAGCTCCTCATTCCCAAGCTGACCAACCGATCATCCCAGGGCGGGCCATGCAGCCACCCTAGCTATCCTGGGCACTGCCTGAGGAAAAAGAAAAAAAAAACACACCAAGCACACGAAGACACAGAAAAGCACAAAAACACAAAAACACCACACTCGTCGTGCAAGGACATGACACTTGTATGCAAACTGTAGGTAAGGGATGCTGATCAAGGACCTATGAAAAAAGATGCTTGTTGTATAAATTGAACAGATAAAGCATGTTGCATATTTAAGACAGGAAATGCTGGGAAACACGAGTTGATTTGTCATTGCTGCTCATGAAATGGCACAGGTTGGGTAAAGTGTCATCTAATTAATCTCATTCACTCTAATTATCTATGGCATTGTCTGTCCTCCCATGCTGAATTATATTAGATGTATATACCCAAAGGGAGCAAATGTAATCATTTATGACAACGACACTCATTTGAAAACTCTTTCCAGGTAAATGGTCATGGGAATTGTATTAGACTCTCTCAGCCACTAACATTTACAACAGTAGCACATTCCATAATGATACATGCACACTTATCTGGTAATTATTTAACAGCGACTGATTACACCTCTGTGAGCAATATTCTTAAAAAAGTTCCAATTCTGGTGGTTAATGGTGCTCTCTCTCTCTCTCTCTCTCTCTCTCTCTCTCTATGTCTCTCTCCCTCTCTCTTTCACTCTGTCTTTCCCTCTCTCTCTCACTCTCTGTGCCATTCCTCAAATACTTAGCACTGTCAATTGATCTCTGCAAAGATTCTCAGTAGGATGGATAGCACCCAGCAACTATAATGTCAACCACTGCTTGTACCATTCTTTCCATGCTAAGCATCACACAGATTGGGACAGAGAGTGTGAGAGAGAGAGAGAGAGAGAGAGAGAGAGAGAGAGAGAGAGAGAGAGAGAGAGAGAGACAACTAGGTGTCACAAAAATGAAAACCTGTTCCATTATCAGCTCTGGTCGACACTCAAGCCGACAACTTAATCTCTGGAAAACAGGGTACATGTTTTACAGTCCCCACACACTGGAGAAAAGAGGGGGCTTATCTGCAGGTATAGAGTTCACTCAGAGTTCAGTGCTCCTGGTACCACCCCAGCTTAGGGAAAGGGATATTTCTGGCAGATATGAAGCAATAAAGCAGAAGGTAGAAGGAATCTTGCTGTCACATTTGAATGGATATCCAGGAACATTGATTGATCCATGCTCCACCCATAAATGCTTTTGTTTATTCGCAGCAACCATTGTTAGGTTGGACAAACTTCGCAGAATGTTTACTTGTGGTACAGTAGGGGAGTAGGGGAGCTACTAATTTGATCCCTAAATTACTATAAATACAGACTTGGTAATAAAATTGGTTTGGTTTGTAGGATCAGAATCATTTAGATCTTCATATATTGATCACACACATGGAATTAAGACAGAGAGAAAGAACACTTCGTCTGACAAAAGGCAGATGTGTGGTCTGGATTAGTGCTGAAGAGAAATTTTACGACCCCCAATTTAACCACTTCCTGCAATTTCCTAAGAGAAAAGATGCATCTCTGTCTTCTTGTATGTTTTAAATACTTATTTTGTAAACTTGTCTATGTAAAGGACTCTCCTGCGTAACTCCAAAGTTAATGCTTTCCATTGTAATCAGCGAATAATCCTTATTGTTGGGTCAGTTCAAATAAGAAAATTCATAACTCGAAAACTGTTAAAGCAAGAATAGGCATGCCTGGTCTTGTTTGAACTAGAGATGAAAACTGGTAAGAATTATGATATTAATTTCACTTCAAAACGTGGCCTTGGAAGACTAGATGCAATATTCTAATGTTAAGGAAAGCCATGCCTTAGCGAGGTCATAAATCATTCTGTGACAGGGCCATATGGCCACAGAAATAGACAAAGGCACATAAAGATTTCACTGATTTTTCACTAGAATATAATTTCTGAACGTGTATAGGAATTAGAATTGGTGGATTACTAAAGGAGAAATTGCAATAATCATGATTCACGCATTTGGAAAGTTTATTTTTGATTATAGTGAAAGGAGAACACCTATCTGTGAATTAGGCCATAGTTGGTAAAGCTTATTAATTTGATATGTCATGTTTGGTATTTTTGTAATGCTCTGAACATCACCATCACAACGCTGTAAGTCTCAGTACCAAATTATGAACTGTGCGGAAATTATGAACTTTATTATAAGGTCTCTTCACCTTTTGGGCCCTGCACCCTAGTGCTGCCTCTGATTCACTATTTGTGTGCTTTTGATCTGAAGCATATAAGCAGCCAAGTTGCAAACAGAAAATTGAGTAGGACCCGAGCTGCGAGCAGGACCCGAGCTTCTTCAAGACCAGCCGACCTCTCCACTCTGCTTCAAGATTCAACTTTTCAAGATTCAACTCCTCAAGATTTATCTCTTCCAAGCTTCATCAACAACCAAGAAATTCTGAACTCAAGCTTCAACAACTCCAGGGAGACACCACAGCCTGAAACTCTGCTCCCTCCGAACCAGTGCATAAGTAGAACAACTTCTTCTCTATTTTGACCATTTTGGTGCAAGGCTGACTGCTAACTTATTCCTGCTTCTAAACTGGGTTGCGTGTTTCATGAAGCCGCTGTTTAGGGACGCTTCAGTAATTTCAGTAACCTTATCAATATTATTACTCACTCCGTCATTACTCATTTATTTCATTTTGTGTTTGTGTGTTTTATGTTTGTCTCGTCTAGTTAATAAATGTTGCCTTATCGTGACCAGTGATTCAGTTTCTTTTTCAGAAAGGCAAAGTCACTTCTCCGCTGCGATAACGCTCCTGTACCCTTTAAAATAATAATAATAATTAAACCGATCCAACTAATTCCCTTATCCAAGAAAACTCTTTTAACAGTGCAATTAAGAAGAGCTTTATAAGGTTAATTACTGTATCCCACCTGAACTAGTTAGCGGGACAAACAGTTCACATTGATACTTAATACACTGCTTGATAGAAAACCCCTAATTAATAAATAATTAATCAATGAATAATTGATGATAAACTAATCAATCAATGAATATAGTGGTAAATCAGCATAAGCATTCTGGTGGAGAATCAATAAATTGAGCTAAATTTTCCCTACAGGTTGGTGGTGTGGTCTTATATGCGAGTTCATAGTTGTTTGTCCACAAACGGAACCAGAAATTCTAAAACTGTTTCTGTGGCTTTAACACTTTAGGGAATAAATACAGTGCCCCCCCCCCCTTACTCAATTGGTACAGCTTGGGTTTGCTGCCTATAACAGGTCAGCTAGAGTAGCCTGTTCAGATTTGATGCAGTGATATGAACATGGTGCTGGTTGACACAGCTGGCAGTGTTGCACAGAGACCACTTTATGTTTGAGATCTTACCTACAGTGCCAGAATGGCTAGAAGCACAGCTGTGTGACAATGAAAACACAGTTCAGATTTGAAGGTTGAATGTCTCTCTCCAAGCCTGCCTTACATTATAGATGTACTGAGTACACAGCACATATGTGGAGGTGAAAATGTATCTTAAACTCCTACAGATATCAGGTGCAAATATTTGCAGAACTGTGTATGTGTGTGTCTTTGTAGCGATTAAACTGGGATTTGTTCTGAAGGGGGGATATATAGATTTGCACTTAATGACAGAAAAAGAGAGATATATAGAGAGAGTGGGTGTGTGAAAGAAGGAGAATGTGTGATCTGTTAAATCTGACATGTGTGACTCACTGTCTGTGGGCATTTCACAATAGACTATATGTTCTTCTTTGTACTCTGTTCTCATGATACATCATAAATCATGGAGTAGAGTTCTAATTTAAAGTTCTAATCTAGCCAAGTACAGATCAAAGAAGTGCCCTTGATTTGTTTTATCAACAGGTGATATGTGTCGACTTGCAAAGTCAAGTTTCCTAGAATGCATTTCACACAACAGTGGTGAACCAGCAACAACAGCAGCCATTGCCAGATCCATTCCTAAAGTTGTACTCATCACTCGGCAAACACAGTATTTTCACCATAAATATGAAATCCCACCAATATACCCCACCATTGTGCTTATATGGACACATATTGTGACTAGGCTACATATTTTTTATTCATGTTTTAATATATTTTAATATAAAAATGAATGAAGGCAATTTGATGCATTACATTATATGTTGCAAATATCAGTTAGGTGACAATGCAGGGCCTCAAGATTGAGCAACTGCATCCTCCTGACCTCAGGATTCTGGACTACTGAGCTGAACTTGCTAGGCCCGAACTTCCAAAAAAAGGAGGCTGCTCTTAATGCACTCTGCATTGAGAAAGGCCCTCTTTCTGGGTCCTGAGGGAGCGCTGATCGCACAGTGTGTTTGTAGCAGCAGAAAGGATAGAGAGACAATAAGTGCATGTTCTTAGGGTCCTCCGGAGCAGCAAATCTGTACAGAAACAAAATTTTACTTCAGTCTGCTGCAGTCAGACACACACACACACACACACAGAAAACATGTGTTAGTCAGTGTGATTATTATGAATGAGAAAAGTGTAAAAATAAATACATTATTGAAACAGTGTGAGGCTGAGTGTCTCCTGTTGACCCAAAAGTGGGCCAGTGTGCAGGGGCAGAGCTCCAGCCTAATTTAACCCCTGTGTGTGTGCAAGTTTCTCATTGACTATTGCCACTGAAGTCGTAATGTGTTTGCTGGGGGTTGTACAAAAGAAAACAAATTAATTAAGGCTTTATTTATGTGTGTCACCTGTGTGCAATACCACAGGGCTAATGCTCATAAAGAGGACCAAATGAATGTTATGAAGCACTTCATTTCCTGCACAGCATGTGAAGATTGGCTATTAAATCTGATTACTGGCAAGCGTAACTATGGAGAGTGTCCTAAGGAGATCTCTGAATCCAAGATGGACAGTAGTACTTCATCATAAATTATATTTTCATGATTCTTTCATGATTAACAGCATCCATTTAAAAACAATTTTAAAATAAGTAAAGAAATCCAAGTCCCTTCTATTCAAAACAAAAAGTGAGAAAATTACAACCCCTTTTTCCAAATGAAACCAGCAATGTGGAAACCTTAAGATAGCCACCTAAAAATAAGTTTTTAGGTGAGTTTAATGAATGGTGTTCTAGTTATGGTGTATTTTAGTATGCAAATGTTACAAAGTCAAGTGAAACAATAGCACGAAAGAGCTTGGCTGATGAGAACAATTCAGACAACAGAAGTGATCAGGAATTTATGAGTACTTATTTAACAAGCAAAGGTTTTAAACTTTTAAGACAAATGATTGAATTATGAATATATTTATGCAGAAATGTTGGCAGAGAAGTGATACTGCCCCTGGTCTCACAGTGAAATAAATCTGCTTGACAGGCACTCTCGTTTTACATATTTATCTGGACATTATGGTTTCAAAGTCTCCAGGATATGGAAGGTGGCTAAGTACATAAACCACTCAACACATTTCCAAGTCTTGAGAGAAGAAAGGTAATGAAATACCCAAGACGCCTTGGTGTGTCCTGAATAGAGTGGAGGAAAAAGAAAAGCCCCTCAATCCAGTTTCCAAAACCTCTGATTAAAGCTGTTCACATTAACACAAATAATTCAAATTATTAAGTCTATTTTTTTTTTATTCTTGGCGAAATGAAAGGGAGAAATAATCACTGAGGACTTTTAGACAGAATTTTTTGTGCAGGCGCTCGGTTGGCTGTATCAATAAAACAAGGGTTGTTTGCTCATACTGTGAGAGGAATTCTGCATCTATTCTCATTTCTTCTGCTTTCCCTAACACCTTTCTGTCTCTTCACACAAGAAAACAAGACTGTCAGAATGTGTTTAGACACAATTAAAATGAAACAAGTCAAAACATGTCTACTTTTTCCAACAAGGTCACATTTTCTTTTGAAAAGAATAAGAAAAAGTGCAAGCAACCCATAATGTGCATCACACAGACATTTATTTTTCTATTCATGTTCATAGAATTTTACCATACTAACCCTCACATTTAGCATCCTGTAGCTTAGTTCTACTTTTGTTTGTCATGAAGATGATATGTCTTAAAACCATTATACGCTAAATGCAGTGTTTTTATGCTATTTATTTAGGTGTCAACAAATGTAGTTAAACATATGTTTAGCTGATGATTTTGTACACCAAAAGAAATTATCTGATTAATCTGATTGATTTTTAAACTTTTAAGCATAATCCTGCTGGTACAGAAGCAAACAAGATGGTAGTTTGGCTAATAGTCTCTGGAACAAAATTGCATTGTGTCCAGTTTGCCTAGCTTTTATGTGGAAATCTCAAACTATTTCTCCATGTTTAGTGTGTAAAAACCCTGGGATTGCCATGTTTTCTTTTTCGGTCTTGGGGGCCAAACAACAGAATAAACAGCAAAATTCTTGCATCACTAAGTATAACAGGAACAAAGCAGTATACAATTTAAGCCTGTTATTTTGAAGTGGTGGAGAGCTCAGTGGTTGGACTATTAGAAGGTTGTTGGATCAGTCCCAGGTAGGTACCATGGAACACTGACTTTTAACTAGGTCCCCCACTGAAGCAGATGGCTGCAGTTTTTAAGGTTTTTGCTCATTGAATACTACTGTAATGCCCAGGATCAAAGCACTTAACCCCAAGTTCTACCGGTGTCCAACATTTTCCTCATTCAGGGTAATGTGATCATATTGTTAATCGTCTGCCTTTTACTTTACTTGACATTAGGTGTGCGATAAAATTGTTAACATTTCAATTTTATAACACCATTCAGGCAAAGATAGTATGGGATTATTTGATTTTATTCAAATGTACATGCTAAATCTGTTCTGAGAGCTATAATTGGAAGAGAGGTCATTACTCAAAACAGTAATCCCTTGCAAATTAAGAATTATCTCGGACTGTAAAGAGAAGACTGGGTGAAGTAATCTCATTACTTGTCACTTTTCACATGAGTCACTTGTTAAAATTCAGCCGCATCTGTATCAACTTGGAAAATGAAATATTTTTGGAAATACTTTATTGATTTGTTTTTGGAAAGAAATAGCCTATAATATGTTTGATTAAACACAGACGATATCCAATCGAAGTAATTAAAAACAACTGCCTCCAAATAAAATCTTTATGAATAAACCATAAAGCTTACAGAGCTGTTTCTGAATGAAAAGCAGAAAAAAGTGTACTGTGATGACCTTACATGACACCTACACTGTGTATACAATTATTTGGCAGGTGAGTATTATGATATTATCATTATTTATATGCATGTTTTCCGAGTCCAAACCACAGAAACTGAATGTTTAGCGGATTTGACCATTTTCAGGTGATTTTGTGTTTGTGTAATGAGGTCTGGCCTTTAACACCTTATATGAAGGTGCACATAATTATTAGACCATTTGTTACATAAATTCAGCAGTATTTTCATGTAGAATGAAAAGGTGCAAATTAACTGCAAGAGACTTGAGAAGAATTCAGTGTGAAGCTACCAGCTACCACTATCTTCCAGTGCCACAATATTCTAGAACTGCAACCTACCTTGAGTGTCCAAAAGAAGGTGTCAAGTGCTCAGAGACACGGGCAAGATAAATGAGGCTGAAACACAACCCCCACTGAAACGATTCAAAGCTTGAAGCATCAAGCCTAGGCTATTAAATACCTGAAGACAGATTTTTGATGTTTTATGAACAGATGAAATGAGAATGACTCTTGATGGACCAGATGGATGGCCCCATGGCTAAATCACTTATGGACACAGGGTTACCACTTCCAGTCAGATGTCAGCAAGGTGGAGGAGGGGTACAGGCTGCTACCATTAAAGATGGACTAGTTCCCAAACTCCCAAAACCTTCTGGCAGTTTCTGGAAGATATTTTGTTTAAGCTGTGGTACAGGAGGAGTACACACACAATACTGTTTGTATATACAAAGTCTTTTGTATATGTCATGTCTGCTTCTATTTTTTAGCATGTTTGCATCTGGTAAAATCAAACACAATAGCTCTACAGTCTTCACTAAAGATGGTCCCAGTTTTGAATCTGAAAATATGTGGTCAAGACAGCTTTCATGGTGTTCATAACACTGTGCATATTTTTCCTAGTCAGCAATAAAAAACGCTGGCCAGGCACAGGTAAACTGAGCTCTTAATTCTTTGTGCATGTGATGGATGACCAGAGAGGCTGCTGGGACAGTAAGCCACCCTGGTGTGTCATAGAATGTGACATACCGAGACTCATGGGGAATCTACCCTAGCATGTTGGTTTGAACACTTTTTATTCATATCTTGCCATGGTTAAGCATAGAGTTAGGTCACTAGTTGCTCTTTTTCCTTAGTTAACAGAATTAGATGGTCTTTGAATTGGATGGTCTTTGAACTGAGAGCTGGCTCTTGCTGTGGTAGGCTTTTTTTTCTTTGTGGCAAGAACAGATGCCCTGACATCCCACGTGCTGTCGACTCAGCATATACACGCAGAAGATGTGGGACTATTACTTCATCACTGGAATGAGTCAAACTCACTTACCGAGCCATTCATTTTCCATCTGCAGCAGCAACCAGCCCACCCAACCCTACATCTTTCCATCAAATGGCTCAGAATTATTACAGGTATATCCTGGTATATTTTCCAAAATCTGCTGGTATCAGTGTCATTCATATTTGTGAAAATGGGACATTGGTTAAAAAGAAAGAAATAAAACAATATTAAAACAATCTTGTGAAATAGCTAACATTACCATGATGGCAAACTTACCATTTTCAGCTTGTCATTTTCAGTTGGTCTTAATTAGACTGAAACCAATAGGTTAAATAGGGTTTTGACCCAAAAATATAAATAGGTATTTTTTGTGGCAAAAGCTCGCACTGCAGTTGCTACAAAGGAATGTTTTTTATGGGCGAAGCATAAAAACAATGGGTCATTTCAAGATGTCTACTTGATATACCTTTTTTTAGCAAATAAATAGAAATTATGACAATTTGTAACACATTTATGTGTTATATTCATCATGTTAATTCCCTTGCCAGCTTATTTGACCTCAGACCTTTTCGACACTGCAGATAAACTGAGTTTAACTTCTTCTCATCTCTTCATGAAACCCATTTCTTATTAGGATTGGCAAGGTAACAAAATTGAGTTTGAGCCTAAAGTTCAACCTGCGCCTCATCTTCCTTCCCCTGTTCGCCAGCTTCACTCGGTACCTGGCCCACGTTGCCTCCTCTGAACTTCAATCTGATCAAATAAGAGAGGAAATAAGAGAGTGTCTCCAGTGGCTCGGCTCTGAAATATGGTTTAGAGGAATGCTGCAGGGATGGAGCCCATTTGGCATTTCCAAAGCCGACCTCAGGATGGCATTTATTCGAAAGCAGACTCAATTTAGATTTTTCTATTGGTCTTTGTGTCCTTGTTGCGTCCTTTGTTGTCTCTGTATCTACTCTCCTTTAAGTTTAGTGCAGTGCCCTATATCTCTACCATGTGTCAACAGAAAAGAAACTCTGAATTTGAAAACGCACAGTGGGAAGCATAAAATGATATAAGGTGGAATCTGCATTGCATTCATAAAGGCAGATATTCACTGTTCACATGTTTTCTGTTTGGTTGGTTTTCTTTATTTATTTTACCAGTTTATTGTTTGTGTTATTTGTTTATGGTGTTAGCTGAGAGATGTGATATTGAATTTTGAAATTGAAATCACTGTGAGCTGATATCCTGCAGAAAGATGCTGGAGCCTGGCTGAAGGTCCTTGTACACATGCACTCGCTGAGCTACAATGGCATATAAAGTCACCATGAGCCAGTGGAGCCCCTCTGGGCTAAAACTGAAGCATGAAAGCCCCCTCCACTCCCATCTCATTTAATCTAATGCTCTCTCTTTCTCTTTCTCACTCTCTCTCCACCCTATACTATTCATCCTGACACTTCTCTCTGCATAAATTCAGTCTTACATATCTTTGCTGAAATGAAATGTTCACACAACATAGAGGGCAGCTGACATTAGATGGCATCTG
>JBBIGA010000126.1:7457898-7478279 GCA_037576975.1 Alestes dentex
TTACAAATCATACAATGTGATTTCCTGAATTTTTTTTTACATTCTGTCTCTCACAGTGGGAATGCATCTACAATGTGAATTCTAGACCCCTCCATGATTTCTAAATGGGTGAACTTGCAAAATCGCAGGGTGTTCAAATACTTATGTTTCTCACTGTAAATGGTGGAGTCATTAAGACAGAAGTGTAGTCTAGTCTGAAGCAATGGGTCAGTTCTGACTTGTACTTTACAAGACTAGTCTTGCAAGCACATACCAAGGTAAATATTGCATCCATGGTGTAAATCCACATTTTTCTTTTGTTGTACTATTATTTAATTAGTCATAATACTAACAGGTTTAGTAATACGGTAAAGTTAAGCCTAAGGTTAGTTACATTTGCAGTTAGCTTCTAACATTAACACTAATGCCCAAGTATCTCTGAGGATTACCAAGCAAGTACAAAAGAGAGTTCGCTAAACCTTTACATAGTTAGCAGTAGAAAAAACGTTCTAAAAGGCTTGCATCATAGAACACCTTAAAGTTTCATGTTCTATTCATCCGCCACCGCAGCAAGGACTGGGAGAGAGTTTTACTCCCATGTCTATTCTGAATTGGCTTTCAGTGTTAATTTCTCACTCTCCATTCCTAATTTCAAAATGTTTTATACTATGGTAGTAATGACTAATTTGCATCACTGCACATTGTAAGTGGGTGTATGCATATTTTGCTGATTTCCTTGTGGGTACTGGGTGTAAACTTCCATATCATGTAAATCCAAGGACTGCTAGTAGTACCTCTGAGGTACCCTTGAGTAAGGTACTGCCCCCACACACTGCTCCCCGGGCACTGTGTTCTGGGCTGCCTGCTGCTTCACTTGGTTAATGGGTTAAATACAGAGAACGAGGTTTGTCCTGTTCACACTGTGTGCTGTGGTGTGGTCACATATGACAAATTGACGCTTTACACTTTACACAATTTACGATTTAAGTATCTCCAATTACAGGGCATAAGAGAGTATAAAATCCAGTGGTGACCAGAATTAATTTTTTTTTTTCTGCTATATTGTAATATAGCAGTATATAACCAGTGTGTACCAATGTCACCTTATAGCTACTAATGGGTCCCCAAATCAACATGTCTAAAAATATTAACACTGTTCTGCTATGATAACATTAAAGGTATACCTCAAGCTGTCACATTACATCTTCTATCTCTCTTCAAGCTGACTCATTGGAAGCCTAAACTTAATGTGTAATCACAGAAAAAGATGGATTGCCACTATAGTCTGTTGATATATGAGAAAAATCATTGAAAGGCACAGCGTTAGTCATGTATGCGGGTGGGTACTAACTGTCAGTACTTCTTTTGTCTTTGACAGGAAAACCTATAAGTCTACTGACGACCTTTTGGTGGCTTAACAAAGAGAGCAGAAAGAGGGAATTGGCTCTGTCGCCCTCACTTTTCCTCCCCCTTATAGCTGCATTAAAACCATACAAATGTGGAGGATATCTAGGTCCAGTCAAGAGCTGAGAAGGTGATGAAAGCTGACAGAGCCAGGTTAAAAACGATTTATGTCACTTTGGCCCAAAAGTGAGTTTTACCTGCATGCTTAAAGCTTGGAGGAGCTATCTATTACCATCTAGGTCAAATAGCGGAATGTAATATACTGTGAGCATTTAGTTAAGCCTTAAATGTGACTCAAAGGACAATATGAAAGAGTTGCAACTTTAAAAATATTTTATTCTAACCCTTTATTGAGGCAAAGATCTGGTGCTGGTGGCACATCTGATTCAAATGTGTGAAGAACATGGCCTTAAAAATGTTTGTTTGTTTCATAAACTACTATTTTGAACTAGTGAATATGAACGAGAATATACTTTCTTCATTATTTATTGTTACTTTTATAATACAAATTAATAAAAGGTCCTTAGCAATCTGAATTCTATTCAGAGTGTGCTCTTGTGTTTGCTCAGAAACTCATGCATCCAACAATAAGGGCAGCATTGGTGCTTCTTATTTATAGTGACGGAAAACATGCACACAAAGGGTGAATTTAACATGTTTCACAGCCCAACAATTATTTATTATTATTACTACAACTCTGAGGGCAGACTTTAATTAGCTAAAGCTACAATTTGTAAATATATTACAGGTAATGTGTTAGGTGAGATAGTGTTCATTTGTATTTTATCATTTTGCCAAACAATTTAGCCATCCTATACCTGTGGATCCACTTAATTGGTTTCTTTGGTTCCTCACTGTCCAAAAATAAAGGTTTCTCCAAAACGGCACCTTTACGTAAAGGAGAAAGCGAGAGCAGTCTTTGGTTCTAATGTGAGTCTATGTAAAAGCTCTATATATTAACTCTATCATTTCTAAGTGTTTTCATTATTACACCAAGTACATCATGCATATAAATTAATTGTACATAAATGCTCAACTCAAATTAGGCAGAAAAATGCGAAGCAAGGTACATATACAAATACATACCTTGCCCCATATCACTAAAACATTATTGCTCAAAGGTGACTTGGAGACAGACACTATTTGTGCATGAAATCAGTGATTAGAATTTATTAACATAATCTGTTTTGCATAAACACAATGGAACATTCATTTACACCAGCACCTGCTACCTGCTCAGTGTTTGGGTATGATTTTGTATTTAGCTATGTGTGTGTGTGTGTGTGTGTGTGTGTGTGTGTGTGTGTGTGTGCATTCATACTTGAGGTGCAATTCACCCTTTTTTTTCCCCATCTCTATTTCCCCATCAGTAATGCGAGAAAAACGACAGCTTGGGGGTCTGATAAAATTGACCTTGATGTTAATGAGCTTCTCTCAGATGGAGAATGTTCTCTTTCCCTCTTTCTCTTTTGCACACACACACATACATGCGTACCACTCCACCCACATTTACACACCATAATTGACACTGCTGCCCTGTTAATGCAGTGCCACTTACCTCTGTCAATTTTGTGGAGACTTCTCAGCCTACACTTATCATACCCATATTAAGGCTGAGCAGAAATAGCTGTTGTCCCGTTTCTCACATCTTTATTTACATTGTTATTTGTAACTTCTTTCTAAAACATTCTTAGCTGACTTGGTATATTTTTAAGGTGCATTTCTGCTTGTAAAACTATTGTCCACTGTCATTTGGTAAAGATCTTGGCAAACAAGCCTACTGCACTGCTAGCAATCCAAATGATGGATATCCAAAGCCTTATTTTAAACAGATGCAACTCTAAGAAATAAAGTATGAAAAGACTATCAATATATTATGGCCTAGGCTTAAATCTTTAAATGCCCAATGGAAAACTGTCCAGTTCTTCCATTTGTATAAGCCTTTGGAGCTGGACTGAAGATCTTATACAATAGATTGTATACACTGCTTTAAATGGACAAAAGTATTAGAACACCTGATTATTACACCAACAGGGACTATAATGACATTGCATTCAAATATATAGACTTTAATATGGTGTCGGTCCCCCTTTCAGCTATAACAGCTTCCACTCTTCTTGAACAGAATAGGTTCAAATCTTGAGGTCAGGGCTCTGTATGGCCAGTCAAGTTCTTCCACACCAAATTCATCCAGCCATGTCTTTATGGGCCTTTCTTTGTGCACTGGGGCACAGTCATGCTGGAATAGAAAAGGTTCTTCCCCAAACTGTGTCCACAAAGCTGGAAGCGTGGCGTTGGCCAAAATGTCTTGATAGTAAATTATTAAGAAGTGTGTCCCAATACTTTTGTCCATATAGTTTACCAGCAATTAGGAAGTGACCATGGAATCAGTTGATTAACTTTAGAATCAGTGGGATTGATTTCATGTAAACATGACACTTTATGCCTTATTGAAATAGATCCATCACTGGCTAGGTTTCAGTCACTTGTTAGATATGGAAAACAGCAGTGTTAGGTTTCTGCCCAGGCTCTTAAGGGAAAGAATTGCTGTAAATACTGTATACTATATTCAAATTTAATATGTCTGTTGCATGATTCAAATAAAACATGTTAAACAATCAGCAAATCATACATTCATTCTCAGCTAAGAACATTAAGCAACCCAGATAACACCATGTTATTGATTCAACATTGAATTATGGTTAAACACATTGATTTGTGGTCAGTGTTGAATTATCAACATTGAAACTAAAACAATTTTTGGTCAGATTTTCAATACTGAACATTCGATGGTAACAAAACCTTAATTCAACATTGATAGAAGGTGACTTTTTCAACATTGAAAATAAGATGCTGAATCAACACTGATATTACTGAAAATATCCAACATTAAAAGCACCTTTGTCAAACAAGCATTTAAACAATGTTGAATCCTTGTTGAATCCATCCACAAATGGTTGATTTGTCAACGCTGATTAGATGGCCTTCTCAACAAGCAAGTTCAATGCTGGATCAACATTGAAGATCCTCTTTGTCTTATATGGAATCAATGTAATTTCAACGGATGTGTGCTATCTGGGTATATACATATTTGTTTCTCATCGCTTCCTCCAAAAGATTGGATGCCTCGTGATTCAGTTATATAAGATGGACTAAGGTAGGTGTGCTCAGTCTTATCCACAAAGGGTTGTTGTATTTTTAAACAACGCAGAAGCACAAATGATCATTTGTTTGCGGTCTTAGACCAGTTAATTAAACAAGCTCCTGCTTGTTTTTAATGAAAACCTTAGTCCGTAGTCACATCATACTGCTGCTGTCAGAGCATGACATATATGTTATAGTCAAGGATTACTATTATAACATTATGGGTTGGTTTCCCAGACAGGGATAAAGCCTAGTCTTGGACTACCCTATCCTTTTCAATGGAAAATCTCTATTCCCAGCACTACATAATCCAGGACAAGGCTTAATCCCTGTCCGGGAAACCGACCCTATAAATTTTGCTATTTGTGTCACGTTCCTGTTGTTATAAATAGGTTTATCCCCATGCCAGATATTCTGCCCCTACTGAGAGTGCGGTTAGAACTCAAGTTAGCTGTAGTTTGAGTAGGAGAGCACACACAGGACCGACAGCAGAGCGGCCAAGCAACAATAATTCACATTTTATGGACAGAACAAGTCAAGTGTGTAAAGTTCAGCAGAAACATCACTGAAAATGAACTGGGTCCATGACATTTCAATCCGAATGGTTCTGCACCATGTAAAAGTAGTGCTGTTGTGGACAGAGGCATGTAATTCAGGCCATGCTAGCGGGTGCATTTTTGTAGAGCTGTACTATGCAGCCTGAACCACTCATTGTTCCAGAGAAGATGGGTCAACATTCGCTTGTTCAGGCAAAGGTCGAAGAAAGTAGATGTAATAAAAGTCACCCAGGGAAATAAGTCACTCAGGTGGTCAGGCTGTAAAATGTACTTAGTGAATGTTTTTTTAGTATAATTTGGACTTTATTTTTTTCTATCCTTTAAAATATGTATGAGACAGATTTTATGATGTTGATATATCTGCTTCAAAAACACAGGAGCCACTTAAAGAGGCAATTTCTTACATGTTTGTAATATATGATGTATATTGAAAGGCTTTATGTAACAAAAAATCATTTTTACTAGATAATCTTCTTTTCAAACCTCTCTATAGCCTATGGACTGTTGTTAGGACTGTGGCTTTAAGACTGATCTATGTAAATTGCAACTCAATCTCACGAGTTGTCGTGCACGAAATACAATTTAATCAAAATACGT
The DNA here is from genome assembly GCA_037576975.1 of Alestes dentex. Taxonomy (NCBI): domain Eukaryota; kingdom Metazoa; phylum Chordata; class Actinopteri; order Characiformes; family Alestidae; genus Alestes; species Alestes dentex. The sequence goes on from JBBIGA010000126.1 coordinate 7,463,580, forward strand.
GCTCCGATCACGATTAAGGGCTTTTTTTTGTGCTAGGACAACGCTTTACTTTTTCGTGCTGGGACAACGCTACACTATGCTAAGTATTTTCATGCGCACTGCGTTAAGTCACCAGTATCTGCGCAAACTGGTGACTCTTACGGTTAGGTTAAGGTTAGGGTTAGGTTAAGCTTAGGGTTAGGGTAAGGTTAAGGTTAGGGTTAGGGTTAAGGTTAAGGTGAAGGTTAAGGTTAGGGTTAGGGTTAGGTTAAGGTAAGGAACCAACTCATTATTTCTCTCCTACTGTCCGGGTAGTGTGGTGTTGTCCCAGCACGAAAAAGAGAAGCGTTGTCCTAGCACAAAAAAACTCCCTAAATCGTGATTGGAGCAAGTATTTTGATTAAATTGTATTTCGTGATGGCTGCACGAAAACACTTGAGACCGAGCTCGTAAATTGCCAGTGTTCTGATAGACTTTCCTGTATTGAAATTCCTCATTCAAAAAGTAGTCCTGGCCAGAGGCCTGTTGCCTGACCTGAGCTCAAAGGGACCTGACAAAATATCAGCTCTAAATTGGGCTTCGGCTCCAGGTTGTTTTCCAGCAAGTACTTTTTTTAGCTCATTTCATTCACTTTTGTTCACCTTTTCTCTCTTTCTCTCTCCCTCTTTCTCCCTCTCTCTCTCTAACTTTTTTCATAACATTGTCTGTCTGTTCAGTAGCTCTGGAGTTTGAGGAGTGGGTGATAGTGCCCCTGAATGAATCCACACATGTTGAGAGGGATGTGTTCGGTTCAGGGCAACAAAAAGCATCCTAGTAATTTGCTGTCAACAACCAAATTTGAACCGATAAATTTTATTTTTTGTTTTTGTTAGTCGTCAAAACAAGTAAAACGACTTATTTTCCAAGCCTTTCCTCTCCATGTTTGTGCGTAGGAAAAGTAAAAATATCAAAAAAATTAAACAAAGTTTAATCTATGTAATTTGCCTGACACCTGCTTTGATCTAATAGCTTGCCAGTCAACAGTGTTTCAACACAGAACTGAAAAATAAACATGTGCACACAAAGCACAACACGATACTTACAGCAAATTAAATTCATTTAAAGAACATTGTATGTACTCTATATTACACAAATCTCATTACATTCCCAATTATTTTATTTGTGATTACGTTTCTAAAGGGCAGTGTTGAATGCTAGGGTTTCAAAAGTCTGAGTAGTCTAGAAAAAATGTTACATTTACGTTTATTTTACTCATTTATTACCAGTTCATTACCAGTTTTCAGCGAAGAAAATTATCATGGCGATGTCTAAATATGTACAAAGCCTGTCTAGTTAAACCTTGGAAGTGCTTTAAACTGCATCAGCATTCAAAAAGAAACCACAAGGTTAACGCTGTGTTCTTTAGTTAGTTCATATAGCTAGTTTACACATAGCATGTAAACATGTGAAAATACCAGCTCTCTGCTCACTCCTCTTTGATGATTCTGCCTTTTTGCCACTGTCCTCATCAGCAAAGTCAGCCAGCAAAACCTTTTTCTTTTTCCTTGGTGCTCTTTCACTGCATCACAGCCCACGGGTTTCCACTTTCTATTCATGTTTTGGCAAGAAGTGTAAGGTACTTCAAACTAACACTAGAAACCAACTGCCCGAGTGCTAGATAATTATAAAGTGCTACATGCAAATTGCACCAGCTGTGTCACTGCAGCTAAGATTACCTATTGAATATCTGTATATAAGCTATGTAATGCTCACTGAGAAAATTCCAGAATGGGCAGTTGGGTGCCTGGTTGGATAGGTGGAATAGTCCCTGTAGATCTTTCCCCTCACTTGATCAAAATCTTTCACACATTTCTGTAAGTAGCTTTAGTAACGAGAGGAATTTTAGCACAGACAGCCTTAGAGATGAGAGGAGAGTTGATGCAGGTTTCTGCCAGATGTGTAAAATATCAGTGTGTGCCGGCATGACATTTTAGTCACTCAACTTAACCGCCTAGTAACAAAGCAAAGCCCTGTAAAACCTGTGATATTTGGGATAATCCACTTTTGTGCATTTGAGCAGACCCAGCTCAGGCTCGAGTTTCAGTACGAGTCAGGCTTTTCAGATTTGGGTCTTGAAGTCATGGGCATGGGTTGGGTTCGGGGGTCAATTTTACGTCTGTGTAGACCTCTAGATCAAGATAAGACACATCTTGTAACTTCAGTGTGAATGATGTATGTATATACTATCTTAGTGGAATGTAATGACGTGTTACGATTAAAATTTTAGGAAGTGAACAAACTTTTATTTTTAAAGAAATGATAAGGTTGTTCTGTCATATGCGTAGTTAAACCTTGAACTTATAAATGTCATGTTCTATGCTTTTTTCTTCCCCTCTCTCTCTCTTGCCTCTTTCTCTACTTCTCTGTTTCACATGGCCAGTCTCAGCAGATGACTCTGTAGATGTCAGGCAACTTGCCCACTTTTTGGCCCATGCTTTGAACATCAATCACTGGCTCTCAAAGGGGGTTGTGTGCCTGCGCTTTCCATCATTCCACTATCTCCCTAATGCCCGCACCACTCAGCAGCAGGACATTTTAATGCACTCTCAAAGTCAGACATTTCAGATCTGGAGAAAGAGAGTGCAAGGGAAACAGAGTGAAAAAAGCAGGGAGAGAGAGAGAGAGAGAGAGAGAGAGAGAGAAGGGAAAAGGGGACAGAGAAGGGGAGATTATGCATTAAATGCCATATCTCCACTTACAGTGAGAATGCATGCGATCTCTGTGGACGCAGATGACATTTTGACGTGGAATCTGCTTAGTGCAGTGTCTGCCTGTATTTGAATGTAAAATACACAGAGGGCTAAAACTGAAATACCAAAGGGGTGAGAGATGGACTGATGATATGAGGCTAGCTTCCCAGCATCTCAGATTGACTGTACTGAGACAGAACGCCTGTTTCATTCCTATGCTTCTAAACACGACACAAGTAGATGGCAAGATAAAGATCCTGAAGTGATGGCCTATATTTTCAGACAGAAAGGACAGAAACAAGGGAAGAGTGGAACCTGTCCAAAAATGCATATTGTTCTGTGATTCACAATACATGCTAATGCTCTGATATTGCAAAAATGAAACATTTTGCAGTGGATGTGATAAATAACAAAGAAGAGTCATTGTTCCACAGTGCAGACCATGTCATTTATCCCCTTAAACAAAAGGGGTAAGAGCCCTTTAGGAAAGACAATAAAACTATGACAATGACTAAGAGCAATGTGAATGAGTAAATGGTTCTTTGCATGGTTAAAATATTCTTCTTTTGAAAAAGAACCTGATACATATTGTTCTATAAAATAGTGCCTTGAATTAACGTGATCCAAATGTGTCAGTCAGATGCACATAAACAAAATATACAATGCAATTTATATTCTTTCAGTTCACTTCCTTTGACTAGAATTTTGTTGACACATTAAAATACCCTTTTACACAATCGGAACATGTTCATATGAAAAAAAATATACATCCAATAAAACTGTTCTCTTATGGATATCATATAACCTTTTTTTGCCAGGAATATTCATAAAACTGGATCATCCTAAGATTTTACCCTTAGGTGAACGTGAAATGCTCAGTGAAAGCAATAGAGCACTGCAATTGTGCATGAGTGTGTGTGTGTGTGTGTGTGTGTGTGTGTGTTTGTGTGTGTGTTCCAAGAGGAAATATGTAATGTTTACATTGTAATTTGTTAATTCTAAATGTAAGAGGCTGGAATTGATTAAAAATTTGTTAATTCTAAATGTAAGAGGCTGGAATTGATTTTGTTCACACAATCAGAGATTGTTTTAGTCAATAGTCATGTTCCTTTATTTCCAGGGCCATTAAGGATAGCATAAGAATGCTGCAGAATCCACTGTGGGACTAGCAGAACAGGCTGATTTGCACAAAAGTGGCTTCTTTTTTTTTAAACACTACACTGATTGTTCCTTATGAATTAAATGTCAAGCCATATGACATTTAACATGTCTATGATTTTGCTGGTTTAATGTTCTTCAGTAACTTACTGTGGTGTTCAAAGAACATTGTCATGTTTTTGTGTACTGACACATTGTTTCTGAATTCCTCTCAATGGGAGAGATGCGTTTTGTACCTGAGTTGAAACAACTTCAGCTTTATACCTAAGTAAAAATGGAAACAACCAAACCAACTGTCATCCTACCCTCCCTGCTCTCCTCTCGTTTCAACCTCCTGAAGCATCTACCTCAGCAAAGAAGCCTGACAACACATATACTGGAATCATATGCAGTCATTTATTAATTGGATCTAGTGTAGGCTACACAGTTATCTAGTCAGCTAGATATCACTAATGGCACTTGGTAGTTTTAAAGCAACATTTTTTGTGTTTTGTGATGTAGTACTTGTGGTAGAGTCTGCTATAATGAAATTGCAAAAGCAAACACTCTTTGTTCATCCTTCAAGAATGTTTATCTAGATGTTAGCTAGCCAGCTTAACTGTGCATCCAAATTGCCTCTGCACCACACCTGTCATCCAGGCTGAACATTAGCAAATGTTACTGGCAGCTTTGCATGGTTGTTTAATGCAACATCACAGTAAGAGGCCTGGCGTGAGGGGATCATTTAGTGGGACAAAGTCCCACAGTCCAAAAATCCCAATTAACAGTTTTGTACATAGCCCAATTAATGCCCCACTCATTTGATTCTGACACCAGGGTTGTCACAAAGTTTCAGAAATATTTGGGAAAGAATGAGTTCAGGAATTAATAAAATTTTCTTGGGGAATGTAATGAAAAGGGTCTAGAATTGCCCCTGAAAAATGGGTACGGGAACAAATAATACTTTCAAGTGGGCTGGGATGAAGATTGGAATAAAATACATTACACAAATGCAATTATTGGCAAAAGTCAGTAAAGTGATATGTAAAGTTGTATTGAGATACTTCTCATCCCTGTGCACATTTAAATCAAATAAATTATTTTTCAATGCGTTATATAAAGAATTTTAGTATTCTCTCTCAGGCAAGCTGGCAACAAGAAGTGATACAGGTGGAGGAAGCAGATTGAAACACTTGAAATAATTACAGAACAACATGTCTATGCTGCCCTGCATTTCCCTGCATATCATGACTTCAGAATCAGAATCAGAAAACTTTATTTATCCTGGAGGAAATTGTTTAAAGTAAAATGTGAAAGTTCAAAGCACTGTTCACTCAGCAAAATATTCAGAAAATTTTGGCTGCAGACAGAAAAAAATATATTGCATTGAGAACAAAAAACATTTTCCTTATTAAGGAATCTAAGTACACATCCAACAGTAAACATCACTTCCTCTTCACTGGGAATATATATTTTCTGTTCAATTGTACCAAATGACTCCTGTTGATTAATATCAATATCGGCTTCCTTTTGAATGGAGCATCATTCATTGCCTGCCCTGTACCTACAATGCACCTGGCAGTTCCAATGATTTCAGCAAATGTTTTTACCAGGCACTGCTCTGCTGTCTCTAGGGGTGATTACCACTCACGTGTCAGTTTTATGTGAAAACAGCATGATGAAGAGTAGCAGGTCGATAGCCTCCTAGGATCTAAGCAGAGCTCAGTGTACTGAATGTCTCTCTATCCCCTCCTCTGCCTCTAATATCCACTTTAGAGGTCCTCTGAATTGATCTGCTAAAGAAAAATCAACCCGTTTTTTTTTTTTTTATCAGTGCAACAAATCTCTCTTTTTTGCATAAGCACAGGGTGAAGATTGATGGAGAAAGGGTCAGCTGGAACGGGAAAACATCATTATCAGACCAAAGTGGAATACAGCCATTGAAGAAATTGGTTTTAGTAATGTACCTTCATGCTATAATCAAATTTTCAGGACCCTGTTCTGAATGCAGTTTGAGAAGTACATACATGGCCAGTAAGTCGGTGCCCAAAATTTATTCATTCTCATTATCAGTTGATCAGATTTATACATTTGTTTTCCTGAGTAGAATCTGTCAATCTTGCTTCCCTCTTCTTTACACAAACCCACCCGCCATCTACTCAGTAGCAGGTCCAGCATCAGAGGCCCATGCCCCACTAAACCATGTATTTTGTACATCAGCCATTACTTTAAAACTACCTGCCCAATACTGTGTATGTCCCCCATGTGCCACTAAATCATAGTTGACTTATTGAGACTTGGTCTCCATAAGACCTGTGGTACCCAGCACCAAGACTTTAGTAGCCTAGTGGTTAGGGCGTTTGCCCTGTGATCAGGAAGTTGTGGGTTCACTTCCCAAGACTGCCAAGCACCACTGAGGTACCCTGAGCAAGGTACCGTCCCCACACACTGCCTCCCGGGTGCTGTGTTCCTGGCTGCCCGCTGCTTCACGTGTTAAATGCAGAGGAAGAATTTTGTGCTGTTCACACTGTGTGCTGTGGTGTGTTCATATATGATATCATATTTTAAGAGTAGCAACCCTCAGAGAATTATAGACAGGGCCAAACGATTTCTGGAAGCTAGTACTACTACTCTGACTTTAATATCTAATTTTAGAGCACAAATACTCTATTTTGTTGTTTTTTCTCTTTTTCTTCAAGCTCTTCCAATGTTTAGACCTTCAGACGCTGAAATGAAGTTCTGACATGTGAGATTAACCACTAAAAATCAGGGAGCAACAGAAGAAACAGTCAGTCAACTACTCACTGAGTGTTAATATGATCAGCAGTACAACCAATGAGTTTCTGTCAAATGGTAACCAGCAGCAGTGCCAAGCCAAGACTCTTTGCTGATGGAGTCATTCTAGAAATGTAACATATGTGTTAATATGTCTGTTTTAGGTTTCGGACAAAATATGCAATCTCTTTTGCAAAATGTCATATCTTCATCTCTGAATCTCAAATAATGTGCAAATATCTTAGTGCCTACTTTCAGTGTAATCTAATTATTGTATAAGAGACTAGAGTTTTAGTCCTTTATTTTATAATCGCTAGTCAGTGATATTTTATTAGTAACCTAACAACTAGCTGCAGTATGGAAGGGGTTGAGTGTGTGTACATTTTACAACTTTGGGCTGTTACATAATTGGCATACATTATTTCTTGGAGAATGCAGAGGCAGGGCTGGTTGTATCTCCCATGTAAACTGCTGTCAGTTTTGCTCATTTTTTCAATGGCTCATAGGATATGAAATGTACTTTATTGGTGTTTGTAACCTACATTATGCACAGTTGTTTGTAATCTTCTCAGGTGTGCCGTTTCTCTCATTACATTTTAGTGTGGTTCTACTGATGTGTTGTATGTTGATAATGTTGGATAATGATGACAGATTAGCTATGGCTTTCTCAAATATAAAACACCCATTTAGAGTTTTTTTATGTGCATGATGCTGTAGAAGAATTACTTTTAGCCTCTGAAAGAACATTTGAATTCAAAAGTTTTTTAGAGTTTCAAGTATAGCAGATTTCAGTTTTCTGTAGGAATATTCCATTTACGCAGTGCATGTTCATCAGGTTAAAACACTAATTGCTTATGTTAGCTATGTTTAGTGTATGAAGTCAAACACTACCTTTTTTCATAAATTAAACAGTAATTAGGGGTCTGTGCTAAAGACTCATTTCAGCCTATATAACCGATATAACTCATACTGGCCTGCACAATAGGTTCCAACCTTTCTGCCAAAGCTTTAATCCTTTCCTAATGTGACAAATGCATTATTATTTATTCAATATTTATTTTGGGAGTCAGATTAAGATATTAGGCTCCTACACACATTAAACCTTCACCACCCTTGTTTCCTTTAATAGTGCAAGCTAGTGGAGTGGGGTGGAATAAACAAAAGTCCAACACACTCTGTAAATCGGTGGTTTTATTTATATATTTGCTATGCTGTCATGTGGAAGGATTGAAAAGCTGTCCTGTAGATCCTCTTGGTTTGTGGGGCCTGTCCAGCATCTAATCCATCCTGCCACGTAGAACACCAGCAGAATGTAAAGTAGGTCATCCTGCTGTCCTGCTGAGTGTGTGCGTGTGTGTGCATTAGGCACATCGCCTTCAGGGGGGAAAAAACGGCACTCCACTTTTCTTCATTTGGCTCTGATTAGCTCTGATAATGTATCGGTGCCATTATAGTGCTAATAAAAAAGAAGGAGGGTGGCAGAGAGAACGGGGTAATGGGATCCCAACTCACTGTCTAAATAAACTTCACTCAGACAAGCTCTCAAGACAAGTCGCTCATTGAAAGCGTCACATTGCAGGTCTAGCCTTGGTCCAGTTAAGTGTAATAGTCTTTCAGGAATGGCTTATTGAGCTGGATAGATCATAAAAGCTTTACCTGTTTCATTACAGAGAAGGGGAAGCAGGAGTGTCTCCTTTAAACAACAGTGTTTTGCTGGAGAGTAAAGAAACCAGCTGGTATGAAGTATATTTCCTCATATTGCTGTTTTCCATGTCAAGCACAGATATATACAAAAATAACAGTAGTAATAATAATAACAGGAAAACTCCAAATAAGGTTAGTGCCCAAACACTTGTTTTATTTTGGTGGAACTCTTTTTGCATTTTTTTTTTTTTTTGCATATTTTATTTCTTGTTTTTAACATTTTATCTTTGAACTATTCAAAGATAAAATTATACTTAAAAAGATCCTTAAGTCTCAAATTCTCAAAAGGCTCACTTAAGTCTACTTTGGTAGTAGTCTACTTTGATGCAAACCAGACTGCGACTTATCAAAGCTTCCCCTTTTTTCTTATATAACCACTAAACAAAGCATACAGCAATGCAGTGCTCAGTTTTACTTCATTTTGAACCTCACCTCTCTTTCTGTTAATCTTTGGAAGCACTGGGCCAAAATTGCTGCTCCAAATGAGGGTCGTGGAGAGGTTGGAGAACTGCTGACAGGTTTATAAATGACTCTCCCATTTGATGTATGTTCACTGAACTCTGGGCCAGTTTTGTTTGGGTGTTGTTTTCCTATTGTTGTTCTTGGCAGTGTTATATGGCTGTTGCATTTAATATGAACAGCCCCATTGTTAGGTGGCACCACAGGTGCTTGAAAAGGTTAGTTCAGAGTGTTTACAGACGTTTTTGTTTTAAATGTATAGGCTGGATATTGAGTGATTCTCATGCAGTGTAATGTAACACAAAATTGCCACAAAATGTCACCACACACCATGAGATGAGGCGAAAAATTGAACATTTCATGAAGGGGTCATTGTTTCCAGCCAAGTGAACATGAAAGCTCAAAGCAAATAGCTGAAATGACTGTGCAGAGAGAGCGCTGTTTTAGGCCTGCTAATTCCTGGCTTAATTAAAACGGGCAAAGGCAAGGGCCTTGTAACCACTTGTGTTCTGTTGGCAACACCAATTAGGCCGTCCTTTTGTTGCGTCACATGAATGCCGTTTTGACTGGAGGGTAAGCCCCTGCAATAGTGCCAAGCCTTTCTGAGGTGCTGCCATTTTCTTGAGCACTGTGCATTTTTCCCTTTGATTCACATCATAGGCAAGAGAGCTGTGAGTGATTGGGCCAATCTGTTTCTTCATGGTGGGAAACAGGGAGAACGCCATGTCTGTGCCTTCTTTTTTTGTCTGTCTCCTCTGCCATTCTCCCTCACACCCATTTTATTTCCTCACATGCACAATCCATCGCAATGAGCGCCATATGCGGTGGCTTTTCACCAGTGCCATGCCTCAGCGTGCCTTTGACAACTGCAAGATGTAAGATTCACAGCTGAGTGCGTTGCATTTGTAACGTGGGCCTGGACTTGTTTGATGAACAGAAAGCACATGAACTGAAATTCCACCAATGTGCTTAAAGTGTACCGTTGCTGGGCTGCAGTGGAATGGCGCTGCCTGAAGGTGCTGCTGAGGATTTAGTCTGCCCAAAAATGGACCACTGCGCGGGACGTGACATCAGTGCTTCTGTGAGGTTATAAATAACCTCAGCTCATTTACCAGACCTCCAGAACTGTCCACGTGCAATAACTCAATACAATGCTCACATCACTCACTCTGGCAGTTTCAAGGCCACAAAATATATTATTTTAAATGTTTACAAAGACATTTTTCCTTACTTTTTCTCTTTTACATTTGGCACTTATGTGTAGCTGAATGCAGTCTGACCTACTTCCAACATAGAGGTCAAGTACACAAATGATCAAAGAAGTTGAAGGGTGACACACAGTGAAGTGCTGTGACTTTGATCACAGTTTATATTACTACACAGGTCAGATGTGAGCTTATGTGAGCCCATACAGTTAGAGACAGAGTCTTAAGAACCTGGTTATTCTACAGCAGTGCTTATATTGGTTCCCACAGGTTTTATCGCACACTGCATTAAGCATAAACGCTGGAGGATCATCAGTCGCTTTTTTCAAAGGAGAAATTCTTTTCTATTTTATCTTGTGACCAAGGAATGTAAAATCCAGGGGGATTTCAACCTAATGACTCTTATTGATTTTCTCCCCGGATGGAGAGTAAAACACTGAATAGAGTGTTTTGACACAAGTCTTGAGGTTGCTATGCAGCAAAGACTTATTTATTGCAGAGTAACACTCCTGATTCCTGTTATCATCTAATTACCGTGTTTCTCATGTGCTGAACTGTGTGTCGTTGCAGACCAAGTACACCCCCTCATGGGAATGGTATTCCCTATTGGCAGCAGCCTCTATCAGCAGTATAATGTGTCCTGCCACACAGCAAAAATTGTTCAGAAATGGTTTGAGGAATATGACAATAGTTCAAGGTGTTGACTTGGCCTCCCTATTCCCCAGATCTCAGTCCAATCGAGCGTCTGTGGAATTTGCTCGACAAATGAGTCCAATCCATTGAGGCCCCACCTCACAACTTACAGAACTTACGGATCTGTTACTGACGTTTTCTTTCCAGATACCACAGCAAACCTTCAGAGGTCTCGAGGAGTGCGTGGGCAGATAGAATGTCAGTTGTGATCTTGGAGATACACCACACAATGAGATGCTTCCCTGAGTGTCAAGACTTGAGATAACTTTCAACTCAGTGATTTGCTCTTCTTTTGTTGCTTTATTTGAACAATCTATATAGATGAATCTATTATAATCATCACTGTCAAACCAAACAATGTGTCTCTGAAGTTGTAACTAGAGGAGAAGAAAAATTAAGGCATAGATTGTCAGTGCTGATCTTGGAGATCCACAGCACAGTTTGATGGTTTTTCTGCTCAAATTCAAGAAATTCAGCTCACTTGTAAAGGTACAAAAATGTGCCTTGATAATTATGTTCCTCCGGGACTGAAATTGATCACTCCTTTTTTATACCACTGCTACACTGTTTCAGTCACGTTGATAACAGCTAACAGCACAATCAAACTTGAACACCAATGTCTCATACTTCAACTAAGAATTGATGAAAAGACTCTAGACCAAAAATGGAGGAAACATGAAGAGGTGTTTTTTATGTGAATTAATTATTTTCCTAATGTAGGCATTAGTGATGAGGGGCTTGATTTATTGAACTAGTTATTTGAAACAGTTTTAATAAATAAAACAACTGATTAAACTGACTCATTTTCATGACAGTTTCTGAGTATCTATGGTCACACTTTGCTTATTTAGTTCTGAAGGTGTTGCTTATTCAGTTCAAAGGACATGTGAGACACACTGGAAACCAGTACATTGAGCTGGAAATCAGTTGTAGCAGTTTATGTTGATTATCAGCATGGAGAAAACTGGCTGACACTAGCAAGCTAAACTGGCTTATCATCTAGCAACCAGAGAAATTCTGTAGAACAGCTAAATTTTAGGTGAGGCCAAAGAGGGCTCAACACATTACTCTACTAACACCTGCATTATAGTTTCAGTAGGACTTTGAAATGTTTCATATTTTATGAAAGATTACAAATGTGAATTTTTATTGTACACTTGCACTAATGTTACTATTTATCCACAGTGGGTGCTACTGTTGCCTCACACCTCCAGGGTGGTAGTGCAGGGGATTCTAGGTTGGCCATAGATGTGAGTGTGTGAGCGAATGTTGTGCGCCCTGTGCTTGGCTAGATAAAAATAACTGTTATCATTATTACTATTATTAGCTTGAGTATGGCAGAGTTGTCCCATCTCTGGTGTTTAATTAAAGCATAAAGATCTACACAGATGTACAGATTATATATATTATAACTCTTACTGTCAAACAAAACTATGTATTTCTAAAAAGGTACATTTACTAAAGAGGGGAAAACCATTAAAGTCATACTTCCCCAGTTTCATAGATCAGTATCCATGTCCTCATTACCAAAAGGACATTTCTGACTAAAAAAGTATTGTAATGCACTTTGTGGGACAGAAATAGCCTATTCTGTGGTCAAATTTTGACTTTTGGTGAGGTGAGGGAGAGCCACAGGCTCAGCAGTGTCTATGGAGGAGGGATCTGCTGCACTGAGCATTTACATGACAGGTCCTAGGGGCTCTCTGCTTCGGTAGCTTAAATAAGTAGTAATGCAAAAAAAAAAACAAAAAAAAAAACTTCACTTATGCATACAATGCAGATGACTGCTATTTATTTCAGGTGGCGTCACTGTATGACCATGCTGCCTTTCCATGATAAGGAGAATTAAATATATTGTGGCGATCGTGAGAGAGAGATTGCGAAGACACGTTGATCTTCAAACAGAGTCTCATTTATTGTCACCTTCACAGCCGCCAACACAGAGTTCTCACAGGGTGTACTGCGCCCCCAGCTGGCATACATCCAGCACATCACCCAACTCCAACACACACCCCACCGTGCCTCTCGTCCCTCACTATCCTCCGGCAGATAACACTCCGGAGAATGGTGACGGACAAGAAGGGCTCAATCCACACAAAATACACATATTAAAACACAACAACAAACAATATAACACATAAACACACACGACACACATAACCCTCCCTACATATCCCCCAAAACGCAAATAACAGGCCAACAGGCCACTCACGCTCTGCACGAATGCTCATGGAAGTCAGTCTCACCATGCTGGCTCATCACAATATATTTTGTGCTGTAAAATTGGATATAAGAGCACCCATCAGAAAAACAAAACTTTAAGGTTTTACTGTATTCTTGTGTAAGCTACTTGACAGTCAGTGTTACTTGTGATTATGTTCACCACACAAAATGTATCAAAACTAATCAGAGAACCTCTCCACACATAATACATTATCAAATCCACTCAGCATTAGGAGCACCATTTTTGTATTTAAAGATAACCTCACATACTATATCCTGTTTATATGTCTTGCTGTTCATATATCTCTAAAGCAGCAGGCACCAGTAGCCTAGCCTTTCTTTTACCAGACTGTAAATCATTATGATTTAGTAATCATAAAGCAATAATGTACGTGTTTCAGTCTGAAAGGGGTAAAACTCCCCTCTCCTGGTGGTAGTGTTTTATGCACATTAAAGGCCTTAAATCAGTAACTACTAAGAACTATATATTAATCAGAGTTCATTTTTTTATAATTACGACTTCCCCTGAACTGATATTTTTATCTTTTAACTCTTCACCATTCCTCTCCCATTGACAGACAGCAGAAGATGGTCATTAATATGACTGCCAAAAGCATCACACCAATCAGCCATAACATGAAAAACAGCTGCCTAATATTGTGTAGCCCCCTCTTCTGCTGCCAGTACACCCTTTCAAAGTATTGACTCCACAAGACATTTGAAGGTGTTCTGTGGCATCTGGCACCAAAACATTAGCAGCAGATCTTAGTAGCAGCAGGTCAAGTAGAGGCACTTTTCTATAGGGATGCAAGAACCGTGCTGTACCTAAACTGTACTGCGATGGTAGTGAAGTTGTAGCCCACTTTGATTATGAACTGTATTTTAGCCGGGTAATGATGTTTCTGATGTGTTAGCAACGCAGTTCTCTCCCCACAGTTTATGCCTGGTCATCATCCCAAAACTGTGTCCATGGAGTCAAACCAGTGGTAAGTTTTTCTGTCAGACCTGCTTTTGTTACTGTGGTATTTTAATTTTGGGACCCGCTCTGCCGTAATGAGTTGGAAGTCGGCGTTCTATTTATTTAGATACGGGCCGATTATGTTGAAAAACATCAAAAATATCGATTTTTCTTTTTTGGTCTTATATGAAAGAAAAGGTATTCAAAATTAATCTCCCAAAGTTTCATCATGGAAATAATTGTGAAAATGTTCTTAAATGGTTATTTAAGCTGAGTTGCAGCTCTCAAATCTTACAAAAGAACGTCCAAAACAAATGCTGTTTTCGCTCGTTTCAACCGAAGATTTCCCCGTGTTCCGGGTATCCTCTGAAACGTCACAATCTCAGCTTTCCAAATATGGTGTTAAAACGTCAATCCCTGATATTATTAAACCTCTCTTTGGGAGGAAGGTTTAGCAACGTTTTACTCGCGCAGCTAAGCTAGCTGCCATCCGTTACACTCATCCCCCTCAAACTCACTCCCATCCGGGTCACGACACCGGTGTGGCTCGCCTCGTCCTGCAGGGTCCAGCCCGGGTTCGAACCTGCGACTCAGCAGCATCACGGTCCAGCGCGCTATAGACAGAGCTAGAACTCTATGGTGCCAGTTTCCCTCACTAACACGTCTGTTAGGCTTTCAGGATGGAGGTTTACCAACTTTCTACTCGCACAGCAAAGCTAGCTGGCATCTGTGTCACACACACACACACACACACACACACACACACACACACACACACACACACACACCCACCCTCACATGCACTGATATTCATATATTTATATATTCATATATTTTC
>JBBIGA010000126.1:7490344-7506460 GCA_037576975.1 Alestes dentex
AACTATTGGAAGTTGCGCAAATGCGCATGCGCGACTGAATGAATCACTCCCACGAGACGACTGAAATAGCAGTGGCCGCCCCCTGTAAAAAATTCTAGCTCCGCCACTGCATGCCGCATCTGCAAAGCCACCAGTGGATGACCCCACAAACCCCTGACACACCTTTTTCTCCTTCCTCCTGTCTGGCAAAAGGTTTTATTGCATATGGGCCTCCACTGCCAGAATGGGAAACAAATTCTTCCCTCAGGCCAACTGACTAGTCAATCAGAACTGAAACATAAACTGTACTCACACTCACACACACACACACACGTGCACATACACAAGTAAGCATGTAGGAGAGCGCATACTGGTTTTAGACTGTTTAAGACCGTTTTATTTGTCGTAAGGGTTCTTGCTCTCTTTGCACTCTGTGTATTTTGTCCTGTCTGCACTTATGTAGTCTTGTGGTGTTCTGTTTTTGTTCGTGTGTTGCATCATGCTCCTGTAGGAACATTGTTTTGTTTCACTATGTGCGGTGTATATGATAGAAATTACAATAAACCTACTAGAGTTGACTTGACTTGACTTGACCTACCCAAGTTCTTTCACTTGTGCTCTACGTGATGGTTTCTCAGGCATGGATTAAATGTAGTCTTGGACTAAAATACAGTTCCACTCTAGTGAAAATACAGATGAAAAGAACCTTTGTACTGACTGGAAATTATACATAACAAAAACAAAACGTCCATTGGTCCTGGCTGTATTTTGAAGCACCTTACATAAAGAAGTTTTCAACATAAAAGTATAGGTAAGATATTTTATAGCCAACATGTATCACCACTACTAGATGATACACATTATAACATTCTTTCAGCTTTATAGACAAAATACCTTCTTCTGTTTTGTACCTGCACATACAGCTATTTTAATTTTCAAATTCATTTTTTTCTACATTGACTCCCTAATTATTAACATGTATTTTTTGCAGTTAGAATGATGAAATATTGCTTAAACATAGTCTTGGTTTCAGCAGGCCTGCTTAATTCCATCCACCCTTTATTGTGTGAGCCAGGAGCTTTGATACACAAGAAATGAATTAGTATGATGAGTTGGGTTTTCACCTCCTAGCAGAGGTAACATTGAATATTTCAGCTTGCATTTAGATTAGGTTTTCTGTTTTTGAACATGCTGTAAACCTCATGGACTTTTTTTGCCTGCAGCGGAAGACATGAATAGCGAATGTGTCTTAGCAACAGCAGTAATCTCCCAAGAGTTCATCAAAATTCTCAGCAATCTATTCAGGCCTGAGTCTATTTTTATGCTGTAAACCACACTGAAATAAACACGTAGGGTAAACCTGAAAATGTGGCCTCTGGTGCATGATCTTGGCCAGAATATGAAAAGTTAAAAAATATTCTGTCGGAGTGAGATTGCAAAGTTAGCTCATCTTACAGTGTGTCCCTGATGTCAAATCCATTTCATCGCTGCTTTAAAGTTGAACAGGACAGGGTCTGACCAGCAAAAGAATAAATCCTCTTCGTCTGCTGCAGAGAACCTGTGATTCACTGTATTGTACTTGGAGAGAGCTATACCCAGCCTGGCAACTGCACATTGATCGAGAAGTGTCCCATAGGTCTTACTTGCATCTTCTCATGTTTATTTCAAAATATGCACATAATATGCAGTCCACTGACAAGAGAGATAGAGAGAGAGAGAGAGAGAGAGAGAGAGAGAGAGAGAGAGAGAAGTAGATTAAGAGATTAAGTGAAGGAAGAGCAAACAAAGCCACACACCATTATTTAAAGCAGATGTGTTCATTGTCCTCTAAGTGCATGCAGTGATATGACACCTCTGTATATTCTGTATCTTATTGATGTAGATCATCCTGAACATAAACCCTTTCTGTCCTGTGTCGCAACTCTTCTCAACATAGCTCGGTAGCTCATCCGCTGTAGCGGAGTTTACTTTCTGGGACTGTAAACTTTCTCCACCAAGACCACTGCCTCACTGAAATTAGCTGCGGAGTGTTTACTCTCTATCTTTCTTTCTTAGGAGAAAAATCTAGGTCATAATGCTAACCAATTACTTTCACACCACGCAATTATTAATATTCACCAAAACATGAAATATTGATCAGCTGATGTTAACTTTGGGTCTGAGTGAAAATTAAAACAAATATTAATCACATGAAAGGATATTACTAAAAGTTATAAAGCTCAGGGTTCAATCATGCAATAACCTGTAAAAACACACCGAGAAAACTTGCTGTGTTTGTGTTCACTAATTTGCATTTATAATGCAGGAGTTGCTCTATGTTCTATTTTAATTGCAAGTATACAAAATATATTGCGCATTTTTTTCATTTCTTTTTTTTTTTTTCACAGGATGACTAAATGTTGATCTTCCATGCTCATATTACATATGCCAGATATGGGGGACTTCCATCTTCATCTTGCATTTAAAACCCACCTATGCCTGTTCAAGGGTGTTAATGGACCTATTCATCAGCCATCTGTGTTGCGTGTGTGTGTGTGTGTGTGAGAGAGAGAGAGAGAGAGAGAGAGAGAGAGAGAGAGAGAGAGAGAGAGAAAGAGACCAAATGTGAAGAAATGTCATTGGGTATGTGAGTGTATGTATTGCATATTCATGAGGAAAGTATAGGGATTCTTACTGAGAAGGCAAATGCTAGCTGCCATATGGAGTTGGGTGGACTTTTAATAAGCAATCTGAGCATGTATTTTGTTTGTGTATTTGTTTGAGTATTTACTTTTTTTCTGGGGTGGGGTCTCAATATATGCCATCTTATCACTTATTTAATTCAAATATGTATTTTACCTCCATGTGCATAAAATAATATCGCTGCCCCAAATCTCCACAATGATAACCTTACAGCAAACAACAAAATGTTTGACAGTTTAAATGCTCACAGAATGTAATAGGCAGCTATGGTGTTATTGGTTTGAGTTTTTTTTGGACTAAGATGATATACACCATCAGCATAATAATGTCTTTCAATTAACTTATTCATGTTTGTAATGCACAAATTTAAATCAAGCAATGTCAGTACATAACTTTTTATGGTTAATGCACCTAAATATCAGTAGTCAGTCTGATCACTCATGGTTTTTTACTGGTTTTCTATCCAGAACCTGTAATTAACACTGATATTTTCTTGATCAGGTTAGAGGCCAGGCAGCTCTGTGTGGCGTCTCTTAGCTGGTCCGAGACACACAGGTGTGAACAGGTGTCAGACGCAGTCAAGCAGAAATCTATCTGTCTGCTTGCAAGCCTTACGGCTCAGGAGAAAATGAGCAGCATCTGCTGAACATATTTGTCTGTTGTAAAATTGGATTGCTTGGTCTTCCCACAGTCCTGCTCCTGTCCAGGGGAAAAAGGTGAGCTAGAAAAGAAGCTTCCTTTTGAAAAGCAAATCTTACAAAAGGCTTTCAGCTTGATTGCATAGTTCTAGTGAAAAGAAAATGGATCAAGCATGTTTAATGCAGGGCTTTTGCAATCATATCTGAGATATTCTTTGACAAAATGCAGTATGATATTGCAACAACAGTTTCAGAAGATAGATGAATCGACAGAATGTAATAGATAGATAAAGGGAAAGAAACATGTGCAAGCTGCTGAAGACAGAGTGAGAGGCCGTGAAAACTTAAAGCTAATTTAGATGTCTGTCAGAAGAGCTGCGGGAGTACGTTTGCGAGCTTGCTTTTCTCTCTCTAGGCTGCAGTGTATTGATTGCAGGAGCTTTTTTGAATAATCCTCTGTGATTTCATCTGCTCTGGCTCGGATTCCCAGGCAATCTGTTTCCGCTACGCCTCGCACGCATTGCTAGTCCTCCAGGATGGCTGGCTCTCCACAAACAGCATGACCAAAGAAAAACAACGTCTCCGTTGTAAATTTGTCTTTGTCTTTGTTGTTGTTTTGTCTAACGCTCTCCTGCAATGTCCCTGCTTGCAGATATGGATTTGGATGAAACAGAGGAGGGATGGAATGCTGGCCCCTGAAGAGCCTCCATTAGGCTTCACTCTTACAGTTGTGTCAATAGCAATTACCTCTCAAGGCTTTCCCTAAGCCACTGCAGCACAGGCCTCTAACAGAAATTCACCCTTTTTTACTCCCCTTTCAAAAATTGCAGCTATTGCCATGAATTGTCACAGATTCAAGTGCTAACACTTGATCTCTGTCCCTTCGACACTAACTTAATATAGACTGATTTTTAACCTCATTAAACAGCGGTAAAAGTGGTGATTTTTTTTAATGTTGCAAGTCTCCCATACAGTATCTAACACATTTAATTACACCCCTTTGCATTGTTGTCAGCAGCTTCAGTCAAAAATGTGAAGGGAAGAAAAGAATAGGTGGAGCTGGAGAGGAAACTAAAAGTGCAGCTGTCAGCAGCTTCAGGCATGTTGTAAATGTATAATTACAGAAACACACTTTGACTCCTGCTATGGGGACCACATTACTCCAACCGATCAATATTTCCAGCCCCGTATATACGTAGCACAGCAATCCATCCATCAGCTAGCTTCTGAGTCTGCATCAAGGAGCCATCAATAATTAACCCGCAGACCCAAATAATGGAAGCATTTAAAATGCTAATGCAAAAATCACTCACTTGAGTTTTGAATTTGTTCAGTTTTGGTGACTGACAGCACATAACATGGTTAGAAACTGTGAATATGTGTTAAATCTGCTTCAGTTAATTAAATAACTTATTCAAATTCATCTTCAAAGAACTGAAAACAACTTTTTTTACTACTATATAGAAACTTTTTTATACAACTAAAAATGCAATATATCCATCATGTAATTATCCAGCTCTGAGCCCAATTTATCAGGTGTGATTAGGTAGGAAATGTAATAAACTGCAGAAACAGTGCATATCCAGGAGTGGGGATCTATACCCCTGCAGAATTAGGCTCCAGCTCTAAATAAACACAACTGATTCACTTAATCAAGGCCTTCACTGCCAACTGAATATTAGAGGCAAATATGTGAAAATGAAACTCTCAAGGGCAGTGCCAGTTCTAGTCTTCAATAGACCTTAATTAAGACGTGATTGCCAAACACCCAAACCCCATATTTACCCAAGTAATGCAAAAACCCCTACACCAGTAGTCTAAAGGATCCTCCAAACACTATGGATGAAATTCAAATGGCTCTAAATTTTGATTAAAGTGCATTATTTGGGGCCAGAGGTCATATTCCATATCCTCCTTAATGTGCTACATATAGATCTAATGTGTTACATTATTTAGTTCCAAAAACAATCTAATAAATACCTATTCTGGATAATCAAGGTGTGTTGTAACTGAACTCTTCAGGAATAAGATGTGAGTACATCTACATATAAAAGGAATGAAAATGGGACCTCACTGCAGAGGTGTAATCTACATGATACATATTTATTATAAATCCAGTCCAGACTGCTTAGACCCACTTAAAAATGTATAATGATGTGCATGTCTGGCAGTTAACTATCATTGAATATGAAATGTTGACAGCAAAATATTGTCTCCACACTGAAACTTTTGAATACTGAACTGCCCTGTAAATAAAACTCTCACCCAGTCTCTGTCATATTTATTGACAAGCTGAAAACAAAAAAAGAAGGAGTGTCTAATCTCATATGTGTGGCTGCAGGTTTCCAATCCAACAGGGACACATTTTATTCAACTTGTTTAATCACTTTATTAGACCTCAATCATTGATTAGGCGTGCTCCTACCTAGCTGGAATGAAACCTTGCAGTCGTATGCCATTGCCGTCTCAATTGTTCCTTCCCTTTAACCCTGGGGGACCTCTTTTGCATGAAGCAGGAGGCAATAATGCCAATGTAAATGTGATGAGTGAGCATGAACAAAGCATGAAGCGGCTGATTATCATCAGACTCAATCACCCTTGTCTTAGCAGCCAGCATTGTGAAACTGATGAGCTATAGCCATAATCGCTCATACGGTTGAGCTATAGGGAGCTCAGGTTGAGTAGTCCAGCCAAAACTGTTGGCCCTGTAAAGTCCATTTTATTAAGGGAGTGGGGAATAGGTGGTAGCTTGGGATGCTCCAGAGATCATTATTATGTCCATTATCTGAACGACATTTGCACCAGAATGTGGTGCACAAAAGGCAAGAGATGTGGTCACTTTCCAGTTTCACAGTTGTGTACAATTGTACATGAAGTAGTTTGCTTCCCATGACGCTCATCTCTGTCCTTGAAATGTTATCCGCTTGTACTATATAAACAGCCTTGATCTTCAGTTTCCTTTATGCAGTTTAATAAACCTATATCACTGTACAGCTCTTCACATTCAGTTGCCTGCTGGAACAGTAACAAGTTTCACACTGAAGAAATAAGCCACAAGAGAGCACCATGTTACAGTGATTTTATCCCAGATAAGGGTGATATTAGGCACCATAAAGTGGAGTATCTAAAAGCCCCTTACCTACACATACAGAAATAAACAATTGTGATTAAAAACACAGATCATGTGTTACTTTTAACTTACAATAAAATGTGATTTTGTGTGAAACCGTGCTCATGATTAAATTGATGCAGCCTCAAAGATGTTTTATTGCTTTTTTAAGATAACATAAAATATGATGAAATACAGATGTTTGAATAAATTCTTTCATATTAATAATACATGACTAAACATTTCTTCCAACAAAAATGTGGTTCATTTTGAGTATGTGATGGTTGCAAAGCAGCCATGAACTGCTGAAAGAGGGCAAAAATGTTTCCCCTTTATTGTATACTGCCTTTTATCATAAGATATAGAACGTATCATGTGTGTAATGCAAAAACCTTTGCTAAGTAGGGCAACTCTTTGCCTGACATACAAATTAAAAAACTGCCTCCTGTACACAAACAACAGGCCTTATAAAAATCATTTATTTACGTTCAGACCCCATTCTGGACAACATTTTCAAAGATCAGTATATTGGGAGAAGGGAACAATTTGAGATTTGACCTGTGCTTATTGCAATATAGGGTACATCTAACTAAGCAATTCAAAATTCAGATATTCAGAATTTGTAGGACATTTTAGTGATATTCCTTCATTTTGAATATTGCAAGTTTACAGTGAATCATATAGTAATGATAAGAACTGTAATTCAAAATGTTTGATAGTAATGGAGGAACTCTTTAGCCTATTAGCCAGTGAACATGCTTGTAATAGTAAAGAAAACGGTAATATTTTGCCCTCGTCTTGTCCTTGTCCCTGTCTGTGAAGTTATCCTGTGCCATGTGCTGCTGTTTGGTTTTGGTCTTGCCACATCTTAGTCCTGCCTTCTCCTCAATGTGTGTTTTCTGTAACCCCTCCTAGTACCCCAAGCGTTCCTTGTCAGGTGATTGTATACTTACCCATGTCCTTGTACTCACCTTTAAAACCTTGCTGTGTGGATATTTGTTTTGGACTTTAATTATGCATTCGTGTTTTGTTTCTTTATATTTGTTTAATAAATTGTTGACTTGAACATCCAGCCTCCAACCCCATCACAACAAAAATAAGGTGCCGGCCTCTCAGTCGCTCTGTGTCAGAGATTATTTCATCAATAGCACCATGTTATAGACTTGGCACATTAATTCAGTTGTTGTGAGGTGGTCATAGGTGTGTGTGTGTGTGCATGCATGTGTATGTAGAGTATTTTACAGCAGCTTTAAATCTCAAAGATTTAAGTTCAGCATTATCCATTTTATAATCCCAACTAACTGAACTACAGTCAGTGAGCACTGACTATAGTTCTATAACTGAGTAAAGAGATTTGCCTTATGTGGTGTTGTACATCATCAGTAGGCCAAAACCTGGCTGGGAAACCACTTTATGGCAGAAAAAAAATAAAACAAAACTAAACATAATTTCAGCAGTACATTTGTGTAGCTGTGATGTACATATAGCCATTGACATTTCTTTGGGAAACACAGTGAGTTGCAATTTTTTGTAGTTTGGCTTTCACATTTGGTCCCTGAATGCTATTGACTGGTGTGCTTTATCACCATTTGCAGTAACAGCTTGCCATACAGGCAATAAAACACCATCAATTCACACACTTGTTTCAGTCAATCTATCTCAAAGTCACATCGCCATGTTTTCAAACAAGCAATTCAAAGCACAAAATCTGTATAATTTTAACTGACAAAGCCTAATTTTATGTTTCTCAATAAACAATCCATAGATGAGGTTAACCTAACTTTAACTTTATATATTGGAAACAAAATATAGCAGGGGTGATCCTTTCACTCATCACCATCCCCTGCTAAGAATAAGTGTTGCCTGGTTTTAAACTCCATTATTCAACATGGTAGACAAGCCCTTGACTAGTAATTAAAATGTCTTGTATTTTGTTATCATATGCTACACTCTGGCCAAAGTGCCAGGCTGTAATGAAGGGGCAGGGATAATTTAAGCAAAACTTGCTGCCAAGCTACCCATATGACCTGAGCGAAATCACCCAACCAAAGAGAAGCTACAGAAATGACACACTAGAGCATTTTCACACAGGCCAAAAACAAAATACACTTACCTTGTCCGCTGTTGCTCTGTATGCACTTTTTGTGCCCAGAAACCAGCTTTTTTGAGTGCAAGTATAATCCGTTGACTACTTTTTCCTAGCCAGCTGTAGAAAGCTATTTATTAGGCAGCGTGATATTACACCTTTCCTGTTTTCAATTTAGGATATAGTAAAAACGCAGCAGTGATAGTATGCTATGTATGCATTCATATTCACATCATTGTGGTACATTGTGCTAAGTGTGGCGCCATGGAGGGACCTTTAAGTAACGTACATTTGAATGTATGCTAACTATTCTGATTAAACTAAACCGACTACACCACCTTGAGAATTTCACCCAAGGACCTATAAAACCTTTGACTACAAACCAATAGTGCAAAGCCATGCAAGTTTATCACTCAAGAGGCTGCAGACGTGGTTCCAGTCATCAAAAGCTTGCTTTTTATTCATGTATACACATGAAAAAGGTAAAGGTAAAAAAAAAAAAGATGGCAGAGACACCCCCCCCCCCCCCCAAGGGAAAGTTCCACCACCTTCAAGGGACAGCCACTACACCACTACCAGAGCCCAGGTCCTAAAAGAAACAAGAACAATATCAGGAAAAAAAACAAAACTACACCAACACAATAACAGAGGCCAGAAGCTGAAAACTAAATCTAGTGATCAGCAGCTCTCCCAAAATGGCCTCCTGCCAACAATCTAATCCTGAAAAAAAAAAATAGAAAAATAACTACATCAAAAAAAAACACACACACACACACACACACACACACACACACACACACACACAAACACACAATGAGATTCCTGTGGAACACCAAAATGAACAAATACAAAAGAAAAAATAGAAAAGAATAAACAAACAAAATACGCTACATACCATCAGACAGTGATGCCAGCGTGACGGAGGACGAGGACTTGTGGTCTCTAATTTACTTCAACGATTCCCTGTAGCAAAGTTCCATTATACAACTCAGTCAGCAAAGAGTGCACAGTAACAAAATAAAGCAGGACCTACCAACATCGGTCAGCAGTAACAGCCACTACTGTAGAACGAGGAAGCCACAGCAGAAACAAGAGGCACCTATGAAAGGACAGGCCAGAACAGTCTGAGCGGCTTAACCCAACTCACACCAAACTACAATTAAGGATGGCTCTTCTGGCTTACCTGTACCAGCTGTAGGAGCAAGGTGCACCAAAAACAGGGCCCACTCAACAGGAAGGGGTGAGCCTAACTATTTATAGTACGCCCTCCAGTGGTGATTAATTAACTCACCTGGACCCAAAAGCCATCACAGGTGATCTTTATCCTGCTACGTAAGGTTAGTTATGATTGCACTCTATTTTTAGTTTTTAGTTGCAGTTTAATCAAGTGGTCCGCTTGTGTTATCTAACCAGCAACAGTGAGGCTGTGATGTGATGTACACTGATCAGCCACAGCATCACAACCACCCGTTTAATATTTTGTAGGTCCCCTCGTTTCACCAAAATAGCTCTGACTCATAAAGGCATGGGCTACATAAGACCTGAGGTGTATCTAACAGTGGAGAGCTGGGGCTCCATGGATCAGACTTATTTGTCAAGCGTATCTCACAGATTCTTGACTGGACTGAGATCTGGAGAATTTGGAGGCCAGCTCAAAACCTTGAACTCTTTGTCATGTTCTCCAAACTGTTCCTGAACAAGTTTTGCAGTGTGGCAGTCAACATAATTCTGCTGAAAGAGGCCACTGTCATGAGGGAATACCATTGCAATGAAGGGCTGTACTTGGTCTGCAACAGTGTTTACATGTAAAAGTAACTTCCACATGAAGGCCAGGACCCAAGGTTTCCAGGCAAAACATTGCCCAGAGCATTATATTGTTTCTGCCAGCTTGGATTTTACCCATGGTGCCTCATCTCTTCCTCAGGTGAGTAATGCACTTGCTCCTGGTAATCCACATGATGTAAATGAAAATGTGATTAATCAGACTAGGCCACATTCTTCAAATGCTCTGTAATCCAGGGGTCAGCATGGACAGCCAGACCAGTTTATGGCTGTGCAGCCCCATTTATAGCAAGTTGCAGTGCACTGTGTGTACTGCCATCTTTGTCTCACGGAGAGCATTCAGCAATTTATGCTACAGAAGCTCTTCCTTGGTGTTGAAGCAGATGGGCTAGCCTCTGCTATTTCATGTATCAGTGAGTCCTGAGCACCCATGACCTGGTTGTTCTTCCTTGAATCACTTTACACATTACACAAGACCCACTGTTTGACTCAGTCATCTAGCCATTACAATTAGCTCTTGTCAGTGTCTCAATTTTTCCTGCTTCCAACACATCAACTTCAAGAACTGACAGTTCCACACATTGACAGGTGCAGATTGACAGCTTTAACAAGAGAAACAACATAATTCACTCACCTGTCAGTGGTTTTAATGTTGTGGCTAACGAGTCTAGATCAGTATTTATTTGTACCTGGACATTGACAGAGAAAAAACATATTTGGTTTGGTAGAATTTCGGACTGAGTTTTAGTCTTTGTTATAGACAAATTGAGTATTTCTCATTTACAGCTACTTGTAGAAAGCAATTAATTGTGCATCTTCATATGTTTTATAAATTGGTTAGCCTATAAAAGACACTATGAATAAACATTAGATTGTTTTCTCATGGTTCTACCTGTCAAATAATGCTGGAGCAAATAATAGACTACAGTACAATAAACCAAATACAATTATTGAACTGTTTTAAAACACATACAAAAAACAGAATTTGAGATATGATAAACACATATTCGATGCTTCCACACCCTCCATACCCCACCCCCACTCTCAAACCCTGCAACCCTGAGACAGGATGTAGATAACTCTACATGATTCATGCTGGAACAGCTTAGTAAAGATTGGGCACAGGGTGTTTTTCCTCTTTATGAGCTAACATGTGGCATAGACTTCAGTGGCTGATCTGGGAGCAGGGACTGAGAGGTCACATGTGGTACCCCTTCTCTCTGCCTGCTGATCCACATGGGCCTGGGGACAGAGTCAGAGTGTGGTCCAGATCCCAAAGGAGAGAACAGCCACCAAACTGTGTCCTGCTGTCCTCTCAGACAATAGGAAGGGTAATGACCTCCCTAAGGCCTTTCCCTTTCAGTCTGATTAGAGTGGTGGCGTCACAGCCGCCTGCCACTAAAACAATTAGCTCCATTTATCAAGCCCACATCCAAGAGCCGTGGGAGGGTGAGAAGAGAGAGAGAGTGTGTGTGAGGGTGAGAGAGAGAGAGAGAGAGAGAGAGAGAGAGACCAGTGGAGAGAGGGAGTCAGATGTCAGATAGTTACACATTATGATATCAAGTGAGGTCATCTCACAAGCAGGAAGAAAGGCAATGACCACTGGTCCTCTAAATATTTTCCCATTTTTCTTGTGTGAATATTTATCTATGCAGTGATTATTGTGGCCTTATACCAATAGGTAATTAATTAATTAATTCATTCATTCATTCATAATCCGAGCAACTCAGATTTGTGTCCAGAGTTGTGGGGAGAAGGGCTGAGAAACACAGAGGACAGATCGACAGTCCCTTGCAGGGTAGGCATACAGACAAACACAATCACATGCAAACTCATCACTAGGGGCAATTTAGCATCTCCAGTTTAACCTGATATGCATAGTATATTTGGACTGTGGGAGGAAACCAGAGTACCCGGCGGAAATTCACATAGACACAGAAAGAACATGCAAACTCCACAAAGAAATCACCCTCTGCCACTGGGAATCAAAAGACATGTCTAAATAAATAAAGGACCTTATATGACATAGCTAGCATTTACACACTTTTTATTACACACTTTTTTGGGACACACATTTAAAGGACATCAAAATAATGTAATGGTTTAATACCAATTAGAAACCCCCACCCCCACTACCCCCAACCTCCCACACACAAAACAACACTGTATTTTTAAGCCAATAACAATTTAAGAACCTTTATTTTAAGGCAGTAGGGTAGAAATCCATGTGTATATGGTCTTTAGTCAGTGAATGCAAAAATGAAGAGAAAGCATTCATGAGAAAGAAGGTAGGAGAAGCAGGGAGGCATTCAAATGAGATTTAATTTTTTTCTTATGCTTATTTACTTGTATGAGTTTGCTGCAACAGAGGAAGTTCATGAGGGCACACGCCATATAATTCACTGCTGGATTGCAGAAGTTTAAAGTTCCAGCATATACTCAATCTTGAGAGCACATGTACTCTGTATTTATGGAAATAAATAGCCGCCAAGCAGCACAAGGACTGAGCTTTTCTCTGGAGAGTGCGTGTAAAAGGATAAAAGTAACAAACTTGCATTTATTTATGGACTGACCTCGACATTGCTGAGCTATTAAAAGTGGGAGTAAATAGTTCAGTGGAGATGAATAGTATGGAGAGGCCAATTTTTTGTCACAGATCTCTTGAGAGATCCACCTCAGGCTTGGGGGATTGGTGGGGTGGGGGGTGGAGGGGGGTGGTGCAGAGATTAGATTTAATCTTTTAGTTTTCTAAATATAATGCACATTGTTTGTCATGGATTTAGAACATTCTGATGAAGAATAGCATAGCTTAAATGGGGGACAGGGCAATCACAAATTCTGTTAATGCTTTAACCTTCAAAATGTAAGCAGTCAATGTGAAACAGTTTAATCACCTGTTCTGCCAAGGTAACTACCTCTACTTCAGCTCATGGGACACAACCAGCTACCCATTACTTGGTATCTTACTCTGACAGATGGTAGAAATGACGATGAATAATTCCTTATCGGGAAATACCAAAGTACTCATTTAAATGGTTTCACGGTTGTTTCTGCTGTAGCATTTTATATAATAAGGTAAGACACTCATACCATGGCAGCACAAAGGCTGAGAATGGGGTAATAATCATTACAGTGAAGAAGCTACTCATAATGGAGGGCACAAGCAGTGCAGGGGTCTCCCATTTTGGCTCAGTCACCGTGCCCCCATAATCCCTCGTCTCATCACTGTTGTCAGCAAGAAAGTATATCCATTGCCTGGACTCATGGCCTCCACACTGCAAAGTCTTTAATTAAGCCTTGATCACCCTGTCCTCCCTTCCTGGCATTAGTGTGTTTAATTTCCTGCTGTTCTATCTCAAGTCCTCTCAGATATATTATTAATCAAGTTTCGTCTCTCAGCTGCGTTTGGAGAGGGCACGCTCCCCATCCTATCAGTGTGAAAAAAGGCATGGCAGCAAAGTTCCAGCTACTGGTCTGACCATGAGGCATAGCTTTATGTGATGTAATTCTATGGAAACTTTACTCAAGGGATCAAATGGTAATATTTAGATAAGGGGGACTGGGGCTTTAAAGCCACAGATAAAGATAATGTTGAATAGGCCTACCTAATGTTTTCATACCATAGTGATCCCAAAATTGAAAAGATGGTTTCAAAGTGCCTGGGGGATCTGAAAAGTGAATAGATCCTCTGCATACTGAATAGTGTGCTGATTCATGCATTATGGTTAC
Organism: Alestes dentex; assembly: GCA_037576975.1. Taxonomy (NCBI): domain Eukaryota; kingdom Metazoa; phylum Chordata; class Actinopteri; order Characiformes; family Alestidae; genus Alestes; species Alestes dentex. The sequence continues at coordinate 7,504,350 of JBBIGA010000126.1, forward strand.
TAATGATGGACTGCAGTATTAGCACTTACTGGGTAACGCAGTTCCTAATGAATTAGCTCAGTCTTCCAGTTTGCTTGGGTTTTCCTTCTGTTTTATACCTACTGCTGTTTTATAGAAACTTTGGAACCATTTGTGGTCCCCTAAAGAACCTTTCAATGGGGGGGGTTCTTTAAAGAACCATTTTTGTAAATGAGATGTGTGAGTATGACGAACCTTAAAACGATTAAAGGACCTCCATATAATGGCATGGCACCAATTATTTTTTTGTTTTATTTTTTTTCTAGTGTCTTTCGTCCTGGCGAGAACTATACAGGAGCTTGTGTGGAAATAGCCACCACTGATAACATTTACATTAAAGCTTAGCATGGGCTTGTATTTACTTCTCCAAATACTTAGAATTCTCTGCACTATACAGGAAAGTGTTTTTGCCTCTTGTTGACACTGAACATTTCACCTACATACATATAAGTCACATGAACCCTAGAGTTTTTACACATATACTAAAGATATGCTGTTCACACATAATTTTGTGTAGTAATTATTATCAAGAAATCACATTTACTGTGTCAATTTCTGTCTTATAAGCTTTGTGTCACCACCATATCAACACCATAAATTTCTGTTTTGTATTAATTTCTTGTATTAATTTCTAAGTTTTTATTTTCTGCATCAATTAGTCACTTATTAAGCAGGACTTTTTCATCCAATGTAACTTCTAATACAATATCTCAAACTCAAAAGTGATGTCACTTTCCACAGATTTTCAGTGGGCAATGAGTGAAACATGAATAATTTAAAATAGCATCTTGTTTTTGTAGTAGCTGGTGATTATTGCAGCTTCTAAGAATTAAGAATAAAGTCTGAACATTTTAAGCGGTAGCAAACCTTCCATCAAGCACAGCGTCTTGTGGAGTACCACACTAAGCCTCCCACTGCTCTGTGCTGCCATGGAGAGAACAAGCAACCTAACAGAACACCGTGAAAAAAACTCAACAGGTTGTTTGTGGCATACTTCAAACTGCTGTTGGATGTTCAGCCTCACCATGAAGCACAGAAGTAGCCACACTTCTCCAGCTCTGGACGGATGAACTCAGAAGGACATTGAAGGCAGCGGCAGATCTCTGGTCAGTCTGGCGTTCCAATTTCACAGTTGGGCTGCTGTCTGTGACGTATCTGATGCTGCTGTCCTTATGGACTCGCTGTTTGACTGACATTGAAAAGCTTTGGTCCAAACAGAAATAGTGTAGACCTGTATCTTTTTTTCTTGTTTGTACTCTTGTTTGTGCCATTTCAATTGCCTCTGAGACATCCATCTTTTTAGCATGACAAGACATAATAGAGGATGTGAAATCTAATAAGTTTGTCCTCTGCAAAAACATTGAAATTTGTATGAGAATAAGAAACAGTACATGAGATTTCCAGAATGAGTTTTAAGATTCACAGTTATACTAAGTAAGGTTTAATAAAAAAAAAGGATTAAAAAACACATAATGTCAAAAATGACAGGACACATTTATTTAGAATCTGTTTGAAAATGCTCAAACATAAGTCTTTTAAATTTATCATTACAGTTCAAAATAGTTATATAAGGTAGCTGTTGCTTTGGATGACCATTTTATTTATTTTTCAAGATTTAAATTGCATATATGTAAAATCTTGCTAGAAAGATAAAATAAAAATAAAGTCTCAGTCTATTAACCTGGAAAACATTTTATTTTACTTTAGCAGTTGAGGGGAGATGCTTAGAATCAGAATGAATTTAATTAAGCCACCTGAGAGTAAAAGGGGGAGATCTCTTAATATTCTATAGTCTCCCAACATCCAAAAACACACAAAGTTTTTCACTGGCCACTGTCCACTTTACTAAACCGTACCTGTGTATAGCAAATATTGGCAAGGTCATATCAAATCCTCCATTTATTCTGCTTTTAATTCATTACTTTATTTAAAAAAAAAAATCCACTGCACCTTGTATTTTGTGAACATTTCATGTGCAGTTGACCAACAGAAAGGGTAAAATATTAATTAAAATATTAGATTTTCTTATGAATTTATTATCGCTGGTCAGTTTGTACACACAGAGTTTCTTTTGGCTGGGAATATGCATGTAT
>JBBIGA010000126.1:7517559-7529023 GCA_037576975.1 Alestes dentex
TATATATATATATCAAAGCTGTCAGATTTACACATGTGCAATGTACAAGTGGAATGCTGGAATGTTAAAGTGCATTGTGCCATGTTAGCACAGCCATGTAAACAGAGCAACGCAAGCAGAGTAATGTAAACAAAGTGACCAGAGTAATGTAAACCATGTAATGTAAGAGTGATCAGAGTAATGTAACAGAGTGACCAGAGTAATGTAACAGAGTGACCAGAGTAATGTAAACCATGTAATGTAACAGAGTGACCAGAGTGATGTAAACAGTGTAATGTAAACAAAGTGATCAGAGTAATGTCGAGTAATATAACAGAGTGACCAGCGTAATGTAAACAGAGTAATGTAAACAGAGTGAAATAAGACAATGAATATGATATGAGGTCCTGTTTCAGTCCCTTAAGGAGCTCTGTTGATGATGAGGGGCTTGTAGTGTCTTGTAGGCTTGTAGTACATATATTTCAAATGGTGAGTTTAAATGGTGGTGTTTGGTCTGTAATTTTTTTGTCTTCGAGGCTTCGTGCCTATGTTTAGTAACTACATCTGCTGAAGGAAGTCTCCGAATAATACAAAAACATTTTGTTGTATTATTAGCTTTTAATATTTCTGCCTATTTTCTGCATGATTTTCCCACTACATACAGAGTCCTCTTGCATAGTGCTGTACCACATAATATGAAGTAATCCAATGCTAGGCTACGTTAACTATCAGATTTTAGTCCAAAATAATTATTTATTCATTATGTCATCTAATTAGTTTATACAGCTAAGCAAATGCAAAATAGCTTTGGACTAAAGTTAGTTGACTAGCTAGTAGTGACCGTTGTCCTCAAAAGTCATAAAGTGTAAGTCATAATATATAGCAACTTAGCTACCACTACATTTTTACACAAAATCAGATGGCCGTGCATGTGCATACATGAGTGTGTATTCATGCTTTCATGCATAAGCAAATGTAAAGTGTGCAAAAACTGGGGTGGAAGATTTGAATCTTGTGATTCTCACAGATTTTTTATGTGTGTCACATTTTAAAAGACTCTACCACAAGCAAATGAATTCTAATAGCATGAAAGCCTTTGAAGGCCTGGCACCTCCTCAGCACGGTTTCTTTGTTGGCGTAGAGAGACCGGCATTAGTATTACGTGAGATAAACAAGATAAAAAGGGGGAGGGGAAGCGAGCGTTAGTTCGGCCCAGCACTCACAGGCCCAAGCATTATTTGTCTCCTGATAAGCTGCACAAATCACATGGGCGATTCTTTTGCCCTTTTCACTTCCCTTCGCTTTCTCTCTGTCTGTCCTCTTCCCCCTCACTGTCCTCTTCTCTCTAAAGCAGTGCTTTTGAGATGTCAAGAGACTTTACAATCAAAAACGAAGGGTGTGAGAGAGAGAAAAACAGGGGTAGTGTGGAGAGGAACTCACTGGAAATCACTGGGAGTCTATTAAAGAGTGTGATGGAAATGTCCTTGTGAAGAGGGTTCACTGCAGAAATCTGGAGCACACTGCGGTGTCCCTCACAAGTCAGACTCCTATGATTGGTTTTAGGGAGCACTTTTGGAGATATTAAAGGCTCATGTGTTAATGCGTTTCTCAGTCTTCAGAAGAGTCAGCAGGGTCTCCTGATTTGAGAGGTCTGTGTTAAATCAAATATCCCACATCTGATGATGGAAGGGATGTCAGTGTAAAGAAACAATATCCATTGTAGTACTGAAGTTGAAATTACCATATCTGGATTTTTCAAAAGCCATTAGAAGAACACTGTAAGCTTCTTCAAAGTCACGAATATGTCTCCAAAAGCCATCACAGTCATTTCCCTCTTTGCTGCAGTCATCATGAACTAGAATAGAGCGTCTCTAAAACTGGACCCTTTTTAACAATGTTATAATGGTGATAATTACACTAGTGGATTTTGTCTTTGCTCAGGATTTTAAACATGCACATTTTGTCAGTACACTCTCTGAGACCAATAAAATGTTGAAAAAAAACATGAAAAACTCTCTGTATTAGATACTCATACTTTAAAGTCTGTTGAAGATAGAAGCTTTTTACAAGGGTTAAAAGGAAAAATAACACTACGAGGAGGACAAGCAGCAACGGCAGTTAAAGCAGTAATAGGTCATATCATCATTGCCCTAACTAAATCTCAAAACTCCAAAACTGTGACTTAAAAGAAGCAAAAATATTCTTAATCTTAATGTCCATTAATGTATCACGATTTTATTCCAGGAAGTTATAGACCATTTTGACTGGCTGTGAAATGTAACGTGAAGGGCAGGAGGTGTTATAAAATGGTGTGAGGTTTTGTAAGAGTTCTTTTTCATTTTAAATATCCGAAATGAATCACCATGCTGCAACTGTTTCTGAGTGATGCCTCCAGGTGCTTGTGAAGGGTTCCATAACACTGATACATGGAAAGCTATTGTTTGTATCTCTGCCTGCAATTCTTTTGTCATGGAGTGACTTTAAATCAATTATGATATCCATACTATTCTGCTAGACTGGTACTTGCAATCTTAGGGACAAAGAATTACAGAAGTCCAAGTATGCACTGGAGGCACCCATCAGACACAGCAAGAAAAGAGATGCTGGAACCGCAGTGTGTAAAAACTATTACTATGATAAGGATTTTCATTCATTACAAAGGGAAAAGCTGAGCATGATATGGGCGGGCAAGCAATGCCTGGTGAGCTCAGCAGATTCCAGGTTTGCATGGATTCTCTTTTGGTAGAGAGTCAGCTAAAAAAATTCTGTGTTAATAGCTTTCAGAATATGATGTGTGTCACATCTGTCCCATAGCCAGAACCAAGAGAATGTCTGCATCTCCACATTCAGTAAACCAGCAAGGCCAATTTAATCCTCCACTCTTGCTTTTCTACCACAAAGATCATCAGTGACCCTCCTGAATACACTTACTGGCTGCTTTATTAGACACATCTACCTTGCTGGTGCACTTTGTAGATACACATTAAGGGCATTTTTCCACTGCACGTATCAGAAACTTTGGTATCAGAAAATCTGCTTTTTCCACATTGGCTGCAGCTACACCGGACCTTTGCAGATAAGATTGAACATCCCTGTCCTACCCCTTTCTCCTATCAGTGGTCAGTTTCTGCCCACAGGACCATTTTCCACTTAACATTTTTGGTTGATTGCTTGTTTTTAGTGAAGCAAACTGATATGTGTAAAAATCCCAGAAACACTATTGTACCCGACACACTTGTGCCAACATAACACCCACTGTAAAACTGCTATGCTTGCAGTTGTCCACCAACACATTAATATCTAGTCAGACAAATAATGTTTCTTTTTTTCATTAATGGACAGGGTACAGGGTACATGGTATCAAGAGATGGCTAACAATATATAATTATGCACTTTTATAGTGGTCCTATAGGATGGATGTTTCAGCCAGTGGGATAAGATACAAGGCAGTGCCATGTATTGGCTTTTTTTTTTTTTTCAAATGTGAAAAGAGCCTTCATGTTCTTCTTGGTTAGCAGTGATTTTCTCTCATAAACACAATTTTTACCTGGTTGCTTTCTAATGGTATAATCATGAAAGTTGACCTTGTCTGAGGTGAGCAAGGCTTGCAGTTCCTTAGATACTTATCTAGTTCATTTATGACTTCCTGGATGAGTCAGCATCTCCACTTCTGGAATGATTTACCATTGTTCCAAGTTATTTTTTGGAGGTAATAGCTCTCACTGAATCAGTGGTTTGCCGGAGTCCTAGAGTTTGTAACCCTTTCCAGACTTATATATTTTGTTGCCTTTCTTTCTCATCTCTACTGAAATCTCTTTTGATCATACAATCAAAAGTAATGTTTATGTTAGACCAGGCTGACCACCTGGATCTGTCTCGTCTAATTGATCTAATTATCTTCTAAATTTGGTTAAGTGGTTGATAACTGGCTAACTGGAGTAACTTGGAGGGCTTTTTCACACAGGACAGGTTGTGTTGGATAACTTTTATTTTCTTCAACAATTGATCATTTAAAAAACAATTTACTCAGGCTGTCTTTGTCATATATTAAATTCTTTTTAAATTCGGTCTGAAAGAATTAAATGTGACACATGTGCAAATATAGATTGAAGAAATAAGGAGGGGTTCAAATCCTGGCACTATACCTAACAAGCTGGCAGCGCAGCATAAATATAGTTCAGGAATTTGCAAGAAAAAGGGGATGTCACCGAACACAACACTGGAATCATGTTCTATGCACCTGCAAAAGGATGAGCAATTCAAAAGCTGAATAATTATTATAATTTGCAGGTTCTGCCATAGCTAATTATCAAGATAAAATCAGTGAGCTTTCCCAGTACTGACTAAGCCTACTGTCTATCTGTCACACATCCTGTATACTTGTCAACTGCATTGACATCATTTACAATACCTCAAGAACAGCCTGCTGCTACATCACTGTAGACATTTCTATTGTGGTGTTATGCAAGCTTCAACTAACTTGTCATATTGTCTACAGAGCTAAAGAGAGGTTATCATTCATGTGCAATGTAATGCCACTTCTTATCCTGACTTTGCATGATGTCTGCAGAGAACGCTGAGCGAGATGCTTAGTCTCATCATTCTACACTGAAAAGAGTACTTTATTTGATTTCATTGAATTTGAAAAATTATGTGTACACAAATACATATTGTCTTACTTTTTTGCAATAACTGGTTAGGACAAAACCTTAACCCTCAATGTAAGAAGGACATCCGTTCCTTATGAAATGTTGGTGCAAGCTAGTAGTTTACCTAGAATTTAGTACTAGGTAACCTTAAAGCCTGAGTGATACTGAATCCAATATTGTGTGCAGCCGACATTTCTCTTGCCACTAGCATCACACTGGCGTGAGGTCTGTTTGACTGGAAGATTCAGAAGGCTACACTGACAGAGATTTTTGTAATAGCAGAAATATAAAACCTGAAAATGTCCACTCTTTGCCATGTACGTAGGTTTCTCTGCAAGAATTACCACCGCTGTTCACGTTTCCGATGTGGCTGATTTGGAGGCTCTTGAACAGGCAAGGGGCTCACTTTCTTCTGCTTGGAGGAAGAGCAGAGCTGTGGCAGAGGCAATGGTGCAGATTAAGTTGAGGTAATGACAGCTTTACTCTGCCTTTTGTGTGCACAGCATATTCAATTTACCAGGACCCCATATGGGGCAAGTTAATATTTCATTGCACTGTGAATAAAATGGGGGTGGAGTGGATAAGAGACTGAGGGGGAGCAAGCGAGCGAGCAAGCGAGAGAGAGAAAAAGAGAGAAACATAAGCTGCACTCTCATTTCAGCATCTGATTCATTTCTGATTCATTTCAGTAAATTACCCAAAGCCAATGTGACCTGATGATGCTGTTTGTGAACAGTGACAGGGTGACATAGTTCTACTAGCTTTTCACAAAGTTAGAAGTCTGTGCACAGGGATCTTTTTTACTCTGCTTCCAGACATAAGCATCTCATTTTTTCTTTTACATTGATCCTGTCTTACCTAACCTCATCAGCAGCCCATTCAAACACTTTGACTTTGTCGCCTTTATCTAATTACAGTCTGGCCTCTACATGTCTATGCTGAGCATGATAAAACAGACCAGCATGTGGAACTGGAGCTTTTTGTGTGCTACTGTGTTTTCTATATCTGTGTTTTTTTGTTCATCAGACTCACAATAAAACACAACTGAAGTGTAATGCATATTCCTATTCATATGTGTGCTTGCCATAATACAATAGTCCCTACATTTACATATTTACCAGCTTTTACTGGTGAACAACATTCCTTATGTTTACAAATTTAACAAATGCTTTTAAGCAAAGTGCTTTACCAAAAGAGGGTGGCCTCTCTGGATACACCACTTTGAAAAAGTGTAGCTTTCAGTTGACTTTCAGAACAAACCATCGCTCTCAAAACAGCTGGTACACATGTCTGTCACCACCAGACTCTGCTACATTTAAGATATCAACAAGAAACTTTCCTTGAGGTTTGACTGCTGGACAAGCTCCTTCACCTCAGCTTACTTCGTGGACCAGTCTCTTTGATTGTGGCATGAGTGGGGGTCTGTGCTGGATCAAAAGCTAGTGCTAGCCTGCCAACTATCTTGTTCATCCTGTTCGCCAATGTTTGCTCCCAGGATAATAAACTGGACTACATGGGACTCCAGCAAACTACCAAGTTCAGAGACTGCTTTGTTTTTGTTTTTATGGAGACATGGTTCAGTGACAGCATTCTGAACACTGCTACCCAGATCAGAGACATGTTAACATTCGGCTCTGACTGGAAAAAACTCGAGGAGGGGTCCTTTGTGTTTTCATGAACAATGACTGCTGTGAGTGAAATGCTGCCCTCTAGTTACTGCTCACCAAAGCTGGAGTTTGTGATTGTTAGATGTGGACCAATTTATTGACAGTGGGAATTCATCACTGTGTATATGGTCGTGGCATATCTTAGTGCTAATGCTAAAAACATGCTGGCCAAACTTATGGAGCTATCAGCTAGCTCCAAAACACTAATCAAGATGGACTGCTTATTGTTGCTGTAGATTTCAACCATGTAAACCTCAAATCAGTTCTCCCTAAATTTGATCTATATGTGGGTCTCGCTACAGGGGGATGTGGGGTAGGAGTGGGGGAGCAAATTCAAAGACCTGGTCCCCAAGAGCCATCTCTGCTTTTCAGGACTGCTGCCACATGTTTAGTGAGGCTGCAACCAACAGTGGCTTTACCAGCCTGGACAAGTACAATACATCGGTGACTGGCTACATCAGCAAATGCACCGATGATGTTACTGTCTCCAAGAACATCACCACATTCCCCAAACAAAGGCCATGGATGACTGTGGAGTTGCATGCACTGCTGAGAACCCAAATCAACATTTTTTTCAAATCGGGTGAATAGGCTGCCCTGAGAACAGCAAAGGCGAATCTGTCCTGGGCCATCACAGCAGAGAAGCTACAGGACATATCCACTTGCCTGTGATGGTGGGGCCACCCTTCCAGATACACTTCTTTGCATAGTTCAAAGTGCAAAAATGGCATGGCAACAAGGAAGACCACCCCACCCACCAACAACCAGGTGCTCTGTCTGACCATGGCTGATGTGATTTCAACTCTGTTTAGAGTCAACCCATGTAAGGCTGCCAGACCAGACAAAATAACTTGTCATGACTTCAGAGCGTGTGCAGACCGGCTGGGGAATGTTCTCACAGATATCTTCTATAGCTCTCTGTGCACCATCATTCCAATCTGTTTTAAAGCCATCGTTATCATTCCCATGCCAAAATGGGACCACCGTCCTATCACACATGAGCCTGGTCTCACAAGTTTTCATGAAGCCACCACGATATACAGTGTAATAAAAATATGTGCTGCGATCACACTGTAGGGTTTTTTTTCGTGCTAGAACAATGCTTCACTTTTTCGTGCTAGGACAACGCTTCACTACCCTATGTATTTTGATGCGCAGTGCGTAACACTGCCAGTATCAGCGGTAACTGGTGACTGAGGGACAGGAGGAGAGAAATAATGAGTTGATCCCTTATCGTTTTTGTTTGCAAAGCTATTAAAACAGGTTGAAATGCCGTGAGACGGTGAAAGTCCCTAACCCTAACTCTAAACCTAACCCTAACCCTAACCCTAGCAGTCACCAGTTAGTGCAGATACTGGCGGTGTTACACACTGCGCTTTAAAATACATAGAGTAGTGAAGCGTTGTCCTAGCACGAAAAAGTGAGGCGCTGTCCTAGCACGAAAAAAAGCCCTAAAGCGTGATCGCAGCACGTATTTTGCTTGCACTGTATATCGTGATTGCTGTTGTGAGATTACACTGTATATCGTGATGTAAAGTCGTGAGATCGGGTTAAAGTGCTTTAAGAGGCTTGTCATTTGGCACATTGTCTCTGGGAAGCTGAGACTTGTGGGTACTGAACACCTTCCTGGACTTCCTGACTGAATGACTGGGAGACCTCAGTTAATCAGGATTGGGAGCAACATCTCCAGTACCAGTCAGGGCCATGTGCTCAGCCCACTGCTGTTCACACTGCAGATCCATGACTGTGCAGCTCAAACCACATCATCAAGTTTGCTGATGACAAAACCACGGTGGGTTACATCAGTGGGAATAATGAGGTAGCATACAGAGAGAAGGTGTAATGCCTAACAGACTGGTCTAGAGCCAACAACCTTTCTCTGAATGTGGAGAACCTCATGTGTACACCAACTCTTTTGCCACCAGCACCTCTATTTCTTGCGGAGACTGAGGACAGTGCACCTCCCCCCATCTTCACCACATTCTACAGAGGGACTATAGAGAGTATTCTCTGTAGCAGCATCATGGTATAGTACAGAAAATCTTTCATTTCAGATTGTAAGACCCTTCAGATGACAGCTAAGAAGATCACTGGGGTCTCTCTCCCCTCTGCCATGGACATTTGCATTACAAACTGCATCAACAAAGCTACCAACATTGTAGATGACCCCACACACTCCACAAACACCCTCCGCTCCCTGCTCCTATCTAGAAAAAGGTTCCATAGAATATAAACCTCCACTGCCAGGGAAGCCATTTCTTCCCACAGTCCATCAGATTCCTTAGTCAACACGTAATCACAACAACCCCCCAAACACAAACAAACACACCCCTGAACTGAATCTCTTCTTTCTCTCAACACAATGCATATACAAGCTGAAGTGTTTTGCCTTAAACAAAAAACCACTGCCACTGCAAATACGTATTTTTATTACATTACTTAATATAATTATTTAATTATGATTTATTGCTGTGTATGTCTATATTTGCATTTTAGCACACTTAATGGCTCAGCTGCTAGAATGCGGTATCTGTCACAATATTGTATTCAATCAGATTGCACTATAGCTGCTTTTGTCAACTACACTAAATGCTGTCTTTTCCTTTTGTGTTTTTCTTCCCCCCTCTCTTTCGTTCCTTTTATTCTGTGTATTTTGTCCAGTCTGCACTTATCACAGCTTGCTGCATTTGGGGCCACATACAGTGCCCATCCTGAACACTGTCCGTTGCTGAAAGAGATGGTAACAGCATGCACTAGGAAGAAGGCAAACCGACAAAGGCAGCATTCTGCTGGGAAACCCTGGGCCCTGGCATGTATTTAAGGAAGTTACACTGACATGTACTACCTAAACATTGTTGCACACTGACGACGCCTCTTCCTGACAGCAGAGTTCCTTAATGGCAGTAGGCTCTTTCAGCAGGATAATGCAGCCTGCTACACTGCAAAAACTGTTCAGCAGTTGTTTGCTGTTCAGTAAGAGTTGGTAAAGGTAAAATGGCTTGAATTTAAATTCGCACAACCCAATCCACAGGGGCCCTACCTCAGAACAAGTCTTAAAGGATCTATGGCTAACATTTTGGAGCCAGATACCACAGCAAACCTTCAGAGGTCTTGTGGAGGTTTTGGCAAGTTTTGGCACGATGAGGGGACCTGGACAATTTAGGCAGGTGGCTTAATGAGTGAAATGTATGGACTGATGTTTCTTCAACAATGTTCATTTACTACATCAAGCATTTTTATTTTGGTTCTCCATAATTTTGGTTCTCCATAATGTAGTCTTCTTAACACTTGGAAAAATATATAATTAAATAGCAATATATTGATATTACCATTGCCTCCATTTTTCATATTTTTAGCTTCTAAATATAGTATAGATTACTGCATTTATTCCCTCACTCCTTGTTACTAAAAAAGAATACAAAGTTCAAAACCTTGTCCTTGTCAAAACCTTGTCCCAAAACCTTGTCCCTGTCAGCAAAGTGTTAATAAGCTCAATGAGTTAAGATATCCATTGTGGATTTTTGATTAAAGTGCCATGCCCTTAGACATTTATAGTCACTCGTCCTGCTCTGCAGGCAATAATGGTAGAGGAGTTTTCATGTATTGATTCTTGATAACTGTAGATAACATGTTGTTGCTACTGACGTTAGTATGGAGTGTGCTGTGTCCGATATTGAAAGTCATGCATTTTACAGTAGCCTGTGTCTATCAAAGCACTCAGCAGTGTACAGCCTCCAAACATCTCAAGACCGGCAGATAAAAATACCTTTCAAAAGCCCTCTCTCAAAGCAAGCCAGAATGTGAACTTTTTGGGATGCTGATAACCCACTGTTGTACAGCAGTTCAACTACTCAGCTTTGCAGTCCTCGGTGCACCAACAGCTCATATTCTTAAACCTGCAGTGAGCGCACAGAGCCAGAGAAAAAGGAAGACCCAGAGAAAAAGGGGTCTAAGTGAACAGTCTGGTACACTCAACTGAACGTGTGTACACTTTTAAACAAAAATGTTCAGACTTTGCAAGGAGACCAGAGAAAAACAGGGCTTGCCACAAACATCAGGGCCGACAAAATCCTAACTGTTTTTTTGTTTTTGTTTAAGATTATGATTAGGTTTAAGGTCTACACTAAATATTCCAAAACAAAATGTGTCCAAACTTTTGACTGGTAGTGTATTTCTAAAACAAATAAAAAAATGTAAATCAACTTTATGTTTCAAAAGATATTTGGTTACCCCACTACTCATTTTGACAAACATTTGCTTTGCTTTTTCTATTTGTGCATTAGGCAGGTCTACTGGTAAGGAGTTGCAGCTATGATAGCTTTCTCTCTTCCACAAGATTTTGAAGTTTGTGAGTGGGAATTTGTTCTCATTCAGTCAAAGGAGCATTGGTGGGGTCAGGTGCTGATGTTGGACAAAACAGTCTGGCTCAAAATCTATGCTGTTCAGTGGGGTTAAGGCCCACAGGAGTTTCCACAGGAAACTCATCAAACCACAGGGGCTTAGCACTGGGGCACAGTCAAACAGGAAAAGGCCTTTCGCAAAGCGTATTATTGTGTAACATTTCTTTCTATGCTGTAGTGTTAACGTTACCCTTCACTGTATCTAAGGGGCTGAGCCCAAACCTTGGAAAACATCTCAAGCCCATGATCCCTCCTTTACCAAACTTTACCGTTTACACTATGCATTCTGTTAGATACTGTTTTACCGGCATGCACCAAATTCACATTCATTTATCAAACAATTGGATCATACGAGAACACTCCAGCGAACACTTTTCCACTACTCCAGAGTCCAGTGGTGGCTTTTTTTACATCACCTCGGCTGACTGTTGACTTGGCCCATGGTGATCTTAAGCTCAAACAGAGACACACAGACAAGGTGAAGAAGGTCTGAAAAACGGTGTTTATTTACAATAAAGTGTCCAAAATCTTTCATGAGGGAAGGGGTAAGGTACAGAAGTGGCGGCTAGGAGTCTTTTCTCCAAAAAGGGGGAAGGACCCAGTCCCGGGGTACCGGCTCTTTGCGCATTTGATCCTTGGGGCTGGAGTCTGTAGTGGGAAGAAGAGAGAGGGAAAGAGAGTCTTCAGTACTGGTCAGAGATGTTCACAAGTCATTTTTCCCAAGTCCAAGTCAAGTCTCAAGTCTTTGTGCTCGAGTCCAAGTCAAGTC
>JBBIGA010000126.1:7529123-7540394 GCA_037576975.1 Alestes dentex
CTCTTAAAATGAGCAAGCAATTGGCTGTTATTCCTCACAAAAAAGGTTTTTATTCAAACTCAACACTTTTATTAGATTAAACCTTAAAACCTTTGGTGTATTGGCTCAAGAACTAAAGCCCATTTAATGAACCTTTCTGTGAAACATTTATGATGTCCATAAAAAAATTTATAAAATATAACTTCACAAACATAGGTTAGCCTATTTGTCCTTAGTTTTATCTTAATAAAAAAAAAGGAAAAATGGGTGTACCCCCTGCAATAGCCCATCTGAGAATAAAGAATGAATAACAAAGTATAAAGGTACAAAATAGCAAAAGATATATAGGTATATATATATATATATAGGTATTACTGATAATCCACCTTAAACAGTACAGTTCAGTTTCCAGCTGTATCCAGATGAGGTCTGTAGGTATAGTAGAATGCAATGCTGCCGCACCTGAACTGAAAGCATGCTCACGTGAACTGGGATCTTCATTTTCCGCCATTTCCACAGAGAGCAAAGTAAATGCGCCGTCTTAAATCTTTGAAATTCGTGTCAGTGACAACAGTCCATGTGAAACAATGATACCGGAGCTGCGTAGTCGTCTACACAGCAGGAGTGATACGATAGCAGAGACATTTTAATTAGATGGACTTTGGTGACATAAATTAAACGAACATTTTTCGTAATTGAATTATTCGCGTTACTCGAAAAATCGTTTCAGCCCTACTGATTATTATCAATTGCAGTCAATTCTAATATTTCAGAAGTGATGCATAGCATAGCCACCTTTGCTGCCTTTGTGTTAGTATACCTCTAACAGACAAACTTACATATGTCTCAAACACACATGTTGAACTACACAAACAACCATATTTTAGCATTGAGAGCTACAGCATTGTTTATGACCTTCAGTGTGACATTGCAACAGCTTCCCCCCAACCCCACGCAGGATGCCATGCCCAGCAGTAAACAAATAGTCATCAGTCCATCCATACAGCCCGGCGCTCTTATAAAGCACAGCTAAAGCAGGTGCATTTATTATGAACATAAAGCATGCGTCGCGCCTCACCTCACCTATTTACCGGCACTTCTGCCTCCACTTCAATTACATTAGACTCCATCCGTTCATTCAGACGCCTCTCTTTATTACATGCATAAAAGAACTGATAGTAAGTCAAAGAAATGATCAGTGCTAGGCCGCAGAAATGATAACTAGGCCCATAAACATCACTAAATGTGTTGGTCATATATTAGGCCTTCTACGTGGTGTAATGACAATTGATGTATAGATGATGATATGAGTAGGGAGTTGCTTGTATAAAAAAGGGGTGTATTTTTTGAAGTTCAGTTATATACACAAGTCACTGGTTTTGTCTCAAGTCATATACGAAAGTTGGGGCACACCTGATCAAATTAATATTTCAATCTACTTTTAAACTGGATGGGGCTAATGACAATTTTACTGAAACTGCTTATATTCCTTATTATGCTACAAGATATTCACACTTTTATTTTCATAGCGTTGTTACTAAGGCTGAGGTAGAGTGAGCAGTATGGCCACTGAGGGAAAAAAAAGTGTTATGGTGCTTTGATGTAAGGCAAATATGCTCACAGGTTGAAGAGTGCAACCTGACTAAACAAGCACAACAAGACACAATCCCCAGAGCAGGCCAGTCCATTTCTTCCTCAGTCTCAGAGAAATCAAACTGTTGCCCCTGGAACATGTGTCTTTTCATCACCTGGGATTTTCTCTCCAATACTGCCTCTTGTTGCCACCTCACATATAAACAAACACACACACACACACACACACACACACACACACACACACAGACTTTGACATAACCTTACTCCTTCTCTCCCGAGAGAGACAGCCCAGGTTTAACAGTGGACTCCTCAGGTTATGTTAGGCAACAGTAAGAAAGATAAACGTAAGCTCTGTCCACAGTGCCTGAGGTAAATAGCTCATTTGAAAGCATCTTATCATACTCAAACAATATAACGGACATGCACAAACATACACTAGGTGTTGCATTGATTATGTAAGTAATTAATCCACTAGTTGACACTGTGTGCAGCTGTAAGCTAGTCGAGGACAGTGTCTGAAATATAGTGGCAAAAAATACAGTGAATAGGCAGGAGGAGAGAACAGAAATCAATTAATTTGTGTGGAAATACTACATGAGACGAAACCAGTTCCACTGCAAGCTGTGTAGGACTGTACTGGAGCAAGATTAGGTGGGAAAAAGTCCTTACCAATTTCCTGTCTTACACTATCCTGATCAATCAATCTATCTATCTATCTGTTTGTCTGTCTGTCTATCTATCTATCCCATTTTAAATTGTATACAGATACCTTGGGCCAAACTGTACTAGCAGGCAGTGCCTGGATTTTACACTTACATGCTGCTAGCCAACTGTGTATGTGTTTGTTCTGATTGAATCACATGCAGTGCAGCTTCACAGTGTAAAAGTGTTCTATTGTAAGGCAACAGAAGCTGGGTGCAGAGGCAAAAGAGAGTAGAAGACAGGAGAGAAGTAATCCAACACAGCATGACATGAAATTCTAGTGCATTTTTAATGCCTGACAAATTATGACTTTTTTTCCAGTGGTGCCTTTGTATCTGAACTTAAAAAATGCAGATGAAGAGTTGGGAAAGACACAAATCCCTTTCTGACACATACTGATGCACAGTGAGATGACAACAAGAGAGCAGACACAAAAGTGGACAGTGGCAAGAGTGCAGGTCAATTTGAACCAGTTCTATTGGTCTTGCCATCGTGGTACAACGATCACTGCTGATTCACCAACAGAGATCTGTGTTGATTTAATGCTTTTGCTGAATATAAAAACAGCATTGTTTCAATCATAGTTTACTACTGGGATCACTTGTTATTTTCAACATTACCAATTCCAACTGATTATAGTGTTTATGTTGACATTATCACAGACAATAAAACTAATAATTCATGTATCTTTGTATGCATAAATGGATCATGAATCAGATTACTGTGAGGAATTAATGAAGACTGTGTAAGACCTATAGACTCTTCATTGTTCTCCCTGCCAGATTTAGAATATTAGGGTTTAGAATATTACATCTCATAAATTATATTTTAAATTCTTTATCTAGGGGTCTAATTTTGGCCCTATTTTATTCCATTTTATATTCTTGTATCTTAACAGTTCTGCAATAAATAATTTTCATTTTTATGCAGATGGCTCCTAGCTGTATCTCTTTAAAATGCAATGACTTTAGTACATTATCTGATCTGAGTGTACTGTTCCCATTAAGAACTCAATGTCTTGTATCTACTAAATGAATACAAAATAGAGGTTCTTTCTGTTGGTCAGTGTTAAAAGACAAATTTTATCATTTAAATGTTTCTACATATTATACTATTATAATATACGTTTACTTTTTCAATGCATACCTAGAAAATACATTTGTTTTCTAGCAAAGAAATATTGCTAAATGAAATGTGTCAGGCCACAGAGAATATTATTCAAGGCCTTGTGTCGTCAAACTAGGACGTTTATAATGGTTTATATATCTGCCTTAGTTAAGGTGCTTTTTAACTGTATTTTATTATAAAGCACTTTGTAATCTTTTGTTAGAAATGTGTTACAGAAAGAAAGAACACACACACATACACACACACACACACACATACACACACACACATATATATATACACACACAGAACCCCCCGCTTATCGCTGGGATTGCGTTCCAAGAGCTCCCGCGTATAGTAAAAAAATGCGATGTTGTGATGTGGTACAAAAAAATGCCTAAAAATGCCTATTTTATGGTATAAACTCTAAATGTGCTCCAAATACACTTTAATTTCATTTAAAACTTAGTTTAGTACATTACCCTATCAAGCACTGGTAATAATGCAAACGCATCTTCTTTGGTATGTGCTGTCAGTTTCTTTGGTATAAGCAGAGTAAATACAGTAATAAATTCATTTAATGTACAGTAAATACAGGTCTTTAAGAAGAACAAAATGAAAAACAGAGAACACTCAAGACACTCCAGGGGGAAATTCTGGACTGCGTCTGCATCAAAGGGCAGCAGCCAATCAGCAGCAAGGAGAAATAAATAACGTTCCTGGATTGGCTACTTTCAAACCTCCTGCCTCTGAGTACAGTGACATTTCACCACCCCAGGACTTGCAGGATCCGTATAAATAAGTAATGAAGTTATGTTAGCCTCCAGATCAGCTGGGCTTTAACTGGAGACACGTACACAGACAACCAGTCACACAATGCGGACAATAATGTCGATAACAAGACATACTCAAATTAAATCTAACATGGGGGGGACGTTTATACCCCTTTTCCACTCCTCTGGTTCCCGTGCCGGTTCCGTGCCAGTTTCCAATTTTGGAACCAGTGCCGCGCTTTTCCACAGAAAAATAATTTGTGCCGGTGCCCTAAAAAAAGCCCCTAAACTTTGCTGGTCTAGCAGCGAGAACCCGTGACGTCACGAGCGGTGGGCGGAGTGATAGGTAGCTTTAGAAGAGAAAATGGTGGAGAGCCAAAGTCTGGTAACGTGGAGCGTGGAAGAAATTAAAGCTCTTTTAGCAACATGGATGTCCACAGAGATTCAACAGAAATTGGAAAGTGCACTGAGAAAGATAGAAGTGTATGAAGTGTATGAAGAAATCAGAGATGAGGACTCGAGTCTGAGACTCATACTTGAGTCACACTTAAGTCGCACAAACAAAGACTTGAGACTTGACTTTAGACTTGCCCTCAACGACTTGAGACTTGACTCGGACTTGGGTGTTGTAACTCGTGAGTCATAACTCGTAAACAATGTTCATTTCATGGAATTATTTATTTATATCTTGCACTCTTTCCAACAACCCCTCGTTTGCCATAATCTGGTTAGTGTTAGTAATGTCCCATTACTTTTGTCTGAGGTGATCGTTTTTCGGCTAATAACTCCGGATCGCCGGGGGACTCGAGCACAAAGACTTGAGACTTCACTTGGTAAAGATGACTTAATAAGGGAAATAAGGGAAGAACTAAAAGTTGCAGGCTTCACACGAACTGTTTAGTGGGCGTGGCCTACTATCATGCGGCTCCCGCTGAGCTCCTGTCTAGTGGAAATGCGGGCCGGTTCTCGGTTGGTTCTGGCTGGTTCCCAGTTCAGCACCGGCCGAGCACCGGACCTGGCACCTGGCACCAGCAGCAGTGCAGTGGAAATGAGATATTTGTCAGCGATCGAGCTAACGAGGCTCAGTGCTAACACCTGGGTTGATTAGGCACCCGACGACCACACGTACAACAAACAGTGACGTCATCCAGACGTGCCCCGGGCTGCGTACTGTTAAATCTCAGGAGACGGGTTCCGCTGGGGGCGTGACCAAGACAGACCGGGCACTGTGCTTAGCAACCCAGCACAAGGACGAGGGGGAGTGGCGGACGAGGCATGGATGTCACAAAAGAAAAAAAATGTGGAGGATATCTGCGATTTCTGCATTAGTGCAGCGGTTTCGGCGAACAATTATTAGTTCGGTTCTCAGAAAAAATCCGCGATGGACCGAAACCGTGACTGCTGATCCGCACTAATATGTTAGTTGTTTATGTTCAATTTTATTATCATCCTTCGAAGAGTGATGCTTTATCTGGGAAAGGAGAGCAGGAGAAAGACAGAGCCACGAAAGAGAGGGTAGGGTGGAGGGAGAGACACACGCTCAGAATGAGATCAAAGGCAAACACCTTTATTGGTGGTCTCCATAATTCAGTAGCTATTGCTGGGGTCAGAGCGCTGCTTTGAGCTTCAGCCGTACAGATGAATGTTTAATGCAGCCCCGCCACAGAATAATGAGTGGAACTAAGTACAGAGGACTGAGAGAGAGAGAGACAGTGTGTGTGTGTGTGTGTAACAAAGAAAGAATAAGAAAAAAAGACAGGACATACTTGTATAGCAGTCTTTACTAATTTGAGGGAACCGTCATGTTTGAGGGTGAATGTGCTCTGCTAGGATTTCTTTTCAGAAATTCGCACACAGGATGTAATAAAAAGGGAACGACTGGCTATTATGAGAGTGGAAGTGAGGATGCAAGTACATATCATTCTAATTCTAATTTCTGCTCTCAAACTGAATAAAATCAAATCAAATCAAATTAAACTGGTCTATCCATAATCCCCCACAGATGTGTTCTTTTTTTACCAACTGTTGCCAGGCTGGATACGCTTTTCAGAATACTGGCAAAGATCTCATTCAAGCTAATAAACAATTATAACACAGCTCAGTTTTTGTAATTATTTTTTAAACATTATTTGTTTCAGATGTGTGTGTACCCTGTTGATTAGATTAAATGTAGTTTTCTGTCATGCGTTCAGCAATCTGTTAGCAAAGTCATAAATTTATTTTAACTTCCAGCTATGTTTTTCTAGCTTATATTTGATTCAACAACATTATCCAACTTGAAAATGAATACAAAACAAATATTTATAAGCCTGCAAAGTACATTTGTGCATGTCGGTGTGTCTCCATTCAAATAGTTTGTCATATCCTAGTGCTCATGGGGAGCACAAAACACCCAGTATTATTTTAGTTTGGGACTGTCATGTCATGTCAAATCAGCAACAGTTTCGCTCCTGAAAAAATAAGCCATTAAAAAGATGCCTGTATTCTGCTTGTATACACCTTTTTGATAGGACATAACCATATAGTGGCAATGATTTTGGTACTGACATGCACAGCAGAATTATATGAGCAAATGTGTGCACCTCGCCCAGATCACAATGATACACATTCATTAGCAATACCCTATCAACCGCATGAGGTACCATGGCCACCACCTAGCAACAGCCTAACAATGACCTGCATTACTATAGCACCCACAGAACTACACCCAGGAAAAGACCGGAAACACCACTGCAAGCAAGCCCAAGCACCCACATAGGTCACTATTTCAAACATCTAGAAACACCCTACTAACCACCTGGAATACTTTAGCAACATGCTTTAACAACCATCTAGCAACTCTCTAGGAATTAAACATACCATAACAACTGGTTAGCAACTCCCAAGAAATCACCTGGAATACCTTTACGACCACATAGCTGCTCCCTAGCAATCACTTAGGACAAACCCAAAGCATTTCAAACCACACCATATCAAATCACGTTGTACAGAAAATGAACTGCTTAGCAGAACCGTAGCAATCACCTAAAATACCATTCTATTTAAACCTGTGGATAAATGATTTCAAGGTGTGACTGTGTTTTTACACAACTCCTCACACATAAACAAGCAATGTCTTGTTTAAATGGCTCACGTGTGCAACAGGTGTCCGGCTCTTCTCCTGTGCACAGCTTCGCCAGCTCACTACGGCCGCAGCATCTAGGGGAAAATTCCCTGCAGTCAAATGGTGAGGTGTGCCTCAGCCTTTTGCCTGTAGGGCTCAGGCTGGCTAATCAGAGACTGTTTAAAGAGGGTTCTCTTAACATTCGAACCACGTCATTCCTGCGTGGCTGCAGAGCGGCAGGGGAGCCCATCAGGAGAGGGAAGAGAGGAGCAGAAGAGAATAACAGAAAATCATTTCATCTCTGCTATCAGCGCACATCCCCTTCAGTCTGCTTATGAAGAGGCTGCCGAGCTGAGGCTTTAGGGGAAGAGGAGGGGAGTGGTGCAGTCAAGGGAGAGCAGTGAGATACAAAGACAATATTGTTTCTGTTTGGGAAAATAACACCATGGCAGTGCTGATGGAACAACATGACATAAATGGGGATGGTGAGAGAGGAGGAGAGAATGGGGGGGAGAGAGAGAGAGAGAGAGAGAGAGAGAGAGAGAGAGAGAGAGAGAGAGAGAGAGAGAGAGAGAGAGAGAGGGAGAATTAGGATGAAAGATTTGGTTTTGGTCATGCTTGGCTGCTCACCGCACCGCTTATTTTGTGTGAAATGTTCAGATGCACAATATGTAAGACAGGGATAACAAGCTGAACCGTTTGGGAGTTCAAACAGGGCCACTGCTCCATAGCTTTCCAATTACTTGTGTGGAAAATAGAACTGCAGTGTTCTGGTCTGTATATACAAACATATAGTTTCTGTCAAAGTGAAACCTCAGAAAAACCAAAGTGTACAAAAAACAAAAAAAACCCCAAAATATATATATATATTAGTAGAAAAATGGACACGTTTGTAAGAGCCAAACTGTGATGGTTAGTTTTTCTGATCATAATGTTATATAGTGGTATACAGGCAAATACAGATTCAGTTAATATGATTTTAAACTTGTTTGTGTAGCACTGCAGATACATTTCTGCAGCTGAAACAATTAGGATGGATCAATCAGAAATAATTAATAAATACCTGGAATATATCTTTTACATAAAGTTTTTCACTTTTCCTATGAAGTCACAATTTCTGATACTGCTGTTTGCAAAACAGAAGGTGTGTGTGTGAGACAGATAATGCACACATTTTGGCAATTTTTGGCCTAACTGAGTGTGTCATGTCAAACAGTGTTGAGGTCCAATGTGTTTGTTCTGCTGCTGGCGTGTCTGGTGTGTTTGCTTGGGCTGGCCTGTTCTTGAGCTGAAAGTGGGTCAAATGCAGTTGAGAGTGGGTGCTGGCACGCTGCAAGCTCGGATCCAAATAAGCTGTAAAAAGCCAAAAAAATGAGCTTGAGACACTGGAGTCTCTCGCCCTCTCTTCTCCCTCTCTCTCTTATCCCACTGTATGTTTGTGCAATCATTTCAGTATGTATTGAGAGAGAGAGGAAGAGAGTGAGAGAGAGAAAGAGAGAGAGAGAGAGAGAGAGAGAGAGAGAGAGCGAGCAAGCGAGAGACAGAGAGAAAAGAGAGAGAGAAAGAGATGCTGACCTACCACCAGCTCCCAGCAGGTTCTCTGAAGCCATCCCTAATCTTGCTCTTTCATCCTCTCTCTACGGTCACCATGTGCCATCTGCATGGTGTCCCAAAGCTTCACCCTTTCCAGCCAAACATGCACACACACACACACACACACACACACACACACACACACACACACACACATGCACAGACTTGTTTTTATTCCCCGTAAGGACATGAGGTGATATAAGCATGTATGTCCCACAAGTAAAAAGTTTCTTTGATGCCAAAAGTTTTATATAAAATAGCAAAATTCACAAACAAAATATGAAATTTTTTTGCAAATAATACAAATTACAATTAAAAAAATAGTACAAATATACAGATAACTCACAGTCAGTCAAAGGATATTCATTATGTTTATATTAACTAGCATGTCGCCAGTGTTTGTTTTTTCCTGTTCATAGATTTTGCAAATCTGCTCTATTTCCTTCTGAGCTTTGACACATTTTTACCAATAGGTGGGTCTGAGAAGAAGGCGTTAACCTTGAGTGTCTATTGGTGGAGGAACAAATCCACAGCCACTATATGAACTATTCAAACACCTGAAACTTGGCATGGCATGGTACAGAACTGGTATGTCTGATCTTTTAAGCCATGTTTCCCAGACCACATTACAATTACTGATGTAATATGTTTGAATCTTGTTTGTAAAATTATATATTTTGCAGCCTGAAATGTATTAGGTAAACTTTGATAACAGGTTAGACATTTTGCTAATAGAGTAGACATTAGATGAGATATTTTGCAGTTGTGACTAGACCTGACTAGGCCAACAGTGTTTGCTCAAGGGCTTACTAGGCTAGCAATCTAATACATGAATAAATAGCCAGATAACTGCTCATGTGAAGAAAATGACTTGAGGTAGCGGTGTTCTGAGAACAGATTTGATTACATGGTATGAATGCTGTAACACCTTTTGGTTTTGCTGCTGCTACTGCCAGCCAGATTACCACAGTTCTCTAAAGAGCTGACTAGCCTAAACAGCCGCATTAATGTGAAGACAGTTAATGTGGAGCTACAGCATTCTGTGTACTGTGATGTTGAAATCAAGTTTCAGGGGCCAGCATTGAAGAAAATTATGATCTTGCATGTATAAAAGCTTGACAGATTTCAGCCTATTCCATTCCCTTTTGTTGTGATTATATATAATGAACCTTGTCCATCAGTCTTTCAACTACTGTTAATCCATTAATATTGTGCCCCTGCAACTGGCATTTTCAGCTATAAACACTCCTTGGCAGCAAGCTGTAGCTGGCAGCAATAAGTGGCATCCCCCTCTTTACCATTATGCTTTTATTAACCACTGAAAGCCTAATCAGCCCTAGCAGCTGCAAAACTCTATATGTAATACATATACTTTATATACTAATATCTATACCACAGTCTGTAAATTATACAGGAATCAATGTATTAGTAATTAAAATAGAACAATTGATATGTTGCTTGAAAAATATGAATTGAAAGTGCAAAATTACACTTGATATGATGGGTTTCATTCCATTGGAACACTTCTATAGTTCCTGGAGAGGCAGAGCCTATCACTCCAAAGTTTTTTCAGTCTTTTCTAAGACTGTAAAGTTGTAAAGGCAACAATTGCTGAAGACTCTAGTAGGTGTCATTTGTTGTATCACTCACTACAGAGATTCAAATCACCCCATGAAGAAATTTCAGCACAAGAACAGTGTGTGAGGAACTTTATGAAACGAGTTTTGTGAGGTCGGCATCCTCATTTCAAGAACCAGTACCAGAGATGGGGACTCAAGTCTGAGACTCGGACTCGAGTCGCACTTAAGTCACACAAACAGAGACTTGGGACTTGACGCGAGTCACAGTGTTCATTTCATTAAATCATTTATTTATATCTCGCGCTGTTTCCAACGACCCGTCGTTCGCCATAAACCGTTCCGCTCACTCTAGGGATGGTGGTAGCTCCGTGGGTAGGATACTTGCCTCTGGACCAAGAGGTCATGGGTTCGAAACTGTTGCTGTAAATGTGTCCCATTAGTTTTGTCCAAGGTGAACGGTTTTCAGCTAACAACTGTTTTCGGGGGGTCAATGGAAAGGTGTTACCGATCCCTTTCTATCAGTGAAGTTTCATGTAGATGTGTAATACATTTTCATATTTAACATTTAGATTTAGGACCATTAAAAACAAATCCTCCATGCTGGTCAGGGGAGATGGCCAATTAGCATATCATCTAAACATCTAGAGCTCAACACTTACAGCTCAAAAAACCCATATTTAGAGTCGCTGTTTGTAAACATTTCCCGTCAAAGGCTGTGTCCGAAAAGTGCGCTCGTTCACTATGTAGGGCACTATGTAGTGAATGAGTGAACGAGTGAGCAAGTGCACATTTCGGACACAGCTAAAGACTTGAGACTTGACTTGGACTCGAGCACAAA
>JBBIGA010000126.1:7565953-7585187 GCA_037576975.1 Alestes dentex
GAACGTCGAGTCAACTCTGGCAACCCCAAAAATAAAGAAATAAAACACAGCCACCTTTTGACAAGACTCTCTCTGACATGTTTTCTTGTCTCCTCGATGGCTGTCTTGTGTCATCCTTGTACTTTCCTGGCATTTCAAGTTTTTTTTGGTTTAGTGTGTTCCTTGCTCTCTCCTTCTCTCCCTCTCCCCCCCCCCTCTCTCTCTTTCTCTCTTACCCTGCTTACCTGTCTTACTTCTTGGATCATATGCTAATAACCAAATTAAATATTAAAGATGACAGTCAGGAGAGTGGGAATGAAAGGGTAATGAAGGGATGAGGCAGAGTGAAAGGAGTAAGAGAATGAGGGATCTGGCTGCAGTTATAGACCTGGGTGTTGCGTTGGTGCTCTCCAGGGGGCATCTGAGCATATTTGGAGCTTCCAAGCAGAGAGAGACTGGCCCATGAGTGAGTTTACAGTACACTGTGGAATATTATTTGTTATTATTTGATCATATTATGACTAAAACATCCTAAAGAACTACCCCAGTATTGTTTTAACCTACTCACTGTCTGCTGCATCTATCTCAGCAAAGACCACAGACAATACCTTTGACACTATTTAAATAAAAGCAGACTCAAAATTAACTTAAAACAGATGCCGAAGAGCAGTTGTTAAATTCCTTCAGCAAATGCTTAAAATATTTTATTGTTAACTGGGGACCCTCAGGGTCTTCCAGACTTCAGAAAATTATATATTGATATTGCATATTGATTTCTTTTTAAGAAAAAAAATCTTTTGATGTTCCATAATGTTCCCTACAAAGTACTGTAGTAATCTGCTTAATGCATTATTAAGTTTTGGTCATGTTACATTCTTAAAACACAGCGAATATTATTCAATCAGCCATTTTTCCTTCGTGGTATCTACTCAGAAGTTCTAGGTTAGGCATTTCAGATTAAAGAAAAAGTTCTGATTAAGGAAACAGTTCTGATTATTACATACTGATTCTTGAAATGTTTCTTATAAACGCCATTAGTTACACAAAGTATAAACATTGTAATATTTTTACTTAAATGCAGAAAGATGTTTTTGTCACAGCATCACAACATGCTATGACAAATCCTCCCCCTGTCCCAGAACAGCTGTGGCCCATGGAGGCCCCCTTCAGAAATTGTTCTGGACAAGCCACTGGCTTTGGATTCATCAGGCATAGAGTTGGCACAAACTGAAAAATGTTTGAGGATTCATTGCCTGCTTTCTTGCTTGCATTAATAACACATGCAAAGAAAAGCAAGCGCACTTCCATTGTGGCAAATGTGTGCGATTGTATAAAGATAATGAAATCACCGGCAAGGCTTTCCAAAAGAGATGCTTATAACAGAAACAGAAACTCAGTGAATGAATATAAGAGTTTGACTGAGAATATTTTAGTGCTTCTTATGCACAGCGTATGCAAGCTGTTTTGTACTGAATAATGTCTCTCAGTGAGGTGACACCACACTTTGCTCCATTGATTAGAGGTGACTTGCATCAGGAGGAAGAGGAGGAGAGGAAGGCCTCTGTGTGTATGTGTGTACGTGTACATGTGTGTGTGTGTGTGTGTATATGTGTGTATGTGTGTGTGTGCATGTGTGTATGTGATAACTGTGCAAGCTCACTGATGCAAATGAAGCATGAGTCAAACAGACTCAACCGTAGTGAACTCGACTCTTTTGCCTATTAGCTGACTCAATGCTTCACAGAGCCACTTCAATCAACAACATAACACCATTACCAACTTCCTGCAGGCGCCACTGAACACCCTCCTGCGAACCGAAGATAGATCAAGAAAGTGGCGCACTTGTCGCTGGCATAATTGAACAAAAACCAAAAATAGGAGACACACTGCTTTTTTTGATCTTTCTGGAAAAAAGAGGGGTGAGTGTGTGATACGAGAGGGCTGCCTTGAAGTGAATTTAGCTTTATTCTGACCAATCCGTGCCTTCCTTTTTATCAAATGTGTTAAACCTGGCTTTTGTGAAAGAAAACTGCCAAAACACTGCATTAAAGGATTCCCACCACACCCCTCTAATGACCAGTGCGTAGTACTTTTCTTTGAATGCAGTGCGTAATGTGGCTTTCTTCTACAGTGTCCTTCCATTCAGCTCCTTTAGGGGGTGCACACTGAATGCAGGCAGAGTTACGGAAGAAAACATATTAGTATGGATTTCTATACATTTACATATTAGTTCAAATAAACCATACAGTAATAGAAATATAAAGAAATCACAAGCAAATAACTTAAAGTAAATACAATTCTAAAATGCAATAACTATTCATTTCACTGTTAATATTGTGCATTCAATGCTGAGCTCAGGTGCGTAGGAGTGATAATGTGTGGTGTATGATTACAGATAAAC
This sequence comes from Alestes dentex, assembly GCA_037576975.1. NCBI lineage: Eukaryota > Metazoa > Chordata > Actinopteri > Characiformes > Alestidae > Alestes > Alestes dentex. The sequence goes on from JBBIGA010000126.1 coordinate 7,568,334, forward strand.
TCGCTTCTCTATACTCAGGAGAGGGAGATTGATAGATAGATAGATAGAGAGAGAGAGAGAGGGAGAGAGAGAGAGAGAGAGAGAGAGAGAGAGAGTCAGAGCGAGAGAACAACTGGTATGTACTTTCTTTTTCTTTTCCTCCTTAGTATGCAAATGCCTACCTGTCACAAAAAAACAAACCAATCCAATGAAGAGGAAGCAAAGAGAGTAAATACTTCATTGGTGGACCCAAGCATTCACACTCTCCATTACTGAGTCTTGAGAGCCTGTAAGTCACAACACCTAACAAGTCAGGTGCAGCACCGTGTCTAGACCTGGTTCAGCATCTCTGGTAAGTACTGTCTGTTTACATATATAGACTCTTACATATCTCACTACTATCTAACCTTCCAAAAGTGAACCCAGTGGAGCTGTATGAGCAGAAATCCACATTTGGACATAATTCCATCAAATATAGAGGAGATCTCAGGTTTGGTCTACCGTTAGACTTTTATACTAATATAATAAGTTCATTCAACTCATCTGGTTGGCAGAGAAACAAGCATGCTGGTTCACAGCAATAAGACAGAGCAATAAGTAATCAAAGCACTTCCTAGTCATTATGAGTTGATTATGCTGAATATTTGACCCAGCTACCAAAACTGGAATCTCACTGATCTTACTTTGTGAAGTAATGCGTGATATAATTAGGGCATGATTTTGTATAGACTTTTTTAAAGACTGGTGAGGGATTTTAATTTCTTTTAAGTGTTTTTGAATGTCTTTTTGAAATCCACAGAGAGAACCATTGTAATTTGTAGGCCGATATTCAGTTGTCAAGATATAACAGTAATAATAATAGTAACAATACACTGCACAGATTATACACTGTGAAAGTGTATCTAAATAAATGTAACATTACATTTTTATATTTAATCTAAAAAGTTTGATATACATTGCATGTTTCATTTCTTATTTAATGCATTTTATGTGACGTCAACAAGTTGACGTTTCTGAATTGTTACTGAACTGACAGATACATTTGAAATGCTTCAGAGATTGTTTAGAAATAACTTGAAATATCTTTAGGTATTCTTACAGCAGTGACGAGTGCATGGCTTGCATTTGGGATGCTTTTACAACAAAACCATTTATAATAAAACTCCGACACAAAATAAAGGTTAGCTTGTGTTTTTAAAAACAAAAAGCAACCAAAATGGAGATACAAGATTGACAGTGACATACCATATTTTACAAAAGAGATATACCGTTTTTTGTGTTTATTCTGACAGTGACAGTATTTGCATGTCTAACATGCAGAGCCAATGCTAGGTTCACTGTAGTGCTACATCAGCTGTTCCCTTTTTTTAAGGTTTCAAGCAACATCTGAGTGTGTTTACTCTCAGGTCATGCTCCCAATATCCATTCAGTACACTGCCTGCCCGAAGAGCGTAAATATTCCAGAGAACTCTCTACTTCTGCTAACAAGGTCATCAGTTCAGAAACAAATCACAACAATGAAATGAAAACTTGAGAGGTTGCAGGATGTTGGGCAGATTCCACTGACCCTCCTTTTCGTGCTAAAAATGGTAACGGCAGAATCATTCAGTCATTGTTTACTTCATATACATTAGGGTTTCATATACACTTATCAGGGTTTCAGCATGAGTAACCAGCACTGATATCATCTTTTCATTATTGACAGCCACTATGAGAAACATGTCATTAAACTACTCGAGCTTCATCTCTTAAGTCTTATTTACATTCATATGCTCCTTGCATTACATGATTTACTTTTATTTTAGTAGTGACATAGACTACAGCATTTTAAGTATCCATGTGTTTAGTACTATACTGGTTTGTATGAATACTGAAAGCTGAATCAGAAATTGTGAGCATACTGTCATATTCAGGTTGAATTACAGAAGAGGTTGATCTCTGAAGGCAAATTCTAGGAGAGAGATGAGCATATAAATGCACTCTGGTAGGGGTTTCTTCAGAATTTCATGTTTTGCTTATCTTATCTATTTTTATCTTAGTCTGACTAATGTTAATCTGGCTCCATTTTATAGTCCTCTATGAAGTTATTATTGCCAATCCTGTTAATGATCAATAAACATGCCCAATGTAGGTCAGATTTTAAATTGATTTTTTTGTTGATTAGCTGGAACTCCAGGGTCATTTAAGTAGTTTGCTATGTATCATCATTTGTGGGTGTTGTATGTGAGGAGTGTCCAATTGCGGCCCTGGAGGAGCAGAGTCCAGCAAAGTTTGGTGATGGCCTGTTTAAACACATCTACTGAATCTGGGTACTAACTGCTAAGGTGATCAGGATAATCACCAAACTGGACTGGATGAAGGCCCTCCAGGACCACAGCAGAACACCAGTGGTGTAAGTACCTTTGTGGTAGCATTTACCTGTGATTTGACAGTTTCTACAAGCCACACTAACAAGAGAGAATGTGGAAAACTTAGTCTATTAACTTTCATGATTAATTTTTCCTTACATGGCTATCATTATGAAAATGCCAGTCCACAGTGATCACAGTAGTTTAAACAGGTGCATGGATGAGTGAAAGTAAAGAATGGAAGATGGAAGAAAGGAGTTAAGGGTAGATGACAACAATGGATAAATGTCTTCTTTATTCTGAAGATTACATCTTTTGGCTGAAAAAAGGAAGTAACCTGGCTGCCTAACAGTAAAAATAATAAAATAACAGAGTAATAGTCTTACTTTTCATTTTGTTTTTACTTAATTTTACAGCATCAACTTGGCTTTTAATTTTAAAGCATAAATATGATTGTCATAAATAATATTTATTTAAATCAGAAAAGAAAAAAAACAAAGTACAAGGGTAATGGGTGGCAGAGCCAGACACTAATCTAGATACAATGTTCTTGCAATTCCACCTGGAACAGTACCTCATACATTCGGCAATGAGCAAGCTATGACTAAGGCATTGATTGTGCTGTTAACTGAAGCTGTAAGAAGAACAGGTGAGCCTTTATTTATGCAAAGCAAGCACCGCCATTCCTGTGCAAATGTGGTTTTGTGTGTGTGGCTGAGCGAGGCACGAAACACACCCACACACCTGAATCCCTTGCTCGGTCTGACTCACTAGACATGGGATAGCATACAGGTTCCCTTATCTCTGAACATCATGAGTAGGACGTGACACAGATCCATGCGACTTCACAGCTAGATATTTGAATAGCATATTAAGCAGTAAATACACTGGGAAATGGGCATGTATGGCTATGCTCCCCATGCTTCGGATGTGTCGAATGCAGTAATGGATGCTTTGCTTTGTACCGAAAGCTTTGCTTTTGACCTGCAGCTTCATCTCTGTCTGTGCCTGTAGTTCTGGACCATGGTCCTTCATAGCGGCTGCAGCATGAGCATCCCTGCCAGTGTGAGCGCTGAGAGCCAGCTGCCTGCCTCCTGGAGCCCCCACTACAACTGTCCAGATGGTACTGTCTTTCCTCATTACATTCACATTCATTCATGCTTACATCGCCAGAACCTCACATCAAGTTTTCATAACACAATAAAGAGGGCAAGAGTTTCACATTGAAATGCACTGAAAACTGTTGGGCTTACTCACACATAATGGATAAAATAGATAACAAAAATAAGCCAAAATTGGGAAGTAATGTAATCATTTTGGAATGATGTGCACTTATGAATCAAGTAAATTGGGTACGCCATTTTCCCCCAAGATTACAGTGCTTACAGTGGCTTGCCAAACCCTCTTGAAAGTCATCACAATTTTCTAGATTATTTTCTAGAAACATAAACAAACGATTTTCCTCAAACAACATGTATGTCGACTCTCTTGCTCCAGGTTATTAGTCTACCAACATTAAAATGGTTTTTAAAAAAATGCTGTTTGCGTAAGTATTCAAACTCCTGTGCTTTGGAACTTCCAGGTTTACACAAATGACAAATTAATCACAAATGACACATAGGTGACCAAAGTTAAACATATCTGAATACTACTTGAGAGTCCTTAAGTAAGGCTGTCTGTCTGAGTATAAAAAGTACCCTTTGTTTCTTTGTTGGAAACACACTGCAAAAAACAAGACAAAGGTGCATTGTGCTGATGTGAAAAGTGCACGAGGCAAGAGATGGCTCCAAAAAATATCGAAGAGTTTCACATTTCATGTCTCGAAAGTGAAAGGTTCATCACTGCATCCAGACTACAACAGGCCATCCCTCAAGACATTGACTGGTGAGAGAGGCTACTAAAACTGTAATTCTCAAAGGTATGCTGTCCTTTGGCTGAAATTGCAGTGAAGGTGCTTGGGTCCACAATTTCAAGTGCGCTCCATAATACAAGATAGAAGCTATTCCTGAAGAAGGTCCTCGTTAAAACATGCAAAAGACCCTGTTAAGAATTAAACCAAAATATAACTATTTGGCCAGACTTCAAATGACTGAAAAATGTGCTCAAGTTCTTGACTTACTCCAAAAGATTTACAGCTACTTTTTCAGAAGTTTTCTCTACAAAATATTAATGTGTAGGGGTTGAAAACTTGTTGTAGACCCTGTATTTGAGTTTTCTTATTTAGTTAAATTTAGAAAATATTTTATTTAGAAGGAGTTCACATTAAATATACTGACTTTCAAAGGGGGTTGAATACTTTTGCAAGCTGCTGTAAACCATCTTTAATGATCTGAGGCCTTTCATGGACAAAAATATGTTGTCCAATTAATCCAGTCAATCCCTGTATTGGAAGCTGACTCTTAGGGTCGGTTTCACAGACAGGGATTAAGCCTAGTCTTGGACTACCCTTTCCTTTTCAATGGAAAATCTCTATTCACAGCACTACTTAATCCAGGACTAGGATTAATCCCTGTCCAGGAAACTGAGCCTTAGTGTTTAAGATATATTTTTATCTCAAGCACTTGGAGCTGTGAAAAGGCCAAATCTGCACAATCTTTTTTCACAAAATTTAAGAATAGAATATAAACAGTGTTAGTGATGAACACATCAACAAACATTTTATTCATTATTCTGTTCCACTGATCTTGTGTTTCTGTAGTCTTCAGTTTTATCGTCATGACAAAACTGAACTGGCTTCAACATAAAGTCCTTTTGCTCAGGGTTAATTATTTACACTAAACGCCTCTGCTTCAGGTAACGTGTCATTATTTGCACTGCTAGAAAGACCAATATTAGAAAATGTAAATGCTATGGGCACACAGATCAGGATGCCTTGTTGCACTAAACATTGGTCTTTCAAAGTTTAAGACCAGTTTTTAAAGCACCAATCAATCAAACCATCAAAACCCAATTCTATTATTTTCTACTTTCAAGTTTCCATGGTGACATCTGGTTACACGGGACGACTATATTCTCAGGACCTTCACCCACAGTACTGGTCAAAATATCAGGTATGGGAGTGGCTTCAGCAGACACTGGACATGCACCAGATCGATGCTACATCCATCCCCTTCAGTAACTTTGACCTTGATGGGAGGCAGCTATGCAGCATGACCTACCAGGACTTCACCTGCTTGGCAGGGTCCTTCGGGCCTATCCTCTACCAGAGCCTGACTGATCTCAAGTGGGCTGGTAAGACTGGTTCAGTGTATATCTCATTTATACTATACTAACAATAGAGCGTTTCTTTACCCAACATGTAGTAGCACATTATGTTACATTTAGAGATACTCCCATTGATAATAAGGTAGCAAGCATAAACTTTCACCGAACTTTCCTAAATTTATTTCATCATGTAAAAACTGACATAGATCTACATATAATGATCCTTTTCCCAAATTGCTAAATGAGACCAACAAGAGATGTATAGAAGCGACACTCCTGTGTCTTCAGCTAGAATTTAAATGAATATTTTCTTATGCGTGCTGCTCTCCTGTGAACCGGCTTTGTAACAAATATAAACTACCAAATCAACAACAGCCATGCTACACTGGCCTCGCGTCTATAGGCATGGCACTTATACACATCATATTTCACATTAACAGTGCCAAAAACAACTCAAACCTGCTGACTCATAAACAAACATTGAGTAATTCTATGATGTTTTTTTTATAAACACATGAGTCATACTGTCACACCTGCTTGGAATGGAATACAAGTTCATAGACATTTGAATGTAATTCAAAATGTAAGTGTGAAGATACTATTTGCAAACTTTAAGTACAGTAATTATTTATATTTTGGAATTATATAGTCATGTTTGGTTTGTGAATATAGATTGTTATTGATTATGGATTGTTACTGTTAGACATATGATTATTAGTTAATTATATGAATGTATAAGTTGCATTATGTTACCAGTTCATAAACCATAAAAATCATGGCATAGAGTGTAATGCATTTGTTAACACTTATAGCCACATTTACACAGCTTTAAGACTGTGTTATCACATGTTACAAATGTGTTCATAGATTTTTATATACATACTATTTCCCCAACTTTCTTCTCCTTGTTTAACTTTTTTGAGCCCTACACTTAAAGAGCTTATTTAGTTGAAGTGTGAGAACAGGACATACATGTTTTACTAGTTTGAGTGTTTGAGTGGGTGGGGTTAAAATCAAGGAAATCAACCCCAGGTAATGAAATATTCAGTTCTCCTCATCACAGAACAACACTTGCATTATATAAAATACTTTTCCTCTTCTATAAAAAAAAGTACTTTAATACTTTTAAAACCTGTACAGGTCAGTATGGCTCTTCAGCAGATATGTTCACACCAGTGGATATTAAAACAGAATTAGATGGTAAGTAAACTTTGTTTTGAAACTCATTAATCAGTTGCTGTACTGATTACCGCTAGTGGGTATATAAATGTGCGTTCTTTATTTAGCAGATCTTCCATGTTCAATCATGCCTTTCAAAGAAGAGCCTAGCTTCTACCCCTCTTCAGGTATGCCAACAATTTCAGTGGCTTCAATTACAGATATTTTCATTACTTCCTAATGTGGCTGTCACGCACTAATTACCCAAACAATGATCCTGTAACAGATCTTTTTGACATTAAAACCCCATTTCAACCATCCAATGTGATGACATCTCCAGCTCCCTCTAGTCCAGGTAAGAAACATCATCTTGTCAAAAACAGCCTGAACAAATCTTTGTAATGGTAAATCCAAACCAATTATACGCACCACAAGTGTCGAACATACCAGAGTGTAGATAAGCGAAAGCTGAGGAACTGTTGCAATCTTACTTTTATGTCTGCAGTTATAATTTAAGGCAGCGCTAATGAGAAAGGGCAAGGCCGAGCGGTGCTGACACTGGACCAAATTACACTCATTTATAAACCCATCTGCAGCCTAAAGCAGTTAAATCTAACATTTGATGTATGGACTGCCATTTAATTAAATGGGCAGCCTCTATTATGAGCACCATGTCAAAGCAATTTGAGTCATTTAGTTTTCTTAGTAACTGGTTTTGCGTAACACCCTGCAACATAATTTCCATGACTCAGTGTGTTTCATATGAATAAAATACGTCAACGTAATTGTTGTCTTCCTTTGATTCGTCATGAAATGTTGATGTTCAATCGTCGAAATTTAAAGCATCATTTTTTTCAGTGCACCTTTTTTCATGGGACATGATGTATTTATCATAATTTAACTTAAACTGATTTTAGACCATAAGATTTTACTGCCACAATGGACATCAGGTAGACAAATGCTATATCAGTTTTTTTCCCACTGTAACCATCACCAATTTTGTTACTCCTCAGATCTCAAAAGGTCCCACAGTCGCTCCCACCAAGTAAAAAAACACAGTGAGTTTCTCTTCTAATCGCGCTTACATCCATAAGAGTTTATTTCCTGGATGCATTCCTGCAAAGTATCACATTATCTCAGGCTTGTATCACAAAACAATCTTCATGCTATCTTAGTGTGATGTTAGCACACTTGACAATCTGTTGTGGATCAGATTAAAGCTTCATCTTCTCCTTGTTCCTGTCTGGTGATGTTTTTTTTTTTTTTTTCAAATTCCCTCAGACCCTCGTGGGACGCATCTGTGGGAGTTTATACGGGATATTTTGCTGAACCCAGAGAGGAACCCAGGCCTGATTAAATGGGAGGATAGGTCCGAGGGGGTGTTCCGCTTTCTAAAATCTGAGGCAGTAGCACAGCTGTGGGGCAAGAAGAAGAACAACAGCAGCATGACTTACGAGAAGCTCAGTCGAGCAATGAGGTTCACTGTTTTGTTTTTTTTTTATTGTTTGTTTGTTTGTTTTTTAACCAATCAGTAAAACACTGGCCAAACATCTAGTATTATATTCTTATTAAACAGCTTTTTTTGTGAATGCAGGTATTACTACAAACGAGAGATTCTGGAGCGTGTGGATGGACGCAGACTGGTCTACAAGTTTGGAAGGAATGCCCGTGGGTGGCGAGAAACAGAGAAGTGAAGGAGTCTAAGATTTTGGCACATGTTTCATTGCACCAAAACCTGTGAAGACTATTATTTATAACATCATGACCAAAATGATGTTTGACTACAAGAAGGAGTTAGCTGTCTTCATTAACTTTTTTTATGCTTTTCTTGTTCATAATTGTTTTCGCTCTTCATTTTTTCTATAGCTGCTCCAAAAAAAAAAAGACTGGTTACTATGCACTGACCTCTCTGACATTTGTGTGATCTTGTTTACCTGAAAAAATTTTGATCTGCCCAAGCCACATTTACAGATCTTTGTACAGATGGGTATTGTTGTTCATTATGGGTTTCTTGGGTTTTTTTGGTTGGTTTTCTTTGGGGGGGGGGGGTTGGACATATCAGCAAGGATAAACAAACCCATGATAAGAAATATCTGAAAATCATGGGCATATTCAGCAGTCATGCAATGTTCAAACAGATGCCACACCTTATATGGGTTATTGGAATGATTCCATCTTTTAATGCCAGATCAGCGAATTAAACACCCTTCTGCCTTTAATGACATCTATGTCTGAAATGTTTCACCATTTTACAACATTTCACACATCCTATTTCAAACTCCACTGTCCTAACTCTTTTAGCTCCATTGATGTGACTTGGATGGCTTTAAATTACCAGTTTCCACAATCCAGACCCTTACTGGACATTGTGTTGTAAATACTAGGCGATAGTAGAGATACAGTTACTTGGTGACATGAGGCACTCATCTGGCCTCCACACTGTAATATATATATCGCTATGACAGTGGCCTTTTTCTCTAACTTTTTGGCACTTATTGTTGGTCATAATCTTTTAATGAACCACCAAGGCCATTCATGTGAGAAAAAAAAGTTTCTTGTATATAGGCTATACAATATACATTTGTAACAATGTAACAATCTATACTATGCGGAGACATCTTTGGGGGTAAAAATTGTATTTATGTTACATTTGAATGTGTAATCTTTTGTGAAATGTATGATAAAATAAAATGTTTTTAAGCACACGTATGACTCATTTACTTGTGATTTTACATGTTAGCAGTAATCACAGTTTGTAAAACACAGCATTTAAAGACATCATCGGCTAAACTACACTATAAAGATGAAATAATTGCTCAGTAGCATTCATGCCATAAACTGACCTTTTTTTCGCATGAAGAAATCTAACCATTTTCTTTACTTCAAGTTTTAAAAAAGCAGAACAAATGGCTGGATGCTCTGACAAGACAATATAAGATGATGTACTGCCTGTCAGGTAAGGCACTTACCTGACAAGCAGTAAATTCAGCTGATGTCATGACCAGTAAAATCACCAGATTTAAATCTTGTTGTGCATGTTTTGGACTACAGAGGTGAAAAATCAATATTCTGTAAACCCCTGCTTATCGCGGGGCACCTGCATATAGTTCTAAGAGCACCTGCATATAGTGAAAAACTGTGTTGTTATGATGTGGTAAAATGCCAAAAAATGCCTATTTTTATAGGGTAAACCCTAAATATGCCCCCAAATATGCTCCCAAAGCACTTTAATTTCATTTTAAACTCAGCTTACTACATTACCCTTAAATAAAATGTATAGGTAAACCCGTATTCGTACTGTACAGTTTACACTGAACTCCTGCAGTGCTAGAATGTAAATACCGATGTTACCCCTGTAGAGACTGTACTGTCATTCATGCATGCACTTTGGTGTGCCCTGTCCTTTTCTGTGGTATAAGCAGGGTAGATTCAGTAATACATTCATTTAATTTACAGTAATAAAAATACAGGCTTTTAAGAAGAACAAAATGAAAAACACGAGAACACTCGAGACACTCCACAGGGGAAATTCTGGACTGCAGCTACATCAAAGGGCAGCAGCTAATCAGCAGCAAGGAGAAATAAATAGAAATATAGCTGAATTTACATTAATAAATAAGTTTATAAAAATTATAAAAGTTACAAAATTAGTAAATTATATTTTTCTTAATAATTTAGCACTAAAATTATATAATGCCACGAAAAAGCTGTGACGTCCGGGCCTCGTCTGCCACGCCCCCTCGTCCTCATGCTGGGTTTGGGCGTGGTGCTTAGCAACCCAGCACGAGGACGAGGAGGCGTGGTGGATGAGGCCCGGACATCAACAAAGCAAAAAAAAATGCCAAGGATACATGCTGTTTCCGGGTTACTCTGGGGGTTTCAGCGAACAATTATTATTTTGGTTCTCAGCAAAAATTTGTGATGGACTGAAACCACGACTGCTGATCCGTGTTAAAGTGGGGGTTTACTGTACTATGGATGTTCTGTTGACAGATTTAGATTAGTATGAAGAACTCATTTAAAATCTTTAAAGTTAGTGGATGAGATGGTGATGAGATGGAGGTGGACCTCGAATATACACATTTGTACTTGTGAAAATAAGTACAAAAATGAAGGTGCCAAAAAATTTTTGGAATGGTATAGAAGAACCACTTTTGGCCTTCTAAAGAACTGTTTGAAGATACGTTACACAATATGAAGGATTTTTTACCAATTAAAAGTTTTCTTAGATCCATGCAGGCAAGCCAAGAACCATTTAGGACTGTAAATGTCTATTGATTATATTTTCAGTTATTTTTTGTTTTGTATCAGTTATCACTACAAAAACAACTTTGAGCATTTGCCTTTGAGAGCCCAAGGGATAAATAGCCAAAGTGATTAATCAAATCAATTAAAAGCACACTATAACCCTTACCATAGATATTGTACTGTGGAGGCACAGCCAAACATTTTACCTTTGCTTTGTCATCAATGTCTTACGTGGCAGCCTATGAGATATTCACAACTTTAGAATCGACTGATCTCTGAAAAATCCAAATATCAACCCTTCAGTTGCTCAGTGATGCGTGCCACAGCCAGTGTTCAAGCATTTCTGCATGACACACAGCCACATACTGCTTGATGCTGTCCGAGATAAGCCTTTCATTATGTTATCCCTATCCCCACCCCCTACCCCCTGGCCTTTTGTTCCTGTCCAGTTTTTCACAGTCAAATCCATCTGTAACCTTTCTCACCTTTATCACTTGCTGGATCACTATTGCCTTATCATCCTTCCACAGCCCATAACCCTCATCACGGCACACTGAGATTTAAAGAGAAAATCTTTTAACGTCTAGAAAGGGGAAGAAGCATAGTACAATGACTTTGTTATGGTTCGTACAATAAGTATGATTTTCAAGTATCTGTATCTTTCAATCCCTCTGATCCTTCTCGCTACATTTCAAAAGAAAAATCTTTATGTTCTACTCATTGTATATTAAAACAAGTTTTCCAGTCCATAATCTATATACTTCATAAGGTAGTCTAAACTATGTGACAACAACATAGATTCAAATTTCTCCTTCATTTATTGATTTGCAAACTTTTATTGACTGGTAACACATGCAAGCACAGTGTCATACACCAAAATGTAGGGGGTGGGGGGGTGTGAGTAAAACAGAGTAAAGTAGTGAAAGAGGTGATTAACTTTTTTTATGCAGTCCTGAAGGTCTTGAAATGAAGAAATATGAATGATTATTCTAATGGTCTAGTGGTTAGTGATTATTCTAATTGTCTAATGATTATTTTATTGTTCTAGTGGTTAGGGATGTTCCCCCTGTGATCAGAGGGTTGTAGGTTTGAATCCCAGGACTGCTAGTGGCACCACTGAGGTACCCTTGAGCAAGATACCCACACACTGCTCCCTGAGTACCCCACACACTGTTCCCCCTATTGCATCATGTGGTGAATGGATAAAATGCAGATAAAGAATTTCACAGTGCTCACACTGTGAACTGTGCTGTGGTGTGTTCACGCATTACTATAAGGGGCCATGTCACTTTACTTTAATCATTCATAAGCATTTGCTGTGAAAGTAGCAAAAGTGACCTCTGCATGGCCTCACTGCTTTCATGTTATACTCTCTTGATCAGATTAATGGTCAACAAACAATATGTCATTTAAACAAAAATTAAATTTTGTTTAAGTGCCTTGTTACTTTCTCACTTTGAGAAGAGAATTAAAACTATAAACTTAATACTTTTTGAAACAATTTGCACTCCTATTTTAGTGATGAGTTTGTGTATTCTGCAACCTCTGCCAATGACCAATGCTCATAACATTTGGCTATGGAAAGCATGCTAGCCATTCTTGGTGAACTCTAGTATAAGTTGGGGGCAACAGAGTTTGTGTGTGTGTGTGTGTGTGTGTGTGTGTGTGTGTGTGTGTGTGTGTGTGTGTGTGTGTAAAAATAATCATTCATTCTGTCAGATTAATACTTTGTGTCTTATGGAGAGAACTAACATTAGCAGTTAGGCAAATAGCATGAGCATGAGACAAGCTCCCTTTTGCACAGAAGCATCCATCTGATTTTCCTAACTGGCCATGGCCCCATCACATGCAAAAGAGAGGCTTGAGGTGTGATAGAACAGGGAAGGTTAAAGCTATGATGAGGTTATGTATCTCCTCAGCAGAGATTTCTTAACACCGACATATTTGATCATTATGTTCAGTGTGTGGGAAGAGAAACACTCCACTGCAGTGTCTGCTAGGAACTCTGATACTATGGCCAAAAGGGTTTTGGGTTTAGAGCTTAGCAAATGTCATCCAACTGGTTGAAATTAACCTCTGCAATAGAAGCACAAAAATATTTAAAACCACATGCCACTCCTGCTACATTTGAGCCCTGCATGTGCATTACTGTGGTCTAAAGTGACTGGATCAGGTATGTTCGCTTAACCAAAAAAAAAAGTGAGTGTAGAATGGCCCTCAAAGAGCAGAAGATCATATTATTATTATCGAGACTGTCAAAGTTAATATTTTAATAATGCATTAATAATGCATTATTGATAAATTAAAGGGATTAATTATTAATGCCACTCAATTTACTAGTTTGACCTTTTGAATCATTTGCAGGCAAGTCCAGCTGCTCACACACTATTTAAAACTGTAGCCCTCATATTTAAACACAGCTTTAAATGTCTTTTAAAGGAACACCTTTGTCAGATTATATTGGACAGATTATATTGGACAGTCCTGGTTGGAGAACTATGGATAAATCAAGGAGCAGCAAGCTAACAAAAGCAACATCAAAGTGGAAAGTTATGGTTCTCCTCAAGAGCTTCAACTGCAAAAAGAATCCCCAAGCTTTGTGAGTTAGAGTTAGAATAAGAGGGTACAGGTGAAGAGGAGCTGACCGCATATATGCCATGGTATATACATTAACTGTATAAAATATGTCTATGATATATACACTCATCATTAGATGTGATATGTGTTATTTTCTATTTAGAGTCACATGATGCGTTCACGTGATGAAAATAATGTTTTTCAATTATTAAAGTAGTACTAAAAAAGTAAATACATCCTAATGAAGTTTATTTTGTCCACTCAAATACCCTTAACAAATTCACTTTTCAAATGAAAGACTCTTTCTTTAGGGAAAAATATAAACAAATATAACAAAGTTTGAAAGTCCTAATTTGATCATGTAAATACATTTTAAAATCCATATTAAATAGATCCTCTCTGCTTAGAACCTATTTGAATAAGATTTCAAATTTGACATTTTTTTTTCCTGAGCGTGTATTCCATTGTGTCCCTTGCTGTGGCGAGAAACTAACTTTAGGCATATATGACAGAAAAACCATTTGCCAACAGACATTTACCATGTATCAACTGAAAGGTCCAAACAAGTCATCACCAATCCTGCTTCTGAAGACCTCTCTTCCCGCAAAATTCAGCTCCATGCGAGATCTAACACTAATCTCACTCATTAACCGAACTGATGGTCTGTATAAGAATTATATAGTCAGGTTGGAAGAGAACTCTTCACAAAGGGGAGAAGGGCTGGTCTAAATGGTATACTCAGCTAGGAACTCCACATCTTTAGATTTGGTTTAGTTTGAAGGAGGTTAACTGGGATCACAATTGAATATAAAGCTGATCAAACACAATATGTCAGTACATCTTTTATTCCAAACTACACATGCCTTACTATGTCAGATTTACTCCAGAAAGAACTATTTAATAACAGTAATGCATACACCACACAATGAGCACAGGGGATGCTGCATCACTTTTTTCATTGTTTCAACAATGAGGTTTTCCTGTGTATCATGTTGACAAAGTATAACTGAAATTGTCTTTATTGGAAGTTATCTTCAAAAAGACAAATGATCCATAAGTAATGGAAAGTAACCTGATGACATTAAAGTGTAAAGTAAAGTGTCCATTTGTCACACATACAGTGTGAACAGTGTGAAATTCTTCCTATGCATTTAATCCATTCATCAAGTGAAACAGTGGGCAGCCAGGAGCACCCGGGGAGCAGTGTGTGGGGACAGTGCCTCTTTGCTCAAGGGTACCTAAGCGGTGCTACTGGCAGTTTTGGGATTCAAACCCACGACCTTCCAGCCTCCGTACCCACTAGCCCACAAGCTGCCCACAACATTGCTGTAATTTTACAATTCTATCCAATACATTATTAGATTTATTACAGGTAAGCAGTAACGTGTACCATACTACACTTTAAAGTACTCTTCCCATCCCTGATCACACATTCACATGCAAACACACACCAAAAGAGTGTGTGTGAGGGGGTGGGGGTGTTGCCTAACTGATGTTTCCCATCAGTTAGGCACCTCAAAGGGTTTTTTGACTGTGGGGTGCAGTGATAACAGACTGATTCAGTATCTGCAGAAAGAACACAATGGCTCCACTCAGCTCAGAGCATCTAACAGGGCTGCCGTCTGGACTGTTGTCTTTACTGCTATCTCCCATCACTTCCCTGTTCTCGCCACAGCATCTGATTGCACTGATGCCCTCTCTCTTAAGTGATAATTTTCTGAGGACAATGCACATCGCATATTCAAATTGAAGCATAATGTGCTATGGTATGTGGAATTTTTTTTGTATTGGTTATAAAGTAATATAGGCATGCTATAATTACAGAAGGCTGTTCATAATTTACAGTTTTATTGGTGTAAAAATGGGTATATACACTGTTATAATACATGACGGCTACAGAAAACTTACTTCTGGGCAGATAATATCTGTACTACATTTGTACAATAGGATTATCTGAGATAACAAAAATAAAATCTTGTGTTTACTATTATTATTCTCAGTAATGTGTAATGAATATATGAGACATTGCTGTTGGTATTAGCAAACATATACGGTACTAAAGCTGTAAAACTTTTTTTAAAACTTTTATCCATGCTTCTCGTATAGATTGTGCTCAGAATTTAATTAGTACACAGAATATTTTTGACATTGTTGTATGGCATCATACAAGCACTGTACAGGCCCATTTCACTTAGACATATTTTGCTGTATGCATATTTTAAATTCATTGTCATTTGTCTGAAGATGTTTCCCACATAATGATAAGAATTCAGTGGTTACTCCATCTTGTCCTGATATGCTGCAAATAGAGGCTTCAGGAACAGCTGGAGTGGAAGGTGGTAGAGTGATTTGCAAGCATGCCGGAAAAACCCCAGAAGAAACCTTTTTTCTTGCTCTTTCCTCAACATTTTCCATTCAAACTGTCATCTCTGTTTGTTTCAGCAAGATTTAGCTGTAGTTTTGTTTAGTGTTTTTCAAGATTTTGAAGTTCCCTGATATTTTCCAAGTATTGCTTAGATTGGTAAGATACTTTGCCCTTTACTTTGCTCTGTCTACTTATCGTAAGACATGAGTCCACATAACATTTTAGATGATAACGATGCTCAAGTTTACTTTCATGCACTCATGTTATGAAGAGTATTATTAATGACCAAAACATGAGTTAACACTAACTTGTGTTAACCAAATTTTATCCATTGGACCACTGGCCAATGTTCAGCTTCAGATGCTTTTTAAATGACTTTGCAATACATAGGAGATTTATAAAGAACATGCTAGCTAGAGCTGTCATCTAAGGCTGTAGTTTGAAATGGCTAATTTACCTCAGGAGGCTGGATTTATGCTTGGAGTAATGTTTGATTGAGGAAGATGTTTAAGTTGAGGGTCCGAGCACGGTCTCACGAGTTTTCGTGCAGCCATCATGAAATACAGTTTAATCAAAATACGTGCTCAGATCATGATTTAGGCCTTTTTTTCATGCTAGGACAACGCTTCTCTTTTTCATGCTAGGACTGCGCTTCACTACCCGGACACTGAGATTTAACACTCAAACATTATCCAAGCAGGAGACATAATGGATAAAGAGGGTTTTAAAATGAGGGAGGTTACAGTGGATTGTTTAAAAGAAAATATTAGGCCTCTTATAGGCACAGAATTGGTCTGCAAGTGTCACAAAGAGAGGAAGTGAACGGAACGTACCTGGCTTAGGAAGTTCGCCCGTGTAGCGTGATGGAAAAGCCCAGACGCAGACCGAAGCGAGAGGGCTGGTTAGTCACGCAGTTGTTCTATGAACGCTCTAAACTAAGAGTATGATTCCCACCGGAATCTTCGTTCACACTCA
>JBBIGA010000126.1:7596457-7627540 GCA_037576975.1 Alestes dentex
ATATATACACATACACACACACACACACACACACACACAGTCTCGTTCTGATTTCACTGATGAAAAGTTAAAAGCTGATCCCACTGTTAAGACTATTTGGATCCTTGTGTCTACATAAAGTCAGTGCAGATCATGGATGAGTGTTTGTATTCAGCAGATTATAAAGTAATGTGTGTAGTGTTCCATGTAATCATTCCCCTTTCTTCTCCCATCCCAGGCCTTGGCTCAGAAAGCAAGAGCAGGGAAACTGCTACCAGAAGAATACCAGGGAGGATCGTTCAGGTAAACACTCTGTTAACTGCTTTAATGTCTGTTTTTTATCCTCTTCCTGTACACCCTGAAAACCCAAATGAGTAGCTGGAGGTTTAAGACTTGCATTTGTTTCAAAGTTTCCTGTCTTTATTTTCTGTCTGAGTCTTCCTGAGTGATAAGCTGTTAAGCTGCATGACACATGGGACACTGCGCAGCCTGGGAAGTTGTTTAACACATTCATAAACCCATGCATATTTTGTTTATCTCTCCTCTGACTGATTTGTGTGTGTGTGTGTGTGTGTGAGTGACAGTATGTGTGTGTGTGAGTGAGTGAAATGGCGAGATCATAAATTATGGTCATCAAATTAATCACTTCCACCCAAGGCATAGGCAGTCATTTTTTTATCATTAGAAACTTAATGGGGTCGCTTAGAAATAAATGGGCTTTCTGCGGTAAAGATAGTCCAGAAATCCCAATAGTAAGCCATCATTCATTGTCTTATTTCCGGGATTTTGCATCACCTGCTTTGTTCTGGTTGTCCTACTGAGCCACATTAGAAAAGGCAATGTGCTAAGCACTTTAAAGAGTTTTTTTTTTGTTTTTTTTGGGGGTTCCTGCCAAGAAAGCATCTATAGATCAAATAAGTTATGTGCTATGTTCCTTCAAGCATGGAGCAAATCATGTACTGTCTGTGGGCGGCTAAGAAATAAAAGTAGAATGCTTCAGTATTGCAGTGCCAGTAAGACTGAATTTAGACAGGATTTAGCCTTGCAACCACCCTTTCCTCTGGAAAACCCCATGACATTATGAAAGACTAAGTAACACTTGGTTTAACAACAGTGACTTAAATGCAATCTCTACCAAGATAGCGATGCAGTAACAGGCAGTGGCCACTCCAGGATCCAACGTTGTGGTGCAAACTGTTGCCGTAATCCGACTTCCACAATAACTTCCTGAGTAGACTGTAGGAAAAGTTGTGCCTGACCTGCTACAGGCACCAGGCATCCAGACCTCAGCGTCACCTGATGCTGCTCCCCGTAGGAGAGGACTTCATAAGCAGTACATGAAGAAGCAGCAGCACAGCAATTGGGCTGGGGTCCATGCTACTCTGAAAGCTAAACCTTCAGGACTGGCTGTCCCATCGTGCTGCTCGCCAATGTGTGATCCCTGGACACTAAATGTACCACTAGTATAACTCTCTGTTTTTGCACTTTTATTAAGCAAGACGCACAGTTGTTCTTTTTAGTGGAGCCTCCCTATGAAATGAAGCAGTGTTGAAAAATTAGGATCTTAAGTGTATTGTGTAAACTGTGGAGTTTTTCTGTTGTCCTGCCTGAAACTGTTTCCTCTCTGCTCCCTCAGTATCTCCAACCTGGGTATGTTTGGCATCAGTGGGTTCAGTGCAGTGATCAACCCTCCACAAGCATGTATCCTGGCAGTGGGCCGCACCAGAGACGAGCTGTCGCCGGTCCAAGAGGGCCCAGACGACTCAGCATTCAGCCTCCGCATTCGACAGCTAATGACCGTCACCCTGTCCAGCGATGGCCGACTAGTAGACGATGAACTCGCCTCCCGATTCTTGGATAAATTCCGTGCCAACCTGGAGAGGCCCCAGCGAATGGCCCTGGCCTAGCATGGCGAGCAAGAGGGAGAAAGAAGGGCAGAGGGAAAGAAGAAAGAGAGAGTAGCGTGTTGGACTGAGGGACTATGATTACGAATACGTAGAATAGCAGGGTTTTTTGAGTTCAGCTATGAAAGATGTTGGTGTTTCCTATACCTGGATTCATTACCACTGAAAGGCATTCTGGTGCACACTTTGTACCGGTTCCTTGTTCCTTCTCTGTTAGGTTTAGTTATTGCTAATCCATTCTGCATAAAGGAAAAGTATGGACAAATATGGAGTTGTTCTTGCACAGTTGGTCTTATCTACTTATTTATTGTGGCAAATAACATCATAGCTCACTAATGAGTTACAGTTAAGAAATGACACTTTAAAATGTATTTATTAATTTGATCAATTTGGTCTTGTTCTTTTTTTTTTTTCACCAAAATCTTGTTAATTGTGACTATATTTCATTGAAAACCCAGATCCCAACATTTTCTGTAGTGTCATAAACTGTACAGTCAAACAAATAAAATAATGTCTAACATACTGATCCAGGGTTACATCGTAATATCTAATAGTACCTAATCCTGTGGCTGTATACAAATACAGTGGTGATGCCAGTTTGAGCCAGCATCCAGGCACAAGAGACCAGCAGCAGTAGGCAGGGAGTATTATGTCCTGCTACCGTTGCTTTGGTTTCAGAGTAATGTTTGTGCTTTCTGCGGTGAGGGGTGCACAGAATAGGCAAGGGGGTGTGTGAGAATCAGTGAGGTGAAGGAGGTGTTTTTAAGGGCTTTTTGCTCCACACAGCTGCTTGCTGCAGGGTACCCACTGTTCCTCCATTTCGCCAGGCACCCCTTTACTGTCTCCTAGTAACCACTGGGATGGAAGGTGCACAAAAAGAGAAAAGAAAAGGCAGGGGGGGTGGTCTGCACAAATCCTTTGACAATAGGACTGGAGTTATAACCACACGTCTACAATGACCAGCCTCAAAGAGCTTGTCTGGTGTTGTTGCACAGTGTCAGTCATATTCTCGCAGCCGTTGCCCATTTCCCCTTTTGACCCGCACCGCACCCTTCCAAGAACTCAAAAAAACACCCGTTTCTGCTGTTGTGTCTACAGTTCTTTACAATAATTCAAAAGACCTGTCTTGTTCCTGAAACAAAGACACTCAAGATTTCACCATCTGAGAAGATTCCTCTTTGCTGCACAGTAGCAGCCACAATCATTTTCTGGTGTGAGGTACCTCCATACCCTCTGTTGTGTTGTGCCTGTTCCAGGGCTGATTGGTATGCAGATGAGCAATCAGCATATTTGGATACACGGTGATGATCTCTCTGTGTGAGACAGACCCAGTCAGCCAAAGATCTACCATAGTGAACTGGCCACCAAGCAGAGAGGAGCAGATGTTTTAGGATGCATTGTCCTTGGCATATGCTCACAATGAGAATATTAATGCTAGGTGCTGGTGACTGAGACTCTGTGTTATTTTGTCTAATGCTGAAGTGGATACATCCTTTCATGGCCCGACTCTTCCTTACAATGCAGTAATGCACTGGACCAGCTGGATATAGTGGCCCTCACTGTTTTTCTTAAAAAGGGATGAAAGAGCAATGTCATGAATTATGGATTTTGCCTTTAGTCACGAAGAGGCAGGCTAAATGACATTGTTAATTACTAATGAAGGAACGGTGATCGAATTATGGAGTGATGTTAAAGAGCTCCATCAAGTCAGAAAGTGTAAGATTCAGTAATTACCTCGTTAGCCTCCCTGTAGTGACGCCACTAATACCGGACTAGCTTGGCTTCAAAGGCATAGTAGATGTTCAAGCCAAGCTAAATCCATTTAAATGACAGGGTAAAATCTTATGGAAGGCCTCCAAGAATAAAAGTCACATTAACACGGCAAAGCGGGATCTGACATTTTGCCTCCCCCCAGCATCAGTTTGACATTCTGTGCTCTGGGTAAGGAAGCATGGCAGGACAGGGAGATCTCATTAAAGAAAACAGTTGGAGGGGATAGTGCTGGAAAATCAAATTTGCCTTTGGGAATCTCTTGCTGTCCCATAAGTCTGATAAAATTCTTCATTAATCTTTTGGTAATGTGTTTTTGTTTGAGGGCTTTATTTCTATACACAACAGGCAGAGCAGTAATTTACTGGCACAAATACAAATCTGCATTTAAACTACTGACAGGTGAAGTCAATAGCACTGATTATCTCATTAAAATGGCACTTGTCAAGGGGGGATTAGGCAGCAAGTGAACAGTCAGTTCTTGATGTGTTGAACTTTGACAATGGCCAAATTGTGAGGGCTAGACAAGTAGCGTTTATGTAGACTTTACTATGACACGTACCACCCACCTAAACATTGGTTCATGCCTTCATAACAACCATATGACAACATTAACATCAGTGGCTTCTTTCAGCAGGAAAATATTCCTTGCCACACTGCAGAAATTGTTCAGGAACGGTTTGAGAAAAGTTGAAGGAGTTGACTGGGATTCCAATTCCCCAGATCTCAATCGAGGACCCAAGATACATGCTGGACAAACTAGTCTGAACCATGGAGGCCACACCTCACAACTCGCAATATTTAAAGGATCTACTGCCAAGAACTTGGTGCCAGATACCACAGCACACCTTCAGAGGTCTTGTGGAGTCTATGCTTAGCCTACACAATATTAGATGGTTTTAAGGTTCAGGCCCATTACATGTGCAAGGTACAGATGTAGTGATTTTCTTCTGGCCTTTTCCTGTGCTCCCAGGAAGCATGCTGAGGTCAAAATACTCTTCTGTATTCATTATTCTGGATTTGAAAAGGGCTACGTTGAAATGGACCACTGTCCTACTCAAGTCTATGGCAGTATCATGGGAGTAAACTAACAGATCATGCTGTGAATAAAAGGAAAGTAAACTTCCCCTGTTCGTCCAGGGCGTGAGTCTGCTGTCTCCCTGAGCTCACTTCAAGAGGGTTAGAGACAGGAACTGAGGCTCATATTTCGTCAGAACAGGCCTCGTGAGAGAAGTCCTATCTTGTCTGCTGCTTCAAAGAACTAGCCATTGTTAGAAAACCACTCCCGATGAACGTAAACTAAAGTAGGTATGAGTAGTTGTCAGGGCCATCATAGTTTTAACTTTCTTGTCTGGATGTGCCCTTGCCCTCTTCTTCTGCCAACATTTTGAGTTAGTCCTAACCCTACCCAACCCTAGCAAGTCCTAAACTGCAAAAGTGATATCTTGGCAAGTGAAGGCATCTTTAATCTAGTCAATATGCAAATTTCCCATTTTGAAATTGATTCTGTTACCAGTTAATTTTTTTTCAAGTGCTATTTCTTGAATTAGTACATCTGTATTTTGTTAAATAATACAGAGTGGTGGCCTAGTGGGTAGGATACTTGCCTCTAGACCAGGAGGTCTTGGGTTCGAATCCTACTTCAGTATACCACCACTCAGTTCCTGAGCAAGACCCTTAACCCCAAGTTGCTCCAGGGAGACTGCCCCCTGTGGTTAGGGAATGGAAGTCGCTTTGGATAGAAGTGTCTGCTAAATGTCGTAAATGTAAATAAAGAAATCTGCAGACTGTGAAAATGATCTGAATCTTATAATATTCTCATAACATGAGAACAATAAGCTAAATATTCGCTCTTTATTTTAAACACAGGCTAAGAAGCTTTTATATAGGCAATATGGAAGTAGGGTGTGCACTAGTGCTGTTTCACCACTTAAAGAGTAGTCAAGTTCCTGTTTTACCATGATTCTGAAGAACATAGTTAAATGGCAACAAAAAGGTGTTCGAATTCATACCTTATTGTGGACAACGAGGTGACTTAAACCGTTGTTCCCCCTCTGTGACCGCTTCTACAGCCACA
The DNA here is from genome assembly GCA_037576975.1 of Alestes dentex. Taxonomy (NCBI): domain Eukaryota; kingdom Metazoa; phylum Chordata; class Actinopteri; order Characiformes; family Alestidae; genus Alestes; species Alestes dentex. Next base: position 7,602,188 of record JBBIGA010000126.1, read on the forward strand.
TGCCTGACAGGATTTCCTCTTTTGCTGTTCTTACATCTGCTTTTGCTATTTCCTGTTGCATTATATGTTATATATGCAGGAACATATGTGCCGGGTTATTTTTCTACATGATTTTTTCACCTTTCTTAATCATCAGCAAGTACGGGGATGATGTGACTTAGAGAAAACTTCTTTCGTTAAACGTTGTTGCTTGTGTTTTTTGAACAAGTCAAACACTCATGACATGCACACTGCAGCTGCCCTGTACTCCATTTCTGAAGCTCTGTAAGGCAAATGTGTTGAGTTTCCGTTAGTCAGGCGCATGACACACTGCGATCCAGCTGACTGTACAGACAGTGATGATGACTGGGAGCTCAGTCCAAACAAGACTCCTCTTCCCTGTCACTGCACCCAAACACAGGCTGGGCTCTCTGCGTGTTTGTACAGCGCAAAGCCCCAGTCCTTTCACCCAGCGAAGTCATGCTCCCCTGATGGGGCGAACTCATCCTGCCTTATCATCACCCCACTCGCCCCACTCAGCTATGCTAATCAGCCCTGGAATGAGAGGCAGCCCCCTCTTTTCACATTGCTAACTGCATCCCAGTCATGAATCATGAATTATCAATCTAGCATTTGCCAGAGCTTTGGCTTCTGGCTGCAGGATAGATGGATGGATGGATGGATGGATGGACAAAAAGATAGAAAGAAACATATAAAGGTAGGAGGACAGATTGATGGGTGGATGAACAGATAAATAAATAAAAGGATGGTGAGGAAGAAAAAAGGAGGAGATGGGGACAAAGGAACAAAGATAGGGACGGTTATCAACAAACACGTATATATGCGTAGTTGGAAAACGAAAAGAGATGAATGTAAAGCAGAAAAATGTGGAAAGAAACAAAAAGAAAGAAATCTCTCTTTAAAGATATTTGTCTTGATTAATCCTAAAAGAATTTGCAAGGACGCAACAACAATAAAAAACACATACAATACACAAATGATCATTTTGTGCATTGTTGTGGATTTACAGTGACAAACTGTGAGAAAGAGTTCTGGTGCTCTATTTAAAAAGACCAGTAGCCAGAGTGAGGACCAGTCTTGTCGTCTTAGCTGTAGTTGGGCAATGCTAATCTAATCCTCTCATCTCAGAATAACGAACGCTCATCCGGAGTCACCTCTATTTTCTCCATGTACTCAACCTTATTATGATAAAAGAGCCAAACATCCTCCATCTGCACTCTTGCGTTTCAACTCTTGGTGCCTCTTCAAATGGCTTGTGAAGATGTGCTGCTGACCCAGCAGTGCTCTTGTGAGGTTATACTATCACACAATCTGTTCCATGAAAGCAAAAATTTTATTTCCTGTTTAATGTAGAAAAAGCCCTAGTTAGTGGCCATGGTGGTATAACAGGTTTTGAATGCAGAAATTGGGCACTGAGTGCTCTGAGTTTAAAACCGCCTGTGTTTCCGTTTATATGTTTTTCACACCACAGGAAAACTACAGTTTCTACCACCAGACGCATCCTGTCACTGCACTTAGAACTATACCAAATTGCTTTAGCTCTTTGAATAGTTTGTTTCTATGAAGGATTCTATGACTTTTTATCATGCCATGCTGTTTTTTTTTTTTTAACAGGTGGTAAACAGCTGAAGGTATTCTCTATAGTTAAGAGTGAACACACAGTGTGTATGAAGACCTTCTGTTGATGTGCCTTCACCAGGCAACCACACAAGCCAGTTTGGGCTAAAAGGGAAGAAGTACATCACTTCTGGGGAATGCGAAGGAAGTTCCATAAGTCTGAAAGACAGTTACCACAAGACACCAACCACCAGAAGATATTAAGGCTTGTATCCCCTGAGTCATGCCAGAGACCGCGCTGCTGGAAGGCTCTGTTGGATGACTTACTGCTGAGTGAACAGCCGAATGTGTAATTTTTGGATAAAACTCTTGGCAACACTGATAAACCTCCTGTGTGCTATTAGAATCTCTGTGGACCATCTAAACTCTCTCTAGAATCTCTCTAAACCCTCTCTAAAATTATTCCTTTTCTCATTTTCATTTATTTCAAAGCAACCTATTACAGTACTGATTAAAAATCAGGTGTGACTGTGACTTTGGTAGTGTTGTTTCATGGCCATTTCAAGCTTTTTACATGGAGAGCTACTGATAGAATTAGTAGTCTTCTGTGGGTGCAACAGTATATTTTTATGGGTGTGACTCTGAAACGTTGAGGCGTGGAATCCACAAGACCTCTTGTGGAAGGGCATGCCTCAATGTTTCAGAACTGTTTTGGTGGCACAAGAGGAGGACCCACACAACATTATATACAGTATAATATGTCCTATGCAGAGGTTGTGGCAACTTTTGACAAATCAACATTCAGGGGTGCCCAAACATATACACACACCTGTGTAACAAACATACTTAGGAACTGACTAGTATGGGATACTACCAATAAGAAAAAACATATTAAGCCCAGTTATTGACAAATGTGCTTGGTATCTGGCACAAAGATATTAGCAGCGAACCCTTTGAGTCCTGTAAGTTGAGAGTTGGGGCCTCTGTCAATCCCAATTTACCTGATGTCCCAGTACATGTGAAAACACTCCATATAAAAATACAATTTTTTTCTTTGTAGAATATTTCTAGTTCCAAAATAATGTTGCATGTTCACATGTTTAAGTTCACAGATGCTCAAATATCACCATGTCTTGGAATAGTGAAGGTCATTTCAACATCTTAATCTTTCATTTTTCATTTCAACCCTTAATCTTTCTTTAAACAGCTCAAAGTTGATTATGATTGTCTTGAATTAGCTAACATCTTTTTTCTTCAGTTTCTTCACTGTCTGTGGGACATTAGCATCTTTCTTAATATTTAGTAGAATCATTTCCCTTTCCTAGGACATTTTCTGAGCCACTGGCTGCCACACGACTCCAAAACATTATAAATACATCCTGACATATTATTTTTCCAACAGTATCTTTGGTGTCTATCTGGTGATTGTAGCCAATGAGTTGATTTTGTTTCATCATACCACAACAATTTCCAAAACGTGTCCCATACTTTATACATTGACTTTTGTGATGAGATTAAGGTTATTTTCTGATTAATCTTCCTTGTACATGATGTTTGTTTAACAGCACTGCCCTGTAGGCCAGTAATCACTATTCCTGTGTCGGCCAAACTTTCTGTAGTCCTTGACAGTGATGTGGGGTTTTTGTTTGCATACTTGACCAGCTGGTGAGCAGTTTAATAAGAGACTTTATAATAAAGAACATGTACTTTCTTACATTATGAAATTATATAATAATTTAGATTATTGCTCAATTAGTCAAATAATCTCTGAGATGCACCATTTTTAGTTTTAGTTGTTTTTATATTGAAATCAGTAAATAAATGGTAAGAGGGCATCGAAATTGTGAACATGTGTCACATTTAAGTTTGTTCCTGTTTCACTTACAAAATCTACAAAATATATAAAGTGACAAAAGTGCCCAATTTTTGTATACAACTGTACCTACGTTATAACTGTTGTAGAGGACATACGTTTCACTGGATAGTATTTCATACTTTCCTTTTCAAAGACAAAACCATGGTTTTTCTCTCTTCAGTGAAAATGGTTTGCCTTTGACTGTAATCAGTGATGAACTGTTGGAAAATCTAGCCTTCTACGCTATTTATGAAAAGTGATTCTACCCACCAGGCCGCTGATTCATCTAAATTCTCTAATAGACAAAACCATGAGTCACCCTCTTAATGCTCCTAAGAATTATAAAAGCAGGTTAAAATATAACCAGAGTTAGGAGTAACAATTGACATGTCTTTCTCTATATGTTTTGTGGGTATTTCATATTAAGAAGAATGTTTTAAGAGAGTCCAGGAAACTAAGGACGAGATCATCTTCTCTAAAGTCTCCAACTGGGTGTGCCTTATCTGTAAATCATCTTTTTGATGTTTTGAAGTCAACTGATTGTGAAAGTGATGGTATTTTATGTGTGATCAGTCTGACAAGGGATGCTGTTTGCGTAGCAATCAAATTTGACCTCAAGCTTTTAATATTCAAAAAATGAATCTAAATGTAACTGAATGTTGTAAATTTGTGTATATCTAGGTGCTCTGAAGTTGTGTAACTGTAGCAAATAGGTCGCTTAAAAAGTCGTTACGTAGAAAGCAAAAGAAAACATTTGACAAATCTCAGCCAGCTAAAGAACCGATTGTCAGTGTTGTACGAACCAATGTTATTCCCCTGGAGAGAGAAACTGGGGCAGCCATTGTTCTCAGAGGTGTTCTGGAAATGGGCTGCATGCTGCTTCCCTCTTTTCCAGACAGCAGCTAAAGAATGGATAGCTGTGTAATACATATATACTATACACTTACAAAGAAAAGTTCTGGGGCTCCCAGTGTCTAAGGACTGGTCCTGTAAATAGGAGATTACAAGTTTGATCCCATCTCCTCTTCTCTAATCACACACCAGAATTGGAAAAGTGGGTATGAAACAATAGTAAATAAAAAAATAACCGTCATAGTTGGTCTTCCTCTTTTGGACCTCTTATGTGTTCCCTTATCGTGTTCCTAACAACCCACATCCCTGCACAGTTCCCAGATATTCCCAATACACCAGATCAAGATCAACAGCTCAATAATCAGTTATCGTGCTGGATCAAGGGATACATGAAACTTCTTTAAAAAGAACCATCCATTGAAAGATTCTCTAGGGAACTTCCTCTCTCTGAATAACCCTTATGAACAGTTTTATTTTTAAGTGTATTTAAGTGTATATGATAATTTATATTCCACTGGAATGTATTACTTCATACATACAGTAGTCTATGGAGAGAAGGGAGCTGTTACTTATTACAGTAATTAATATGGTTTTAGTGTTCATTTTAACATTAGGCTGAATGCAATTGAAGCTTTGCCTGTGGTAAATGCTACCACTAGTGTCATATTACTTAGCAAGTGTCTACATGTTTATGGTGTTCATCATGACCAAAAGGGGAAACAAATAGCTGTGCTCATGGCGATGACAGAAACAGGAAATAAGCAGAGGGGAAGGTGTTAGATATGATGATGTAGATGATGCAGTTGGGTTACTCATTACCCTTTTATTTCATGTTTACTCAGTTCCACGCCCAAGCCAAAAAAGCTGGTGTTAAACAACATCAAAGCAACGAACCTTATCCACTCTCCACCCACAAATGTATTCTTCATTAAACTTAAATAAAACTGCAAGATTGGATGAGCTTTACAGGGTGTTAGCAAAAATCCCATAGCTGTCAAAACATGTAGATTCAGAGTGTGATGTTAGTTCTGAATGAGTGTAAGAGAAAGTTTTTACTGTTAGAATGGATCCAGTGTAGGTGTATTCATCACATAATCAAGCTGACTTTAGCAAGGTGGCAAATTTGTCACTGTGATTTCCAAACCTGCATAGTTTTGATTAGCTACAGCCATGTAGTCCAGCTGGGGGGCCATAACATTTAAAGAGGAAACTCAACAGCGAGTTCTCAACAGAGGAGCTGGTGGCCTAGTGAGAGTTGCCTCTTTGATCAGATGGTTGTGGGTTTGGATCCCAGGACTGCCAGGGAGTACCCCTGAGCAAGGTACCGTCCCCACACACTGCTTCCCGAGCTCTGATCCTGGCTGCCCACTGCTTCACTTGGTGAATGGGTTAAATGCAGAGGAAGATTTTGTGCTTTTCACTCTGTGTCGTGGTGTTCGCATATGACAAATGGTCTGTTTACACTTTTAAACAAAGATCCCTCAACAGTTTTGATTGGATTTGGAACTTTACAAAAGTTACTTCAAAAGAACATTTGTGGGCAGAGCATGAATGGGTCAATTTTCTATGAAGCCTGTGCAAGACCTAGTCCGACCTCAGCAGACGTCTCTGAGTTCGGCCTGAAACAAACAACTCAGTTGTTTGTTCCACTTGTTCATTAGCACTGGGCTCTATGCACATTCCTCAGCCTCTCTGGAAACTCAGTTAGCCCTCCCTGACTACACGCTCCATGCTGCACGTGGAGTTGTTGCGTCACTGTAGCAGGAGCACATTGTCTCCAGTATTTTGCTCACTGGCTAGATTTCCAGCAGGTCATCGGTTATGAGTTTGCTGTATATATAACTAGAGTATTTCCTTAATCGACTCAATGCAGAGTCTGTGCAGGATGTAGATTATGCTCCTGTTGTTCTGTCTTCTTTCAGAAACTCAGTTTCTTCCACTTTTCTGGTGGTGCTAGCAGGCGTGTCACAGATGTACATTACTGGAAAACGGACATGTCTAGCTGTTGTCATACAAAGCCCACACTTTTATGGCTGCCACGTTATGGCACTCTTTCCATCCAATAACTTCCAACAGCTTTCTGTCATGCTCAACCCTCTGTCTTCACATCAAGCTTGTGTTTGTGCGAAAGAAAAAGAGAGAAAGGGGAGGGAGGCATTTTTTTTGTTTGACATTTAGTGATAAAATGAAGTGTCTCGTAAGAACATAAAGTCTACCAGGAGATAATCTGTGCCATTTTATTGGTGTTATTTATCTTTGTGATGAGGATACACAGCAGAGAACTGACATTGTACCATTCAGATCAAGTTTACTTTTTGTTTGTCTAGGATACTCCAATAAAACGAGTAGTTCATAAGTAGTGCTTCAGATTTGACACCACCTCATTTGGTGATAACTGCTGATAGCTTTCACTGAGTCCAAACCTATTTGAACATTAATTTATTACTCATGAACAGTCACAGTCTATGGTGACACATTAGGCTCATTAGAGGCAGACAGGGGGTGGGAGGGATGCTTGCTTTTATCCCCCAAGTACTGATTATAATTATTTTGCTCATGCCAGTGAGTGGGTAATAACATTTGGTGCAATTAAAGTTTTTTTTTTTTTTTTCCATCACTATGCAACTGCCCACCTCTTTTTTCTTAGCTATTTCTACATTCTACAGTTTGACAGTGTGGGCTGTTGGATATGTTAAAACACTTCTGTCCTTCTGTTTCTATAAATTGACACAGCTATGTGAATACATTGTATTTTCCAGTAGTGATCACATCTTATGAACAGTTTACTAGTTACATTACTCAGTTACCCTGTATGTAACTAAGTAAAATTTGGATAGATTTTGTTTACAAATGATGACACTTAATTTATTATTAATTATTAGTATGATTAATAACATTTATATACTAAATATCTTTACATCTCTAAGTAAAAAATACATTTTACCCGGTTCTAAATTAACCACTCTCAGTAAGGGACTATGTACTATTTAATTTGATTCTTGATCAATTTTCTAATTTTGACTAATTTTCTGTTTCTTAAACCAGTTTTTAATCTGGCACGCAGGGGTCATACAAGATTTGAGGTCTGCACTCATGAAAAAAGGAAAATAAAGAGCTAACTGATTCAGGGATATATAGTTCAGTGCAGCCAGTTTTAAGGCCAAAACATTTGCTGTGCTTGATGTAATATTCAATGATTATCCTGACTTAAATATTTGGGATGGTGTTTGTAAGCACTGTTTAATGAATGTTAAATTTGGACACCTAATTATTTTCTTAAAGCATATTATTTAATAATTGTATCAATTTTTTTCTTGACTTTTATTTGATTTTCTACAATTATGCATTTGGCAGATGCTATTTTCCAGAGTAGCTTCCGATTTTTAATCATGTAGCAAAGACAGGCAAATTAGGCGTCTTTTCCAAGGACTCTTTCTCTTTCATACCCCAGTGTGCTGTGTGGTGGGTAGTGATATACCCAGTATACTAAATCACCAGTCTAAACCAAGGAGATCCAAAACTTTATTGTTTTGGATTTTTTCCAAATACTACTACTATATTAATGGCCATGCTGGATGTATCAAAAAGTCTTTTTGACCTGATACTTTTGTACTTCTACTCAAGTTATTATAGTTTTAGCAAGACCACCTTTACTTCTACTTCAGTCATTATTTCTATGCATGAAGTAGCAATCCGTTCACTTTAGATTAAAACTACCCTACCCACTTTTACCAATAATGTTCTAAATACCGTATGCATCTGTCTGGAACAGGGTAAAGCGACGGCAAGCAATTGCATTATGAAGCACGGTATTAGACAATTTAAAGGAAAGTTGGATTCTTTACTTATGCTCAGAGACGAGAGCAGGAGGGGAGAGGTGGCTGGCTGAAAGAAAAGGTGGTGAACTGAGAGTAGATTCGGGAGGAGGCAGTTACAAAAGAGCAGATGTGCACTCAGTTGATGCCGAGTACCTCAGCATGCTGAAGAGGGAAACGAAGACAAAGAGAGGAGCGTCTGAGGAGGGAGAGCGGCATTGACACAGACAGGAGCGAGAGACCTTAACAGAGTCAATAAAAGCATAAGGAGAGGGAGGAAGAGAAAGAAATAGGGGGAGGGAGTGAAGTGGTCCAAGAGGCAGAGAGACACTGACAAACAAGAGTGAAAGCCCTGAACTGAAGCAACAAAACCACAGCGAGAGAGAGAGAGAGAGAGAGAGAGAGAGAGAGAGAGAGAGGGAGGGAGGGGCAGAAGGGTGTGTTCATGTATGTGCCACGCTCTTCCCCTATCACTGCCGGTGATAGTGACACCATCTCTCTCTCTCCCTCTCTCTCTCACACACACTCACACACATACACACACACACCATTCAAAAGTTAGAAGTTAGAGAAAAGTCCCTCAGCTCTAACAGGCGTGCAGCTGCCAGCCACTAACTCCATCTCCACCCCCCGTCCCCTCCCACTGGACTGGACTTAGCATACCTCTCTCTACCTCTCTCTCTCACTCACTCCACCACTCATTCAATCCAAATCTCAGCACCCTCAGCTGTCAGAGAAGAGCCAGAGGAGTAGAGGAAAGCCCCTCCAGCACATTTCTTCTCCCTCTTTCTGCCACTGTCTCAGCCAGCATGTGGATTGTGCTCTGCCTTGGACTCACCTTTGGATTACTGGCCTCCTCATGGGCGAGCTCCACTCAAGGTGAGTGGAATCTTATGATGGAGACTGAGAAAGAGCAAAGCAAGGAGTGAATATCGCTGCTTTTTGTTTCTTTTTGGTTGCTTTTTCAATACAGCAATAGGTTATGGCATGGATAGTGCCGGGTTTGGAATTGTATGTGTGTGTGTGTGTGTGTGTGTGTGTGTTTGTGTGTGTGTGTGTGTGCACGCAAGTGTCTGTGAGTATGGAATATATGGATGCCGGCACGGCAGCATGCGTCTAGTCTGGCAGACAGAACAGACAAAGGAGACGGCTGCTGGCTCACCAACCAGAGAGACACAGAGAGAGTGAGAGAGACAGAGAGAGAGTGAGAGAGACAGGGAAAGACAGAAAGAAACAGAGTGAGTGGGGAAAAAAAAGACTGAATGTAAGAGGAAAACAGATAGGAAAAGACACAACGAAAGAAAGAAAGAGTGAGAAAGGAAAAAGGCAGCTGAGAGAGATAGAAAAAGAGATGCAGACAGCGAGAGAATGATGAAGAGAAAAGCACAGAGGCAGACACAATAGACAGAAATGGAGAGAGAATGGAGAGAACAAGAGAGCAATAGGGAAAGAGGAAAAACAGACAGAGAGAGAGAGACAGAGGCAGACAGTGATAGAGAGAATGAGAAATGCTGTCTGGGTGAGTGTGTATGCCTTTGGGGCTTTGGGTTAATCATTTAGTGTCATCATTTGTACCACTTATCATTTTATTCCTCCTCCACTTTGTCCTGTGAAAAGTCCTGCTGTGTCTTGTGCTGCTACTATGGCTTTGAGTACCACTTCCTTTCAGCATCTTTGAAGGCTTTGGCAGCACACAAGCAGGACTTAGCCACACAAAGGAAACTGTGCTGTCACACTACCTCTGCCTTTCAGTCTATATTTCTGCTCCCAGTCTTTAGCTGAGGGTTACTGAAGCATGCCCTTCGTTTCCAAACACACCTGCATGAGCAGCAAATAGAGAATCTAACAGGTCTTGCTTTGAGTCTATGTGTTTGCATGGGAGGTGGATGATGAGTGTATTACACTCAAAAAATGTGTCGTTTGACTTTAGAATATAAAGGCCAGAATATAAAGGTTTAGAGAAGAAGGCAAAATGTTCTTTACTTCTAATAAAAAATGAATGTAAAAAGGTCATTATGGAGCATTTTTAGTGGTTCATTCATCATGTACGTTTCACACAATGTAAAGTGTGGCCACTTGTGTTCAAATGATTAAAAAAAAAAAATACTAATAAAAATTAAATAGAGATGAATGGTTTTCTTCAGCAGCAACGAATAGTCTGATTGCATTAGACAGACAGGAAATGTGTGGCATATTAAAAAGTAAGATCATACAGCAGATTTTTCTTTTGGGTCTAGCTTGTGTGTGTATGTTGGGAGGAAGGGGGAAGTCTGGCTGTCTGCCAGTGGGCCGCCACTTGGCGGCTGTAAATGTCTGCACTGTAAACGCAAACAGGAGCTGGGTTTTTAGTGTGGTGTTTGTGGGTTTACGGCTTTGTACACATCTGTGCAAAGGCAAAAATGAGAAAGAAAGCGATATCGAAGGATGAAGAGAGACAGATAAATAGATAGAGTTAGATGGAGAAGCTGAGAGACAGACCGATTTTAACCTCTGAGGTGAGATGTGAAAATGAGCTTTGTGTTGAGATTTCCCCCGAGTGAAGCTTGCCCCACTGCTCGGTCTCTATCACACCCTGAGGCAGCCTGGGTGGCATCGAGCTAATATAAGAGTGAAACTGTGCTCAGTGCTGCAGCCAGCCAGCGTCAATGCACCCATGTAGCCCCAACACACAAACTAATTGGCTGTCTGGCATTGGAAGTCATGTTGTGGTTAGTGCCTGCCATGGTCCGGCCCGGTCCCTTATAAAGCCACAATGTATGTACTGCATTTTCTCTCATTAAGAGCCAAGCCAGAGGCCACTGAGGCCATACGGGCAGGCTTCCCCTCATGCCTGCAAGCACACACCTGATTCAGTCCATCTGTGGGCCTGAATGTGACCTTGACTTTGTATGTAAAAAGACATTCTTTTGAAACTGTAAAAAACAACAGCAAAAAAATGTATAAATATGTTAAAATCTCTAGCAACATGCACAAAAAGTTTCCATGTAACACTGAGTGTATGTTAATGTAACAAGATTTTATTTTATATTTTAAGTCATTCTTATTAAGCCACTGTTGGTTCAGCCATGATCCATTATCCAATAATTTGGCTTAAATGGATATGAAAGTGATCCCTGGGGTGGTACTAAAGTGTGGGGTTTTCCAGTCCTTACACTGAAAAGGGATTTTTTTCTGGTCAGTGTTCACTTTCCATTTTCCTTCGTTAGTCAATGAATCAGTGGACAGTTTAGTGTGGGGTTCTAATATTGCGTGGGGTTCTAATATTGAATTATGCATACAAACAAACCTCCCTGTAGTCTCTTTACCAATCACAGATATGTTAGAAATTGGTGCCTAATACATTTCTCATATAGGCAGCTGTGGTGTGTGTGTGTGTGTGTGTGTGTGTGTGTTCGTTCATGTGTGTCTAAGGTTGAGCTGGATCATAGCCAGCCTAGCTAAAGTCCAGCAGGCAGCTCAGCCATTCCTGTCACCCCAGACAAGGAGCATTTGATCAATCTTACTTACAGGTATGTGTAGAGCAGGGGAAGGCCCTCCGGACTAGGGGTCATACTTTTGGACTGCCTTTTTGTAACAAAAAAATTCTGAACATGTCCTTAAAACTAACCCTAACCTTAACCTCCATAACAGTATCCCCTTTTAAAGAAGTGGAAAAAAAAAAAATAAAAATTTTGGTCCTGATACTGTTTCGTCTTGGTTTTCTTACAAAATCAGACCATTTTGGTCCAGAAAATGTCAAAAACAAAATGCACACACAGCCCCTAGGCCTGTATGTGTTCCAGTAGTGTGGCAGACCCATACTCTACCTGCAGTGTCACGTTTCAAGGTGAGGAAGGCCATGTGGTGTGTGGCTGAGGCCTCACAAAGAGGGCTTTAATGCAGCCAGGCAGAGCGGACCATCACCTGCCAGCCCAGCTTCCCCACGTGCTGCTTCCAGCACATATCTCCTTTTAACTTTGGTCCAGGACCAGCTAACACTACTAAAAACCTCTTTCATTGCAAAATCTGTTTTGGCTTCTACCATACTGATGGAACATAGTGTAAAATATGAAATAAGTGATCAAAACCTTACTGACCCAACGTAATGCCTTCAAACTCTTCTCAGAAGTTCCCATTGACTACTTCACAGGTCATAAGCACAACATGGTATGTGTTGAAGTGTTTAAGCTGCTTTGGTTTTCTGAATCAATGAGAGTAATGAAAGTAAATGAATATCACTAAATGTGCACTGGATGCCTGATGTCTTTTTTTATGTCAGTTTTGTCATATGTGAATGAGAGTTAGAATTTTCAAAAAAGAGCCTGTACACCCAGTGTACATTATTAGTGCTTACTAGGGGTTATACGACTAGTCGTTAGTTTTTGCCCTCTTTCAGTTAGTCTCAGGTTTAGACACAGTTACACAAACCTGCATGCTTAAATCACCACACATTTCAGAATCTTCCCATTCACAACTAACAGTTAAAACTAACAGCTAATGCTAAAAAGAAACTAGACCTTAGGTGGAAGGTAGTAGCCACACTGTCACAGCACAGAGAGTGACCAAGAAAAATAAAGTGATAACTTACAGTCTAAGAAAGGAAAACAAGCCACAGGAAAGCCTGGTAGAGATGCTGAATATGGTCAGTTTGTAGTTTGTGAAACAGTGCTTTGATGTTTAAACCGGTTGTCCCTGAAGTGTTACTGTATTTTTAGCAGAAAAACCTTTGTCTTGTGTATATACTTTTGTTTCTTCTGCCCCTGTATTTTAGACATTGAACTGCTATCCACAGGTTGCATAGGCCATTCGTCTATGCAACCCTTAGCACCTACCATTGCTTTTAATTAGACATGCCCCCAACTTGGAAAGTTGAGGCTCACGAAACAACTAGAGTTTCCACTAATAACAACATTCTCATATCTTGATATACGTTCATCTCACACATGCAGTATTTCCAAGATGACTTGAAGGTGGCATGAGACATGTCTGCACAGTCATGACTGCAATTCCCCTACAGCTCACAGTGGTGTCAGATTTGACATCACTTCAGATAATGAGCCTGTCATTGCAGAAAAAAAGACACTTGACTTGGAGACTTGATGTGAATCTGTTCAAAAGCTTTACCCCCAGTTTACCTCTCAGTTTACACCAAACCAAAGTGGGATACTTTCATGTATGTTGTGTGCCAACACAAGCAAGATTAACCTCATGAGAAAGAAAACACAGGTTTAGGTCCCCCTGGGACCTTTTTCTGTAGATAAATGTGCCAGAAAGGATTCTTTGGAGCACTGCCATCACAGAGCTGGTTTTGGTTCCCTAAAGCAGTGGTTCTCGACTAGATCCGAAGACTTTCTGCTTTACACATTTAAGTCTCTTCCCAGCTTCAACACACTGATCCAACTAATTAGATAATTGACTTATTAACCTCCTGAGTTGAAGTAGAGCAAGAGAACACTGAAATGTGAAGTGACCATTTGTCATAGTTGAACACAGTGTGAACAGCATGAAATTCTTTCTCGGTATTTAACCCATTCACCACCTGAAGCAGCGGGCAGCCAGGAACACAGCACCCAGGAGCAGAGTGTGGGGATGGTACCTTGCTTAAAGGTACCTCAGTGGTGCCACTAGCAGTCCTGGGATTTGAACCCACAACCTTCTGGTTGCAGGGGCAACTCCTCAACCACCAGGCCACCAGCAGCCTGACTACAGTGCAGGGCGAGTCTACTAAGATTTTGTTCACGTTGCAGGGCCTATCAGATTTGCTTCCTAAATCTGATTCTTGAATTTGAGTGGACAGATTTTCAAGTTACAAGTGATCCAATTTGTGTGTTCAGACTGCTGTTGGTTCTGCTTGCATTTGCACATCAGTTTCCATAGTAATGATGCACACGTGAATACACTGACTGGGGAGGGGTAGGCAAAACTTAGCAAACATTTGCATTTGTGAGCTTAGGTCTTGATGTGCGCCACTCCAGAAGGAGCAGAACAAGTGCTATTTTTCTACCTCGGCATAGAAAGTAAATATACATTCCCTATCAAAATCTTTAACTCCTCATGTTTAAGTAATACTGTGCAGTGCAGCACTGGCATTTTTTGTTGCATTTACTGTGGTCAACAACCACCGACCCATAATGAAAAAAAAAATGCGGCCTGAATTCGATTGGAAAAGTTTAATTTCAAATGTTTTCCTGCTGTTCAAACCGCAGGATATCAGATTTCAAGAAGAAGATCTAAAAGACCAGGGTTAAGGACGGCTGCCCTAATTACCCTTTCAGTTAATGGCTCACTCTTTGAAGAACTGTTTTTGTAAATGTGACATGTGTATGTGAGAAACCTTTTAAGAACCTCCACATAATGTGAATATCCAACACAAGAACCATTTAGCAAACCTTTAGAGTGAAGAGTGCAGTTCAGCATGTGTCAAGATACCAGCAGTTCAAGTATCAACATTTTCAGGTATATTTGTAGCTCTTCACCACATCCGTTCTCGGCAGAGCTCTCTCTCTCTCTCTCTCTCTCTGTCTCTTTCTGTCTCTCTTTCTCTCTCTGTCTCTATCTGTCTGTCTGTCTGTCTCTCTCTCTCTCTCTCTCTCTCTCTCTCTCTCTCTCTCTCTCTCTCTCTCTCTTTGTCAGACACTAATCTATGCTTAAACTGATTTTAAATGGATGAAAGGACTCATATTTCAGCTGAACCATGTCTCCCAGAATGCCGTTAAACCTATTAATTACATTTTAAAGCCTTTCAGTGGGGCTCCAGCTCCCTGCTCCCCTCCCATCCTCTCACTTGTTTTAATATACACTCGGCCCTTTGTAGACCGTAGAGCAGCGTTCCAAAACAAGCACTGTACACATGCCTAATGGGCCTGCCATGCCATGCTATAGCCACATCCTAATCCAAGCTAAGGCTTTTAGAAGCAGCTCTCACATGTGTTTAAATCATTTTAAATATGAAGAAGCCACATTCTCCAAAGATCTAACAAAACTCAAGGGTTAATTGCTCGCAAGTAATGAAGTGGAAAAAAGCCACACGCTTATTAAAAAGTCTAGAAACTGCTTTTTCTAAAAGCACTCCTTGATGCCAGTGTCCTTCAGATACAATGGAGAGGTAGAGAATTTGAGAGAGAGTCCTTCAGGTGACTTTGCATGACTGCGTTCCATTTGAGAGGGGTTTCCAGTTTCACCTGCCCTGCCTGCCTTTACACCCATGACCGCCGGTGGGATGGACCAGCTATAACAGCAGTAGTGACTGGATGCTGTTCACAAGGGCAAAAGACAACCAAACATATGACCCAACCTGTTCTACTGAACTTTCATGCATGATAATGATTTTCTCGAGATTAATCTAATTGGTAATTACATTTTTTAAACTAATGATCTTGTTTATCTATTGTAATTCTCTATAATTTTGTTACGGAATCATTTAATCTGCCAATTATGAGTAAAAAATCCCCAGAGACCAGAACACACCAGCCTAATAGTCTCCATCTAACACCAACACACCAAATTTAGGGGCCACTGCTGTACATTTCTGTGGGTGTTTAGAATTATTCCCCAATGCAGAGTGTTCTGGCATATTATCTTCCATCCACACTGTTTTAAAATATTCTTCTCTGTTCACACTGTTCTGGAATATTGCTTTAGAACAGTCACCTCCATTCTCTACAATGTTCTACAATGTTCTCTTTCCATTCAAACAGTTCTGGAATGTTCTCCCCATTTGCACTATACATAATGTTCCCACAATACTGTTTTTCAATTTTCTCATGAATTCACAGTTGAATATTGATCTCCATTCTCACAGTTCAAAAGTGTTTTCCTCTTTATTGTGTTCTTCGGTGTTGTACGTTATTCAAACTGTTCTACAATGTTCTCACGAGTCCCACTGTTCTGGAATGTTTTCCTCCACCCATACTGGTTGATTTGGCCTGTCAGTTCATATTCTGGAATGGTTACAAGCCTTAAATTGTTGGCATTTGTTGTGCGAACTTGGGTCAGCGTACCATGGCCTTAATAAGTCATAAACCCAGATCTGAAGATATATATTTCCATATATAACTTAAACAACTTGGGGGATTAGATTTACATTATAAAATCCATTTTATTTATAATGATATCCCGTATAAAGACATTTCCAGTAGAAGCAGACATTAAATTACATTTGATGCAATTTAGCTGGGTTAAACAGGGTCAGTATTGTTGTTGTTGCTGCTACGACTCACTGTGTATTAAGTGGAAGCCCAGAGGCTAAAGCAGGAATACTGACACTGCCTGGAGCAGCTGGAGGTACTGGCAAACTCTCTATAAATGTTCTCTCTCTCTCTCTCTCGTTCTCTCTCTCTTCTTTCTTTCTTTGTTTCTTTCTTTTCACCTCACTTGTTTACTACTCCAAGCCTTTAACTTCATTAGATGACAATGCCTGCTTTGGAAATCGGTGCTTTTAAACTTGCTGGGACTCAGCACTTTGTGTAGCCCAGCTTGACTACCCATTTTGCATGTAAATGCAAACACCTTGGATGGGGGTACAGAGTCATTTTCAGCCAGTGCTGTCTTTATTCTCCTCAGTGTCTCTGCAGGCCCAGGGGCTCTGCTTTTGCCTCAGGACCCTGCTGTCTGTTGATGTGTTTGTACCACTGCTGGGTCTGCTCTGACACAGAGCCAGAATGAATGTAATAACACCCTGCCCAACCGCCATTAACGGCCACATGAGCACACTTTCCTCTTTGAGTTCCTCTTCTGCACACCGAGCACTGTACTGCATTTCCTTTCTTGGCCACAGTGGAGAACACGTTTCCAGTTGTCGGATGCCTTGGCTGCTGTTGTTGATGTGCGTCATCTAACTGACTTCCTTGTAAGCTGTTAAATTTCAAAAGTTGGCACAACCTTGGGAGACCATGCCAGTGTTATGCAGTAAGATGGACTAAAGTACTAAAGCACTATGCAAAAGTAACAAATTTGTTTTTCTTTAAAAATAGTATTTTTTAGCTTAGAAGAACACAGATTTGGTTCCTGAGTTATCTGTGACTTCCAGAAATCACATGGATGTATTACATTCCAACAGCAGCATCTGGTTTAATTTAATAAAGGATTGATTAGGTAAACCAGGTACTAGATGTTAGCTGTAAATCCTGAACCTCCTCAATGAGACGTTCTCTCATGTAAAATCACAACATACTGTTAATTTATTTGTATTTATTCTCATTAATGTCATTGTTTCTTAATAAAGAAATAAATGCTTACTGTATTTTCGAGCCCAGTCTCACAAGTTTTCGTGCAGCCATCACGAAATACAATTTAATCAAAATACATGCTCTGATCACGATTTAGGGAGTTTTTTTCGTGCTAGGACAATGCTTCTGTTTTTCGTGCGCGGACAACGCTTCACTGGACCTAACCTTAACCATAACCTTAACCTTAACCTTAACCTTAACCTTAACCTAATCCTAATCCTAACCCTAACCTTAACCTTAACCTTAACCTTGACCTTAACCTAATCCTAATCCTAACCCTAACCTTAACCTTAACCTAAATCTAACCCTAACCTCACCCTAACCTTAACCTAACCCTAACCCTAACCTTAACCTTAACCTTAACCTTAACCTAATCCTAACCCTAACCTTAACCTAAATCTAACCCTAACCTCACCCTAACCTTAACCTAACCCTAACCCTAACCCTAACCTTAACCTTAACCTTAACCTAACCCTGACCTTAACCTAACCCTAACCCTAACCTTAACCTAACCCTAAGAGTCACCAGTTAGCGCAGATACTGGTGATTTAACGCAGTGCACATGAAAATACTTAGGGTGGTGTAGCGTTGTCCCAGCACGAAAAAGTGAAGCGTTGTCCTAGCACGAAAAAAAGCCCTTAGTCGTGATTGGAGCATGTATTTTGATTAAATTGTATTTCGTGATGGCTGCACGAAAACTCGTGAGATCGGGTTGGTATTTTCTTAGATGCCTACGTTTGCACTGTACTATGTTTCACAGCCATGTCACTCTGTACAGTTTAGTTACAGCTGTGCCTCTGTGTGTTACTTTCTCATAAACAGTCCTAAAATAGAGCTGTAAAACCTACTGGAAGACAATTATAGGTTTTACTGGCAACAAGTCTAAAAAATTGCTGTGTGCTGAAAGTACTGGCTCTGAAACAAAATGAAATGAAAACATGAACTGAACAGAGGCAGTTTCCAACACAGTAAAGTAACTTATCAAAAACATATTATCAGTTCTGATAATCAAATATCTGGATATCTGCAAAATTAGCTAGTTCTAAACTCGCTGCTTTCCGTGCTGTCAAAAAAAGGGTTCAATCTACAGGCCACGTCCATTCATGCTGAAATTATACAAAATGTAATAACCTAGGCTAATTTTCAAAAGAGGCACAATAAATGGCAGCCAAAGGGCAGAAGAGAAATCATTTAAATATACCGGTCTTAATGGCACAGTATCAAAAACAAAGGGAAAAAATACAGAAAAATATTGTATAAGAGCCTTTAAACCTGATAAAATCAGTATACTGTAATTATTTACTTGCAATATTCTTGTAATGTGATTGGCCTCAATAACTTTTGTGTAATAAAGTTGCCAACGCATTGAGGCAGAATGTGGGTGCAAGTGGACAGGTTTCATTAAAGAAAACACCAAAATAAAAACCAGGAAACATAACAAGACCAAAAAAAAATAAAAATACACTGAAAGACGGATGCTACTTTTATATGACACAAGTCCAGAAACACCTGAGACAGGAAGAGTAACAGACTACAAACAGTTGAACACACTAATAGGAAGGCAGGGGAAGGAAAGAGACAAGGGACAACAACAACAAAAGCACATGGTCACAAACACATGGGGACATAAAAAGACACGAACAGAGACGAGAACCACACAGGGCAGGTGTTACATTATTGTAAGTTATTTAGTCTAGACACAGCTAAAGTGTCTTGCTCGGCTTCCAACTAATTGGCACATTGTAATCTTTTTTGTGTACATTTATCTGCCATGCTATTGATTGAAAATACTAAAATATTGCAACCGTTTGAAGTGTACATAGAAGCAATTATTAAAATATTAGAATTTTATAAGAAAATGGTACTGCCACTGTAGATATATGAAAGCAATAATATATGCAGTCCATATTTTGCAGCTTCCATAAAAGCGGAAGAGTCCACATTATCAACGGCATCTGACCTCGTGTGTTGCCGTCACCATGTGGGTTTTATGTTATAAATGATAGGCTGACTATACATTTAGTGCTGCAGATAGTTCACATGTCACATACTGCAAATATTATCCTGAAGATAAAATGATCAACTAAAGAGACTGTGTGTGTGTGTGTGTGTGTGTGTGTGTGTGTGTGTGTGTGTTTGTAGGTATGTGGGTGTGTTTGTGTGTGGGTTTGTGTGTATTTGTGTCTGTGGCCCAGTTATTAAACTGATACATATTTATGGTACAGGTTGGTTGTATTTTAGATTCATATTATTACAGTTGCTGTAGTGTGGACACCATATAACACCATATAACAGCATAATACACTCTGCAAACACTGTCACTGGCCCGTTCCCTCAATGATATATCTTCATTACCTTTTGTCAAAGGACACATAACTGTTCCATATTTCAGTGTTCAATTCTTTGTTTTAAGGGACCTTTTAGGAATATAATAGGATATGTGTGTATGTGCTCGTTTCCTTTCTACTGCTGGGCTTGATGTTGCAGCAGAGAGCTGGTTATTGCATTGACGTGGTGCAGGAATGACCGTGTTCTGTTAAAATGCTTTTGACATTTAGAAACCCATACCTTCTTCTGGCTGAAAAATAAATCAATATAAGCAGTACATTTAAATTGGAATTACTTATGAACAATTCAGAATGTGCAAAATGCCGTTGCGGTGGTTCAGAGCACTGCTGATCACCACGCACCCACAAAAATCACTGTTTGCACATGCAGTATGTGGACAGTATGGGTCTGTTTGTGTGTTTCTTTGTTGTTTGTTTGTTTGTTTGTTTTGTAAACAGTTCCCTGATGTTGGCCAAATTAATTGCCTTCCCTAACATTGTTTGTGCATGTTGCCATGGTAACCCACTGTCAACAGTCTGCTGACAAACAGATGAAAAAAAGATTTCCTGAAGTCAACACTGATGTATGAAAAGCAGAAGACACGAGCGGACGCGTTCTGTTCTGTCAGAGCAGAAACAACATGTTGGCTTTCCTGTGAACGCACAACACTGACACTTGCTCATGTGACAATCAATATTTGGGCATCCTCTGTTGCCATGGTGATAGGAAGCCTTGGTGGCTTTTTGCCATTATTTCACCTCACCACACTTTCAGAGAGCTGCACCATGAGGAGCTTTCCCACGTTGCAATTTAATATAGCAGTGTGTTGATTTATGATTGCTTGAGATATGCATGGACGCCTGTCTGTGTTGGGAGAGGGTGCATGAGGAAAAACTGTCCAGGTGCACACTGTAAATTAATGCTGATATAAAATCTGCTTCTTGCTCTGAACCCAGGGGGTTGTTTGGCTTATAAATGTTGTATGATGTCTGATATTGTGAGTAAATCTCAGATCCAGTAGGTGTTATGTTGAAGTAGCACAATCTTATGCATTGAGAACGGCTGATTTGCTTGAATTTAATTCAGTTACAGTATGTGTGCACTCTAATATGGTCACTGATAAGGGTCTTACAGCACCTCCTTCACTGGATCAATACAGGTCTCCGGTGTCTGAAAGCAGATAGGGAACATGTGTCCATGGCGACAAAAAATAAAAAATAAAAAAATCTCCACTAAGCCCCTAAGAGAAAATCTCCAGTCTTTTTGGCTGCACCTATTTTATGCCATGTGACTCCTGTGTTCACCACTCCGCAGTCATCATGAGGGGAAATCTACAGGAAAGAAGAAAAGGAGAAGATTTGAATAGCTTTTCCTGTCTGTCGTTCTGTTGCCGTTCACCATGCACTTCATGTTTCAGTATGTCTGTCTCTCTTTTTCTTTTATTTTAAAGTTGATGTGCATTTTACTCACAATAATTCAGTTTGACAGCTGCAGTGAGTCAGAAGTATAGCTGTTGTTACTGCAGATGTTATATACACAAGTGAAAGCATTCGAAATGAAATCTATTATTTCTTAATACAACATTGTTATATGAGTAATGAGCACAGCAACAGACGTACAGACATGAAGAGGCATGCAGTGACACAAAGACCATGATCAAGTTTCATTATAAAGTCAACAAAAGATCTCCCCCTACACTTCCAGCGGAGTAAAGGAGACTGTGAGAAAAACACACAGACAGGAGCGAGGATAGCATAACCTTCACTGAACAAACAAGCTGTCTGTAGTTAATAGCTAATTAAAATAAGCAAGCGATCAACTGGCTATGGACTTTGAAACATGTCACTGCATTTCAATTGTTTGTTTGTTTTGTTTGTTTTGTTTGCATGCAGTAATGATAAGAGCTTTCACTTTCAAGAGGTCATAAAGGGGAAATCACAATAGACCTCACGTGCATTTTTACCTGTAGATACAAGCAATGTAAATGTAGCCACAAAGGTATGAAAAGGCTTTTAAGGTCCAGCTGTGTGCCTTAAGAGAGCTTCATGGTAAGTAACCCATGCAGGGCCCCTGTTAAATGTGCAGGACACATACTTAACTTAAACATTAGGTTAAAAATGCCTTTCTGAACACCACATCAAAGCAACATGCTGGTTCTAACACCCCAGTAAGAGATAATAAATATCAGCACATTCACTGCCTTCATTTTGTTTGCTCAATTTTTACAAATACTTAAATACGTCGCTTTAGAGTGCACTTCATCGAAATCTCAAATCGCAGATGAGGATTATTCGAAAATCCCTTGAGACTCAGTTTAATCATTAACACTACGACCATCGTTACTACCATTTTGCTCTACTATTTAAGTACAATAAAGTAATCACATGATAAATGTTGAATCTGCTGTTCTGTCATTTTCTATTGTGTTCGGCATTATGATTTCCCCCCAAATCAAAACTGCACACACAAGAACTTTTATTCAAATCTTAATGAAATATCTTCTTCAAATTTTTTTTTTCCCCATTTCTGTAAATGATTAACTTGTTAATAACATATTAATATGGAGGGATGCCATGGACTGATGGTAACGTCTAAGGTTGATAAACATATTGAGGGAGTTACAGCGACACTGGCATATCCTGAAAAAAAGGAAGTTTTCTATCTTTACCTTTTTCTGTGAATATCATCTCACTCAACATCCCCCCCCCCTCTCTTTCAGAAGTGAAAGTACGCGGCTGCAGTCATATGGGGGTGTTCTTCATCCAGGGTAAAGATAAACACTCGTTGAGTTTTATGGAGGCCCAGAATCTGTGCGAAGAGCTTGGAGCAACATTGGCCAGTGCAGAAGAAATGCATGCTGCCTTCAGCACAGGCCTGGAGAGCTGCAGGTGAGAGTTTACTTTACTCAGGACTTCAGTACCTACTGCTAATGTGCTGGACTGAAATGCTTTTGTGAGGAACCTTCATTTGCACGTGACTTAACTATATAGTTTAAAAGATACGTTCTTAAATATTTAAATCCATCATACCTAGAAACGATATTCATGAACTGAAGTGGTGAAGGCCTAGTGGGTAGGATACTTGCCTCTGGACCAAGAGCTCATGGGTTTGAATCCTACTTCAGTATACCACCACTGGGTTCCTGAGCAAGACCCTTAACCCCAAGTTGCTCCAGGGAGTCTGTCACCTGTGGTTAGGGAATGGAAGTCGCTTTGGATAAAAGCGTCCGCTAAATGCCTTAAATGTAAATGTAAGTTAATCCAGAATTGAGCTGTCCTCAGGCCTTACTCTTTCTGTTAGTCAACACAACCATCGCTCTCAGTGTACTTCATGTTATAATGTACTCCTCCTTTGATTCACTTGGAAAACAAGAGTGCTGTCTTTCTGCCTTTTTACATTACAAAAACATGACAGCAGAGGAACAGTTAATTGCATGTTTGCAAAACTTTCCTAAGTCAAGATGGAGTGAAATAATTACAGAAGTCAGCAATTAACCTGTGCTGGTCTATGTGCACAGGTACGGCTGGATCAGTGATGGAAATGTCACCATTCCTCGCCAGACATCAAATCCCTTGTGTAGAGCTGGCAATACGGGTCTTCTCATTTTCAAACCAGTGGAAGCTCATCATGATGCCTTCTGTTACAATGACAAAGGTATAAAGGTTGGGTTGGGAATGTTACAGTAATTGAATGTGAGTAATTGAATCTAACTATTCCTGCACAGTTGGAGCTGTGGGATTTAAGAGACTGTAAAGAGTTTCAGTGACAGTTTCAGAGATGTAGCTTGAGGAGAGGTTTTGCTGTTTTACCTATGCTGTATGCATAGGTAAACAACTGGAGCCATTATGATAGTTGCCTCATTGTGAATAGAATCAGACATCTCATGTGCTCTGGGCCCGTTTTTTCTCTCTAAAAAGTACGTTTCTCTCTCCCAAACCAGACACATCAGATAAAAATTGCACGCATGCAATCAACCTTGAATCTACAGCAGATCCTATACCGAAGGAAAAAGGTGAGAACATTATTATAATCAAAATATCATGTATTACAATAAAGATCACAGTGGTACAACAGCATACTTAATTAAACACACACACACACACACACACACACAGAATTTGTTAATACTATATTTGTGAGGATATTCAGCTCAGTTAAGTAATACTGTTGCTGAGGAATGCTACACCTACGCCTACATATACTCGTAACACTAATGTATAATTAAGTTATATTTTCTAGAGAGCACTCATTTTTATGTGCTTACAGTTAAAGTTGTGCATTTTTCATTCCAGTGTTTTGTATCTAATACTGCATGCAGTTCTCATGGGTAACTGTGAGATTCAGCTTCACTGCTGTAATTTAGGAATGAAACACAGCTCTAGCGGCTGTAACAAAGATGTGCGAATATGGATTCTCTCAGCTTAGTAAACAATAGCTGATGTCACAGGTTGCGTTGTAAACCAATAGGTGTGAGATTATTTACCATCTGCAGGCAGAACCTGTGTCTGAGCAAAACCATGAAAGTCATTCATCTTTTCACTCAGAGGGAATCTGTATCTCTAAAACAGCATCTGCAGTGCCAGTCATGTCAATAATACTGTGAGAAAGAGTAACAGGCAAACAGAGGTGAAACACTGAGAGTGGTAGGTTACACTAATTCATATAATGCTGTGTTTATTATTGCCATGACACACAAACATATCTTACAGCTTTGCAAACACTTGGTTTGCCAGAAATACACATGTGAAGACATTCATGACAACATTCAATAGCTGCCCGGGGCAGCTGGATGGCCTAGTGGTTAGGGTGTTGGCCCTGCAATCAGAGGATTGGGGTTCAAATCCCACTGCTAGTGTCACTGCTGAGGTACCCTTGAGCAAGGTACTGTCCCCACACCCTGCTCCCCGGGTGCTTCATTGTCAGCAATCATTTCACTGTGTGTGACTATGCATGTGACAAATAAAGAAATCTTCTATCTTGATATAAGTATGTGACAGTTGTGCCTCTTGAATGGCACAACTGACAATAGGTCCAAAAGTGTTGTCTGGATACCATACATTAGATCACAGATGATGCCACAGCCATCTATGGTGGAAAGTCCAAGAGAGGACAATTGGCTTCACCCTCAGTCTCCCCTCATATCACGCCACATGATTCAAACTTAGAAGAGTTCTACTCTTCTACAGCAGTCCATTGATATTGGTAGTTTTAAAAGGTGCATTGGCACTTTATGTGTGCCTGTACTAGCCTACACTCACTTAGCAGTAGTGGTTATGTGTAATTGGGAGAGACCGAACTGAAAGGCAGAACTGTATATGACTATATTGGGAAGATAATGGAGAAAAAGCAAAAATTCCTAAAACATGATATGTCACAAAATGAATTTTTGTTAAGGTTTGATAAGCTGAAACAGACAAAAAAAGTACCAGTAGTGCCAAAAATAGTTATAAACTGTGGATTTTTAAAAATACTATAAAAAATATGGACACAAATATTTTTATAAATTGAATAAAACAGGCCTAATTAGTCTCATTTTCTAACGAAACATGCTGTTAAGTGTGCTAGAAGTGCTGCTGAAGTCCACGGCATGCTCAGGAAAGCACATTCTGATGTAGCATCACATCGTACACTCCCACACTGTGATAAAAATGAACTATCCTGGAAAATGTACATAAATGTACCCTCAAAAGTACAACATAGTCCTTAAATTTTCAACTTTAAAATTTGTCATTATATTGTG